>JAEIFV010000341.1:0-319039 GCA_018904265.1 Lordiphosa collinella | reverse complement strand
CATGCTATGTTTATACCCTGTTCCAATTAAAAATGGACAAAGGTGATCATGAAGCTGTGCTAAAGTATGTTACAGCGAGAAAGAAACATTTCCGACTCTAAAAAGTATATATATATTTTTGATCACCATCAACAGCCCAGTCGATTTACGTCCGTCCGTCCGTGTTTCCGTATAAACTCGTCGATCTTAGAGACAATTAGGCATAGAGTTACAATTTTTTCAGGCAGGTAGGTGTAAACCATTCGCAGATTTGGAAAATGATCCCCCTCCCCCATTTAACCGCAAAAAACTGTCAGAGCCAGCATTTTTAAGCTAGAACCCAGCAACTCTATATACAATGTATATTATACATTTATACACAGAATAAGAAACAACTTAAGTCCAACTATTTACACTATTTTTGCCATTAAAAATAGTGTGTTCACTTAGATCTCCTATTTAATATGCGGTGTATTAAAATTAACGTGTAAAATTATTCGATTGTGTCACAGAAATCTCTAGAGATTTTCGTATAAACGGTTTCATTTCGAAATAAAAGGGCTTGCCTTTATATATGAAGTCAAAGAATAGATGAGAAAGTGAGAGATTTGAAAATGACTTAAGGCAAAGAAGATTAGATTGCAGAGGGTATTATAATGCATGTGGGTGCGCAAGAAGGAGCATCTCGCCAAGAAATAATTTCAGACGAGCTGAGTTGATTAAGCCTGACTGCTCAAGGCAAAGAAACCGCGTATCGGCTAACTAAGATGAATTGATCGGTCGAAAAACAGCGTGAGAAAAACTTTTTTGTTTTTAATGGGAACGCCTCAAAGTACGTATTTTTTAGTTTACTATCCTCTCCCATGATTTGACTAAGTTTGGTCGAAATCGGATGACTATAGCATATAGCTGCCATAGGAACGATCGGTCGAAAAACTAGTTCTAGTGAGGAAAACTTTTTTGTTTTTAATCAAATCGTCCTTTTTATTGGCATATTCTTATTTTATTTACTTAAACACATTTCTACAAAGTTTTATAAAAATCGGATGACTAAAGCATATAGCTGCAGTATGAATGATCGGTCGAAAAAGAAGTTCTAGTGAGAAAAACTTTTTTTTTAAATGGGATCGCCTCCATATTTCGTAATTAACAGTGTATTATGCTTTTCCATGATTTCACCAAGATTGGTCGAAATCAGACATCTATATAGTATAGCTCCCATAGAAAAGTAAGGTCCAAATAGAAGTCTTAGTTTGAAAAACTTTTTGGTTTTCAATGGAAGCTGCAAGGGTATACAAAACTTCGGCCGAGCCGAAGTTAACTTTCCCCTATTTTTTATTTTTCCTTAAAATCTAGTTGCCGACATTTTTATTGGCACTTTACATATAAAGTCCTCCTAGTTAAATTAAAAATCTCTTCGCTTATAGGTTTCTGGGACACCTCCCATTAAGTTCAACTATGATTCATAATAAAATAATTAAAAAATTAAATTAAATTAAAAAAATAGGGGAAAGTTAACTTCGGCTCGGCCGAAGTTTTGTATACCCTTGCAGTTTGTTTTTCCAAATGAGACTTCTTTTCGGACCTTACTTTTCTATGGGAGCTATACTTTATATCGACCAAACTTGGTGAAATCATGGAAAAGCATAATTCACTGTTAATTACGAAATTTGGAGGCGATCACATTTAAAAACAAAAAGTTTTCCTCACTCGAACTAGTTTTTCGACCGAAGCTAAATGCTATAGTCATTCGATTTCGATTAAACTTTGTAGAAATGTGTTAAAGTATATAAATTAGGAATATGCCAATAAAAAGGACGTTTTCATTACAAAACAAAAAAAGTTTTCTTCACTCGAACTAGTTTTTCGACCGATCGTTCCAATGCGAGCTATTTGCTATAGTCATCCGATTTCGACCAAACTTAGTGAAATCTTGGGAAAGAATAGTAAACTAGGAAATACGGATTTTGGAGGCGTTTCCATTAAAAACAAAAAAGGTTTTTTCACTTGAACTAGTTTTTAGACCGATCGTTCCAATGGCAGCTATATGCTATAGTCATCCGATCCGGCCGGTTCCGACAAATGTGTAGCGTATTTGTAACAAAAGACTTCGTGCAAAGTTTGGTGCAGATAGCTTTAAAACTGACGGAGGAGATAGCATAGAAACAGACAGACGGACGGACAGACGGACAAGGCTAAATGAACTCAGCTTGTCATGCTGATCAAGAATATTTATACTCTATGGGGTCGGAGATGCTTCCTTTTATGCGTTACAAACATCCGGACAATTTGATAATACCCTCTGCAAGGGTATAAAAATCATATTTGGTGTGGGTGATGAGGGTGGGCTGAGAAATAGGGGAAATGGGTAACGGGAGGGGGCTGGGTGGAGGAGTTAAGAGGGGGGAGGATAGTTGGTGGGTAAAGGGGGCGAGTTTAAAGGTGAGGGAGTCCGTGGCTGCGGGCGGGCGGTCTGTAGGGCAAAGTCTTCCTTCCTTCTGAACTCGGACGGCACACAATACAACGTCGTCATCTCAGCCAATACCACCATCGGGGCACGCGTGTTGTCTTGCAGCAAATCGCAGTTAAGAATTGCACTGTCCAAAAAATTGCGAAATTTGCAAATTTTTGATCTGAGCCTGGATTATTGTGAAGATTTGATAGATTGCAATTGTAGGCGTGTAAATAGGAGGTAACCAAACGGTCAAAAAGATTATCATGAAGACGGGTAAATAGAGGAAAAGATCAAACGGTCAAAAATGTTTAAAACAATTTGCAGCCGGCACTAGCTTGAATTGTAATAATCGCTCTCAATAGAATCAATAGGACCCAGGGGACGCCGGGTATTCAGCTAGTATTGCTTTAAAAAATGATCAACTTTGTAAAATTTTCTCTAATTTTAGATTAGAGAAATCGCCCACTGTGCGTAGGTTGGATTTTAATGAAAATCATTACACCACAGCATTGGCAAAGTAAGCTTTGCCAGAAAGCATAGATAAAAGACCTTGAATATGCTGATATTTAATATTGAGGAGATAGAAAAACGCCAGGCCGAGTGAGGTGCAGCGGGTAGTGAGTGTGCCTGCTGTGCAAAAGATTTTGGGGTTCAATAATGAAAAGTTTTGAAGTAACTAGTCCAACAAAAAGCTGCTCGGATTCGGCGTTTAAATGAAGATCCCTTTTTTTGTGTGAATATTATAAGCTCACAAGCCAAGAGATTAAGAGGATCTCGGCTTGACCCATTGGGCTGTGTAAAAGCCAAATATTAAAATCGACATATCGACCCGATTAGCTTTTATTCAAATAGTTTTTATACCCTTTACCCATTGAAAAGGGTTAAAAGGGATAATGAAATTGGGCAAAAGTATGTAACAGGTAGAAGGAAACATTTCCGACCCTAAAATGTATATATATTTTTGATCTGCATCAACAGCCGACTTAGCCATGTTCTCTGTCTGTAGGAATGCGTCGATCTTAAAAACTAAGAAAGCACGTAGGTTGGTGTATACCATATGCAGATCAAGTTTATTTCAGATTTGGAAAACAACTTACTGTTGCAGTGAGTACCTACGGTTTGGTACCAAGAGGAGTACCATTTTGGTAAGGCAGCTTCCTTAACAAGTACGTTTATTTCACGGTAAAGTTTTACAGTTACAGATTTGGCACTGAAACGCATTGCTGGTGGGCTGGGCTACGAGTACTTTTGGTTACTAGTAAATAAAGAACTCAGCACACATGTACTACTGCAGCGTACCGCTGGACAATGATTTCTTCAACTCAAGCAGGGATCCGCAAATGTACAACTCAAGTACACTAAGAAAAAACTACGGTCCAAAACGCATTCCAATTGGACTCCTCTTTGTACGATTTCGTTCGTGAAGTTTTGATCAGAAAACAAGCCGACGTTCACGGCACCAGCTGTAGCAGTGTGCATTTGACTTAATTATCCAGTTTTACTATTTTTTGGTCAAATTTTGTCTGAACGCTCTGGTCACACTACATTACCACAAGCGAACGCATGGTGTCGGTTTTTGTACTTATGCTGCTTTGGAATTCCCAAGCAGTAATATCAATGCTGGCTTGAGGAAACCACTGCTTCTGCTCTGATGATAGAACCTGGAGGTTCTTAGAACACATGTACAGTTGACCAGCCTAGTTTGTGTGTGCGTGTTTGAAGTTAAGTAAATACATAACATGACTTCTAGCTTAAGAATCATAAAAGTTCTCAAATCAATGACAAAGTATAACCAGAATGTTCCCAAAAATGGCACAAAATGGTTCGAAAATTGAACACACTGTGTTTTCAAAATGAGACCGCGTTGTTCCCAAGATGAGCCCGAGATGTTCCACAGTTTCTCCCAAAATATTGTGGCTCAAAAATGTTACCAAAATGTTTCTGAAAGAAGCCCAAATGTTTGTAAAATGGCACAAAAATGTTTCCAAGTTGAGCACAAAACGTTACTAATCGTTTATAAATATCAAACAACGGTTCTTAAAAATGCCGCCCACAGTTCAAAATAAAAGCGGGATTAATCTACTTTTGTTAACGAATGATCTTGATTTCGGTAGATTTTGAACGGATTTTTTCTGAGTGTAGCTCCCAGAAAGTTTCATTATTTGAATAGAATGTGAAAATTAGTGTCGATGTAAAAATGACCCATTGCAGTAAGCACTAAGAGGCTGACAACTGGTTAATATGTTTGTTGATTGACTTACCTTCCCATTGGGTTTCTTATCTATCCTGCCAAATTTGCACATTCTTTGCTTCTTTTCATAAGTAGAATATTTTAAAGCGTTATCCTCTACAAAACAACTTTATTTTCGCCGCTTATTCTCATATCTTAGGGAAGCTATCATATCTAATAACACAATCGACTCAAATTCTCACATATTCCAGAAAATGTCACTTTCCTGTCAGCATAAACCAAACACGACAGCCAATTCCCAAACAAGAAAAAATGAAAAAAACTGGTTAACTGATCTCAAATGATTGCATGTCAACATGGCTCTGCTGGCCCCTTCTCCCCCGGCCCCAACTTTCATTCAATAGAAACAAAAACTGTGGACCACATGTCAATATTTATCAGAGACCTAAGCAAAAAAACAACAACAACAACAGCTTATTATCATACATAAGGCCCAGAAATCAAAACGAAAAAAGGGAACTGAAATTTTTTTTAATATAAACACATTTAATTTATACAACATGACAGCGACAAGATTTTGGGTCTTAGATTGACAAGGCATACGCAGATATACACAGGATAAACAATATATGCCGCTTTTCAGTTGGAGCTCAGCAGAGAAAAAAGTGTAGCATAACTTTTAGCGCATACCTTAAAGAACTTGGCTGTTTGGTCGGTGGAAGTGGATGAGGAGAAGCAGGAGGTTGGTGGTGATGGCAGCAGGAAGTGTCTTTTTTTGTGTGTTTTTAAGTTTGTTTGACATGACTTTGGGGTGCGTGTGTGTATAAAATTGGAAATACTTTGGGATTAGATGCTGATTTAACGCATCGTAACCAAAACGAAGCAAAGGGCGGGCTTGTGGGAAAAAGGTTTTTTATATTGGATTTCCGTCTCCACTCGTACTTAAACAAATTAAAGCCATAAAATAAAACAAAACAAAAACTTTTTCACGTCATTTCTCATTTCTATGGTTTGTTTTTCTTCACGAATATTTTTATGTTTATTGAAAATAAAACTAATTTATTATTATTTGATGCCATAAACTAAACGAAGTAGAAAAGTGAAAGTTTTGCCTCCGAAATAAAACTCCCGGAATTCAGGCATATGGAAATTGTTGCCATTTTTGGCAGCAAATGAAATTAAATCTTTCACCCACACGCTAACACAAAACACAAAACACACGAATATTTTGACAAAAAAATAACATTTTCATATGTGGCGGCATGTGTGGACCACTCTTATTCGGTTTTGGTTTCTATTTCAATCCCTGCACCCCTCCCAAAACCAGTTATTTGTAATTGAGTGAATTTTTCAAATGGGTTTTTGGGAAACAGTGCTTCTGGTGACATTATTAGTTGCCACACGGGCTAAAATTTGTCTGTGGTTGGCTCTCTCATATGTACCAGGAAAATAAAAATCATTGCTAACTGCGAAAATTGAGAGGCAGAGATTTTGGGAATGATAGTTTTTTGATTTTAATTACTTGCAATTTGTACTCGGCAATCTGTCTAAGCGAAGGGTAAGCGTGTCAAAGGATTTCAAGCAGAGGAGAACTATGTACCCGCTTTAAATCGTTTCACAGAAAACAACTGGTTAGTAAATTTAACCAATTTTATAGTTAAAAATGCTCTAACCAATATATGGATTGAATTCACTGTGGGGAACAGTAAAAGTGACGTAACACAAAACGTAATGAATACGGAAAAACAGTAGACCAACCAACCAAAAATTACAGTTGAAAATGCTCCAACCAACAAAAATAGTAAGTAATAGTTAATTTTATCATTGTTTTCAGTAAATTCTTAAATGTAACACAGCACCAGTACAAATACCACATGTAGCTGTACTAACTCTGTTAAATTTGTAAACTGACAATTTTCTGGTAGAATTACCACTAAATTGTTAACTTTTTTGTTTTATATGTGACTGAAAATGTTTACTTAATCTGGACTCTAGGAGGACTAGAACTTGGTCTCAACCAGTTGAGCCATCTCACACGCTGGTGGCGACGCGTCTAAGATTCTACTTGTATTGAATTGAATATAGACAAAGAATTTTTTGCACTTCGCACAAATAAGACCACTTGAAATTCTCAAGTGGGAATTCAGCAGATGACCATTATAAAAGGGAAACTGAAATTTGCGGAGTTTGTACCATTTGTACCAAAAACAACAACAAAACGCTTACACCGAAATTATGTGAGAGCTTCTATTTGTATGGTTAATTTTAACCGGAATAACTGTAAAACAAAGCAAAACAAAATTCATGTAAATATATTTTTCAGTAAATTTTCTTTTCGTAAGGGATGATTCAACCAACGAAATTTTATTCTGTGTTGGCTTGAATAGCAATTATTAGTATTAGCTCACTAGAGGAAACGTCAGCCAATCAACGAACATTTCCAAATTTTTATATCTAAGGGCCCAGACGGACTCACGACGTAAGTAATTTAGCTTAAGCCACCACATATTGAGTCAACTAGGAACGTATGCCAAGTGTGGCCAGAATTAACAACAAAAAATGGGGTAACGTTAACTTCGGCTCGGCCGAAGTTATGTATACCCTTGCAGTTTGTTTTTCTAAGTAAGACTACTTTTCGTTCCTTAGTTTTCGATGGGAGCTATACTATATAGATATCCGATTTTGACCAAATTTAGAGCAATCATGGAAAAGCATTACAAACTGTTAATTACGAAATTTGGAGGCGATCCCAATTAAAAACAAAAAAGTTTTTCTGACTAGAACTTCTTTTTCGACCGATCGTTCATACTGCAGCTATATGCTATAGTCATCCGATTTTAACAAAACTTTGTAGAATTGTGTAAAAGTATATAAAATAAATATATGCCATCGTAAGAGACTTTTCCATTAAAAACAAAAAAGTTTTTCCCACAAAAACTAGTTTTTCGACCGATCGTTCCTATGGCAGCTATATACTATAGTCATCTGATTTTGACCAAATTTTGTAGAATCGTGTGGGAGAATAAACAAACAAATACTTGCCAATTTTGGGGACATTTCCATTGAAAACAAAAAATTTTTTCTAACTAAGACTACTTTTCAGTTTCTACTTTTCTATGACAGCTATACTATATAGATGTCCGATTTCGACCAAAGTTGGTGGAATCATGGAAAACCATATTAAACTAAGAAATACGAAGTTTGAAGGCCCTTCCATTAAAAACAAAAAAGTTTTTCTCACTAAAGCAAGTTTTTCGACTGATTGTTCCTATGACAGCAATATGCTTTAGTCATCCGATCCAGCCGGTTCCGACAAATGTGCACCGTATTTGTACCAAAAGACTTGGTGCAAAATTTGGCGAGGATAGCTTTAAAACTGACGAAGGAGATAGCTTAGAAACAGACAGACGGACGGACGAACGGACAGACGGACAGGGCTAAATCACTTCAGCTCGTCGTGCTGATCAAGAATATATATACTTTTTGTGGTCGGAGATGCTTCCTTCAATGCGTTACAAACATCCGCACAATTTTATAATACCCTCTGCAAGGGTATAATTACACCAATGCATCGCGTGGTTTCAGATTCTAGGCATTTTTAAACAACTCAATCCGCTGTGGTTTGTTTTGATGGCAAGTGACTTACGCTTGTGTTTCTGCTATGATAGCAATAGATCTCCCGCAAATCAATTTATCCAAAGTGTTAGTCTTTCACATATGTTCCAGACCTTCTTTTTTAACAAGCTCGGGCAACTCAGTCCAAGCCTTGTTAACAAAATTTAAGTCCGAATGCTTGGGGTGGGATAGATTCCAAATGGCATCCCGGTCTCTCACCGCCAAAATCAGCGCAACCTTGTATCCATGCGAAAACAATTTAAATCAGTTCTTTCGCTTTGTTTTTCTGCCATATTTTCACAATTAAAATTTTATTTTATTTTAGTTATTCCAGCTGATAGATGGCTTACATGTAGAGTAACAGCGCGTAACATCTGGTGGCAACAATACTGCACCAGCTGGTCAGCGCAAAATGAGGCCCACTGCCTATTAACATGGAGTCCACGTATGTGATGTTAAGCGCAAAAAATACGTTTTCACTCCAGCGGGGAAAATGTAAAGTGCAAGGAAATCGTTACGCCTGCTTCTTCTTCACTCAATTTTTGTATGAAACTTCTCGTTACGTCGTGAGTCCGTCTAGGCCTTAGAGACATAAACGGATTGAATAAATGTCGTGATAATTAAGACAAAGACCAAATCGATAGACCTCAGATTTTAAAAATTTGATAGAAGTTTCCTTTTGTGATGTTGTTGTGATTTAAATATCCAACTACCAACCACCACCCCTAAATGAATGAGCTGTTCGAATGGGGAAAATGCATAAAAGTAATATTTCTTGATAAAGGAAAATAAAAAAAACTCAAATTGATAAAAAAATACTATTTAAGTACAAAAAAGTTTGCAAATTTCAATTCTGCATGCAAAAAACTATTTTTCATCCGATTGACTTGAAACTCGTTTTGTCAGGATACTATTAAAAACAAATTGTGATGTGATTTTCAGATGTTGGAAAATCTGCCCGTAGGGTGGGATAGCTCTCGAAAAATTCTTAAAGCAAAAACAATTTTTTTAACCGACTGAAAAAATTGTTGAATTGGATGATACCGAATTGGATGATAGTAGGGAAAAAGGAAGCTTATTATCAGAAACCTTAACCCCAAAAATTATGCTTTTTCGGTGCTTTTTTGCAGAAGTTCTACGATTCAAAGGGTAACATTGTGAATTTAAAATAACTCGAAATCGGTTTTGAAAAAAATATTTAAAAGCCGTATCTTTTCTCTTCTTTCTTATAGCCTATTTCCACTATAGCAAATATGTACATATTTTCACATATTATCACATATCCAAAAATATGTAACATTTTTTCCATAGAGAAAAAATGTACATATATAATATATGTGTCCATTCGCCACGAGTGATAACTAGACAGCGGATTTTGCATATTTTTACAACGATTCTTATCCTAGTAGACTATGGCAAATGTGTTTTTAACAAATTTTTGTCAATTTGTTTATTGCATTTTGTGTATTGCTGACGTTTCAACTAATGATATAACAATTTGAATCATTTATAAATTTATGGCGATTTTTTGGCATTAAATAAACGTAAAGAGTCAGCACAACATATAATGTTGTGCACATTGACTTTGCCCTACTAGGATGAAAATCTGTTTAAAAATATGCAAAATCCGCTGTCTAGTGATAACAGTGTTGTAAAAGAAAGCACTAGATTATTTGATATTGATATCACAACAAAATCAACCTTAAAAAACAATCGAAGTCTGAGTTTGGAAAGGAAATGTGTGCAGCAGAAGTTCATAAGATTTTGAGGCAAAAACAGAAAATGCAAAACGAGACATGCATGGAATTCCTGTACACGTTAATAGAGATTGGAAACTCAATACGTCTTGATGAGGAGAGTCTAGTAAGCTATTTTAAAGAAGGGATCCCCGATAGTACCATGAACAAATCTTGTTTATATCGATCGGAGAATATAAAAGAGCTTAAAAAAGAGATTCAAATGTAAGAGAAGATGAAAGAGAGTAACAAACCTTCAGTTAAACAAGAAACTAGCAAGCAACTGAAAGCCCACCTGGAAAATAGAAGTTCGAATCAAGCTGAAAGGAAGTGTTTCAGGTAGGCACCTAATAAAGGAGTGTGCTAAAGAGATTGTTTGCTATTTATGCAAGAAGCCAAGCCATATTGCTAGAAAGAGTAGCCAGAAGGAAAATGGTTTTAAGAAAGAGCAAGCGAAATTGCTCGTGCTTCAGAAAAGAAGTGATAGACTTTTATACAAGCAATTAGAGGCAGGTGGTTTACGCCCATACAAATCGACCCCCCCTAATAAATACTTGTGGGAATGGGGTAGTGCCGTGCCGGCATGCTTGAATTTTTAGGTTGACGCTAGAGGGTCACACCAGCGGCTTTCGAGTGAGAGAAGGAAGATCGTGGAGTAGGAAGAGAAATGCGAGTCGAGGAGTATAGATGCCAAGGGGTCGAAGGAGAAGTTTAAGTGAAGAACAAAGTGCAAGCCCACAGTTTTTAAGTCTTAAATAATTTACTGTAATTACCATTAAGTTATATTCCTAAGTTATCCCGATAAAATAAACATTTTGTAAAACCCAAATACTCTTCCCGCTCTTCTAATTTATAATATTAAAGTCTTAAAACAATTTGACCAATAGATGTCGTCTCTTCTGTGAACATATGGCTACGCCACTTTAACAATTAAATATGAAACACAGGTTTGATTTATATTTGGTTTATTGGTTGGCGTCTTGCCGAAAGTGTGTTCTGTACTAGAGTGTTGAGTGAGTAGTGTGACTGTATGATATGTGAGATGTAACAATGAGTGAGTGAGTTTCTTATCGAGTATCGAACTTGTTAGTGATGTTTGATTTAGTGTGAATTGGAACTGTGAACTGAAAACTGAACTGGAACCGCCACAAACATTTGACCAGATTTTTTGATGTGTATTCAATATATTCATCCGATTTAAATTAAAATTGACAAAATTGTGCTGAACCAGATATTATTATTATCTAGAAGCTACCTTGGAAAACAAAAAGTTGTTCTCACTAGAACTAGTTGTTCGATCGGTAGTTCCAATGGCAGCTATATGCTATAGTACTCCGATTTTGATGAAAGTTTGTAGAATTGCGTCACATCACATAAAATAAAGCCTATTAGTACTTGCAATTGGAAGGTTTGATACGAAAATTCCTATAAGTTGTGTTAATGTCCACAAATTTGCATCATTTATCAAAGTGAAAACAAACATTAAGCCAAGCAAACTTGACTCGCAATTGTTGCTGTTGTCGCCCACTCGGTGAGTCCAGTTCCTAGACTGATTTCTTATGCATCGAATGCCATCCAACTGGCAGTGAGCCCTCCCTGGACTAGTGTGTGTGTGTGAGTGTGTGTGTGCGTGTGTATTATGACACGTTCAGTTGGCTCCATAGAACCGCATATAAGCTGCGCTCTGGTGCCAAGCCCAGCAAATCCCACCGCTCTCGATACCTGACGGATAGAAGGTTGCCTGAAAGGATATACAAACGAGTCGGATAAGAGCGGTAGATGGGGAGTGGATAAATTGTGAGTGTGTGTGCGAACAATTTGCATTATGCACATGTTTAACATGCAAAATGCCACTGGGAACTGGCCGGCAGAATTTGTGGAATTTGCTTAAGCAAATTCATTTCCATCTAATCAAGTTGGTCAAACAAGTTTAAATTGATTTCGCAGGGAAGCGAGAGGACACTTTTAACGGACAATTAAAATTTACGCCGCAGCGGTCATGATAATGAGATTTTTAATAACCTTCTCCGTGGCTCTGGACGGGATCCGGTTAAGCGGCAACAATGGCTGGGCCAAAGTTAAGAAGCAAAACGAACTGGCAAGTGAAAAGAAGTGGCCAAATAACCGCAAGCAACAATGTGGAGAATCTCCATCGCTTTTTTTCGAATCACGAGGAGGCGGCAGTCAAGAAACGGAAGCGCAAAAGCAACAGCAGAAACAATTAAAAGTTTCCGTTTGGCACTTGCACTTCCTGGCCGCTTTTGTCCCTCATGCATGTCCTGCTGGCTTAACTTAATCAAGGAATTTATGAGAAGAAGCCGAAACTAAGAGTATTTCCGGTTCGTCTTTTGTTTGAAAGTTGGCATAAAAAGTGTCATTGGCGATAATGAGAATCTTGGCTGGCGTTTATTTGTTTAGGTTTGACTGTAATTTTCAGCTTTAAAGCGGAAAAATCATAAAGCAAACGAATCCGAGCAATATTTGCTTGTAATACTCATTTATCCTGCCAAGAGCCCGGCCACATAACTCATTGTCTTATTCCTCTGCTCCTCCCCCTCCCCGCGCCGGCCGCTGGTCCAAGTGTTAAATGTGACCACTTAACAGAATGACAATAGTTTTTAACTTGGCTAGAAGTTTTGGCGTCACCACAAAGTGGTTTTAGCGAGAATCTCACTGAAACTTTTTCATACATCTTTTCGCATCTTTTTTGTTGTTTTGATCCGCTGCCAAGTTTTGCAGGGGATTCCCCCCAATTGCAATTGCATATGTCGAGGCCAGCAGCACCAGCAGCAGCTGCCAAAAACTTGACGAAATATGCTGCTAATACGCGCTCCGTATACGCTGCCCGGCAGCGTATTAAATATGCATGTGACTCGGGCCATTGGACGCAATGTGATTGTCCCCCTGGTTCGTCATCGGCGGCAGCAGCCATAAATTGTTCCCAACAGCAACATTTGCACCAAACTCATGATTCCGTATGGCGTATACCGGATACGGGCACCGGAATACAGCGGAAGCGGCATTTGGTCATAGGCTTCCTGCCGGTTCGCTGAATGTGGCTAACATTTTGCGGTCGCCTGTCGGAGCGGACTTCAGAAATTAATTTGAAATTTTCACATTCGCCATTTTTGGCCCGGACTGATATTTCAATTTCAGTTCAGAGAATCTTTGACAGGCAGGTTGGTGGACTGGTCGGTTGGTCAGTTAGTTGTCATTACTTTGTCAGTCAGCAAAATGGGCTCACTTTTCGCAGGGAATGTTTCACCCAGCCATAATTTGGTCATAACCGATTGAGTTTGAGCCGAGAAGATAATTAGAGGGATAATGAGCGAGTATTACATTGGTTGGTGGTTTAAAGTGTTGAAATCAAAAAAAAAAATGGTTGTAAGGAGTTTTAAGGCCTTTAAGGAAAACAAAAAAACTCAAACCCACCCCCATTTTATCCTATACGTGATCGAAAAATGTCAAAATCAGAGATTTTGAGACTTTAAATAAATTTTTCTCAGTATCTGGTCGTGATGATGGGTAAAAGTAACATGATGAAAATCCTTTAAGTTTATCCTTAAAATTTCTAGAATGAAATTTCTTCGCCTCTACATATTTGACGGTCTAAATAATAATCTAAACTCAAGAAAATTTTGCAAATTTTGCGACTTCTTTGACTCTTTGGTTTACACCTCTTAGCATTTCGGACCGTTCCATCTGCATCTTCCATTTACCAACGCCTGCATTGTAATCTAAAAATTATACGCTTTCATAAATATGAGCATTAGATAAATTTACAAATTTCGCGGTATTCGGAACATAAAAACCATTGCCGGTAAGCCTCCAACCATTCCTCAAAGTTTGTTTGCCATGATCGCTTTACCTTTGCAAATTTCTCGCTTGTGGACCATTTCCTACCCGTTTCTTCATCGAAGATATCTTGCGGGCAAGTGTCCAACCATTCCCCAAAGTTTTATCGCAATTGAATGAACGGTTTGCTGTTTCTGGACCATTTTCCACTCATTTCTTTAACTCGGAACCTTCCCGGGCAAGCGTCCAACCATGCCCAAAAGTTTCATCGCAATCGGAAGTTTTGCGAATTTCGGTTCTTGGATCATCTTCCGCTCATTTCTTCAACTTAGAAACCATCCAGGGCAAGCGTAAGACCAATGCTCAAGGATTTATTACAATCGGATGAACGGCATAATTTTGCTAATTTCGCGGGTTTCGGACCATTTTGCGACCATTTCATCTACTTGGCAACCTTATCGAGTAAGCGTCGAACCATTCCCCAATGTTTTACCAAAACTGTAAGTTTGGCAATTTTTTGCGGTTTTTGGTCCATTTCCCGCCAATTTTTTCAACTATGAAACCTTCCCGGGCAAGCGTTCAGCCATTCCCAAAAGTTTCATTGCAATCGGATAAACGGTATAATTTTGCAAATTTCGCGGTTTTAGGACTATTTTCTTGCCATTTTTTTAACTTAGAAACCTTCCCTGGCAAGCACTCAACCATTTCCTTAAGTTTAATCGCAATCGGATGAACGGTTTAGGCAGGCATTTTTATATAAATAGATATATAGACGATCCCCACAGTCTACTCATTGGGTGGGTGAACGATTACAGAGGAGCCAAGTGTCCCGGAACCAAATAATAGCTGTGACAAGCCATGGCATCGGCGAGCTACATCCGTGCCACGAAAAGAGGGCATTTCATTGTCATGAACACTCTATAGGCTGGTTATCGAAATATTATCGATATTTTTTATGTTTTTCGACTTCTCAAGTTTATTGCATTTTCGATCTCCCTTTTCCTTTTTAAGCAGTACGAAAATCAAGTTCAATTATTTTAAATACTTAAATAATTATTTTGGTCCAAAAATTTTCGCACAAGCAACGATTTGTGAGCAGGGGCGTTATCATGGTCCAAAATAAATATTTTTCTTCCACAATTCCGGATGCAAATTGCGCATACCTTGCAGACAATATTTCTTATTGACCGTTTTCCGCTGTGGCAAGAACTCATGATGCACCTGGCCCTACACTCACTCACAAACTGTGTTCGCTGTGTTTAATTTTACATAATTTCCACTTCCCTTATTAAAGAAAATATGGATTTAACTGCATCTCAACCGACTAGCCTAGAGTATATCCTCAGCTGTATGCTGAAATGTTGTGCTGACTCGCTAATTACTGCTTTTCTAAAATTGTATAACTTGAAACACAATACCCACCTTCCTTCTTATTCTCACAGATTTATCCACCCTTCAAGATCGCTGAATATGTCACTGAGTGATACTTACTCACAAGTTTATTTTAGGAAGAATCGTTAACACTGCTAAATTTCAAAGTTCCTTCTTGAACAATGCGAAATTCTCGACTGAACAACTACAATAATTTGCATCAAAATATCTGATTCAAACTACCTTGACGTCAATGATACTTCGCATCCTGTTTACCTACTAAACTATTTTCATGTAATGTACTGTGACTTAGTGAATCTCGCTATTTACAACTCTTTATCAACTCCCGAACAATTGTTTCTATTAACCTACCCATCCACAATACATTGCCGCATTCATTGCTTCTCTTTACCCACCTGCCCAGGCAAAAGTTGTATTAAATTTATTCACTAAAGTTCCATTTTGTTGATATTTGAGTCGATGGTAGCTATGGCACTGGTTTCACATGCTCTGCCACATATTTTCAAGCGTATTGTCACCTTAGCAATGCGTTTTCCCGAAAGTTACCGAACTCAACAGCCGTTTAGGCTGCCATTTTTATGGCTCATTAGCGCAGACGTGGCAAATAGGTTTTCTGAGCTTGTCAAAGTTCTTTGATCTCCTTGATGATGATGATGAGGAGGATGGGGATGAGTGCGAACGAACCAACCGCCGGCAAAAGTCACTTCCTACACGTCACGCATACCAAATGAACGGAGCAGCAACAAATTCGTTTATAATTTCGATCGAAATCTACTCTAAAAATCCACCAGAGTGCCATTAGAATTCGCATTGATTTTTGGCAGTGGAGATTTGGACAAACAGAAGGCATTTGAATAACATTTGCATTGGCAAGTGTTGGGCAAATATGTATGCATGCATTCAATTATTAAACAAATGCAACGGCTGTGGCATGCTGCAAATGTTACATATTTTACATGGGCTAAGCCCGAGCTTAGCTCGGCTTAAGTCGCAAAACCCCTGGGCCCGGCACCGGCGCTGGCACCCACAAACTGGCTTAGCAATTTTAATATGACACTTTGGCACTAAGTTGATAAAGGTATGCAAAACGTTGACATTCAGTTGGATAAACTTAATTAACTGGCCCGGCAGCAGCTGCTGCTCGGCCAGATTGATGGCACATTTCAAATTTGTGACACGGGATGCCCGGTAGTTTTCGTTTTGTGAGATTTAATTAGTCGCTTAAGTTGTTTGCATTTAATTTGGTTTTCTTTTTTCCCATTTACACGCATGCATAAATCTTCCTCTGGTCAGGCTCTAATTATCTAAGGACCAACATCAGTTGGTCCCACATTAAAGTCAGTTTTGGGGATTAGTCCCTTCGGTGTTTATAAAAGCTCACCAGATACGAGTGAGTGGAGCGGAGCGGAGTGGAGCATATGTCCCCAGTGTCGAGGTGATAAATTACCATCGGCAAAGGTGTCATATTAAAAAACCAACACACACACTAAGCCCCAAACATGTGGCACTGCCCTGCTAACTAAGCCTTAAGTCTTTCCTCGCACCGTTCCCCCTGCCCCCAGACCTGTGCATAACTAACGAGTTAAAAAGGCAAACACCGAAACCAGCGACAACCGCAAATCCTAAACCAAATCAAAAGGGTCTCTGGCCTGCTTATCACACAGCCATAAAGTCAGACTTGGCCAACACACACACACATGCAGAAGAACTCACTTAAACTATTTAATATTGGCACCTGACTGCTGGCTCTTTTCGTTTCTCCCCCAAATAAAATAACCTCAGAGACTGAACCACACTTAAATTATTTAAAAATGTCTGCAGTAGAGATGGGAGCGTGAGCAAGACTTGGAACAAGTTTAAAATACTACTCTTCATTCCCGAGAAATTTTTAATGCCCAAAAAATTTAAATCGTATATCTTTATAACTGAGAAAGGTTTTTGAGGCAATCCGTTCCGTAATTCGTATATTTTTATAATTAAGAGAGGTTTTTAAGTACAAAACTGTATCCTAGTTTAAAGTCGGAGTCCAGAGTTGTCTGGTAGCCCGAAGTGAGCTTGGACCGACGAAGTCTTACCTGCCCAAACTAAGCTGGTAACACTAGGCAACAAGGTCCAGTATCTTGAGTGGGTGGTATAGATTCTTGATGATTTTCGTGTGCCGATTTTTCGTGTCGAGATTTTTAGTAATTTGAGGTTAAAGTTGCTATCATTAGTAATGAACCAGCAACAAAATACAAAAAAAACCTCACAAATCTTTTCTTTTTTGGCCTTCGTTTATGGAATTTATTGTAATCGTCTCTCTTTAAGCATTGACAGGAGGTTTTCTTTAGAATTTTATTGCTGGTTTATTATAAATGACTAGCCAATTTTACTGTTTTTAGGAAACGAAAACATATTAGAGTCTCTACCACCCATTGCATTCTTTGGGGCACCAGCAATAAATAGTAAGGGTCAAAATGTGCACTTTTAGCAACTTTAAGCTCAAATTGCTAAAAATCTCGACGTGATGGATAATTTCTGTAAACGCAGTCTGGATAAGCACACGAAAATCATCTAGAATCACTACCAACCCTTAAAGATACTGGAAAAAGTCGAATTTTGTTGGCTTGTGTAATTTAACGATAAGGTACATATATTAATTTGTTTTTTTTTACAAATTTTTTAAGTTAAGTTGTCAAGCCGAAGGTTAAATTCGGCGCCACAATCGATTCCTCAATTTTTTTCACATTAAAAATATCAATTAGTAGCTGATGCTTTTTGAATGTCAAATTAGCCACCGGTTCTGCTTGAAGACTTAAGATTAAACGTCACAATTATTAATCTAGTAATCTTTTGAATCTTCCTATATCGTAAACTAGTTGGACTGGCGAACTTCGTACCGCCGAACAGGCAATGAATGTAGTGATACCTCTTAGCAACTTAACTAATGATTTTATGAATTTGAACTAACATAATTATTAACTCAAAAAATTAATTAGAAGCCTATTCACACTGAGCACATCTAACATCTTTCATCCAAAATCATGAGTCATACAAATTTGTCCCATCAAAATTTGCCAAGTTTGTGGCATATTTCTAAAAGATTTGACAATTTGACAAAAAAAAAATTTTAAAAAGTTGGCATATCAAATAGTTATTAAGCATTTTAACTCACGATGTGGTAAGTTGGAAGAAAGATGTGTTCAGTGTGAATAGCCTATTAGTTTAATATTTGAAGAAAATAATTTGCTTTGATGAAGCTATTTATTTTGCTGGGTTACACGTGGAATGATTCTTCATCTTCTATTTTGCCGACACGTGAACATGCCATGAGTAAAACATGCATTTAAAAAAAAGGGCAAGTCGGACATTGAATTTGTTTAAACTCAAAGGGCACATCGGTTGGGATCATCGGAATCCTCGGAATGAGAACTTACCTTAGAAAAAGTCCAAATTAAATCTCAAAATTGTAGAACTTCTAATAAGAAATCCGTCCTGAGGCGATTCACCCTAAAATTTAGAAAAAAAAACTTGGCAACAAAGTCCAGTATATTAAAAAGTTGGTGGTGATTCTATATAATTTGTGTGGACTGAACACTAATCAGTTTGCGGAAATGGTACATCACGTCTAGGTTTTTGGTGATTTGAGCTTAAGGTTACTTTAAATGCATATTTTAACACTTTTCAAGAACGTTTTGTGCGGCTCCTTTTTGTCTGATTTGGTTAACTTTAATCTTATCTAAAAGTATTGTTTCTTAATTTCAAAAAAACTATTCCAAACCATTCTAGGATGGCCGCCATTTTGACAAAAAAAATTACAACATTTTTTTCTAGGTTCAGACCAGAATCACATCTATGGTATACTGACTATAGCCCTGTTTTTACTTCTCATATCAGACAACATGGAGACGAGTAATCATGGCCGCCAGCACTATACTTTTTTTGAGCCACCCATTTTGACGGCCGAGAACTTTTTGAACAGCCCTTATATCGAAACAAAAATTTATTTTTATCTGTATATTAATACGCTAAGTATTTTTCAAGAACTGCCCCCTTTTTATCACAGTAAAACAATTTCAATCATCGCATAATTTATACCGTATGTTCTTATGAGTAATTAGTTTAGGCTTTGGCAAACAAAAAAAATTAATTGCAATTATTTATTGACTTATCACGAAGTTGTACCAACACACACACGCTTCAGATAGATAGGTGAGCAAAGCATGCTTTGTTTTTGCTTTTCAAAAACTTTGTGAAAGCAGATGGTCGAATCTCGACCACTGGCCAAAGCTCGTTTACTTTACTTTGATTGTAGCACAATAAAAAAAACAAATTATAAAACTCTTTGCGTTTTCAAGTGAGATTTTTTTAAAAAAGGTCCAAAAAGATCACATTCATAAAGATTAAATTAATCAAAAAGTTCGAGCTCAATCTAATCCCCCAGCAGGATCACTTTAAGCATGTTCAATATTGATTTGGTCCCAGAAATATTACTCATTCTTTCCTTCCTTCCTCCATTTTCCATAGAAGAATCCTTGTACATTCTTCAGTAAGACCCACCCACACCAGTCTTGGTATTTCTAAAATTTCTGTAAAACAAAGAAATATAAAAATGATTGGGACTCAAACCCACAACCTTGCAGCTCGCACATTACCATAGCACATGATTTTTTCCTAATTTATGAACATGTGATCTCGAAAGGGATTGAAGCTAACATATTTTTTATGAAGCAAGCTCGAAAGGCTTGCGCCAAGCCTTTAAAGCTTGAATTGAGTAGAATATCCTTTAAATCGAGACCGAGATAAAATGTTGAAGCTCATGACGGGATTACTCCAAGAAAAAAAAGATTAAATTTATCTTGCCATTTTTATACCATTGCAGAGGGTATTATAAAATTGTCCGGATGTTTGTAACGCATAGAAGAAAGCATCTCCGACCACATAAAGTATATATATTCTTGATCAACATGACGAGCTGAGTTGATTTAGCCTTGTCCGTCTGTTCGTCTGTTTCTATGCTATTTCGTCCGCAAGTTTTAAAGCTATCCTCACCAAACTTTGCACGAAGTCTTTTGGTACAAATACGCTGCACATTTGTCGGAATCGGCCGGATCGGATGACTATAGCATATAGCTGCCATAGGAACGATCGGTTGAAAAACAAGTCTTTAAGAGAAAAACTTTTTTGTTTTTAATGGAAACGCCTCCAAAGTACGTATTCCTTAGTTAACTATCCCTTCCAATGATTTCACTAAGTTTGGTCGAAGTCGGATGACTATAGCATATAGCTCCCATAGGAACGATCTGTCGAAAAACTAGTTCTAGTGAGAAAAGCTTTTTTGTTTTTAATGAAAAGGTCCTTATCATTGGCATACACTCATTTTATATACTTTTACACAAGTCTACAAAGTTTGGTCGAAGTCAGATGACTATAGCATATAGCTTCCATAGGAACGATCGGTCGAAAAACTAGATCGAGTGAAGAAAACTTTTTTGTTTTAAATGAAAACGTCCTTTTTATTGACATTCACTTATTTTATATACTTTGGACACATTTCTACAAAGTTTTATCAAAATCGGATGACTATAGCATATAGCTGCAGTATGAATGATCGGTCGAAAAAGAAGTTCTAGTGAGAAAAACTTTTTGTTTTAAATGGGATCGACTCCAAATTTCGTAATTAACAGTGTATAATGCTTTTCCATGATTTCACCAAGTTTAATCAAAATCAGACATCTATATAGTATAGATCACCTAGAAAAGTATTGTCCAAAAAGTAGTCTTAGAAAAGCTTTTTTGTTTTCAATGGAAGCTGCAAGGGTATACAAAACTTCGGCCGAGCCGAAGTTAACTTTCCCCTATTTTTTTGTTATGATTCGCAAGTTCTTATTCGGCTAAAAGCGCGGCTTATATAGAGGATATTGTTAATGGCTGTTGGTGAGGAAAGCGGTTAAAATCTAACTGATGAGTCTAGATTGGTACTAGATGAAACACGTCTGGGAAACCTTGACCAGCTTGTGACCATATGTTTATATCATTGTTGTTGATTTCTTGGAGACTATTGAATTATAATCACTTCCCGACCTTAAGACGGTTAAACGGTTGTTCTACAAATTTCAGAATATATTTCAGCTATGAATGTGGTGTATGGGCTGAAAATTTTAAGTTTTCTGTCCGAGTGCTAGTTTAGCCGTCTCAAGGTAGGGGAGACCTAGCACTCTGACTAAAATCAAATAAGGTCGTTAAGACCCTAAAATACATTTTTAAACTCTGTACCAAAGGTACATAGAGTATAATTAGTTAGTGCAAAAGTATGTGACAGCCTGAAGGAAGCATCTCCGACCCCATAAAGTATATATATTCTTGATCAGCATCAACAGGCGAGTCTCATCTCAGAGATGGTAAGAGATAGAGGTTTGACATATATGGGACATATGCTTCTTATACTTACTTGCAGGCAGATCAATTTTATTTTCAATTTTTGACACGCCCCCTCCCGCCCCCGGAAATTGGTAAAAACGTCATATCTTCCACAGGTTAATAGATAGAAGGTTCGTTCCTTCTGGACATATTTAGTAATCAGGATTATTTATCGATCCGTCAAAGGAATGGTAAAGATCGGATAAACAGTTGTCGAGTTATAAGGAAAACAAACAATTATGGGCAGCACAGGTCGCAGCGGTGATGGGCAGCACTTCACAGGTACAGAGTATGTTATAGTCGGGCATGACCGACTTTCTTTCTTGTTAGTTTTCCCAATTTGAATTGATCATATCGATATGCAGCCAGTTGAATCTTGCTTAGAAACGCTTTCATAAGAATCATTTTCTCACAATCCAAAGGACCCGGGCGACGCCGAGTATTTAGATAGTAAAGTATACATATTCTTGATCAGCATCAACAGCCGAGTCGATTTAGAAAACCTTTCTAAATTCCAGGGTAAATTTTAAAAAAGGTGAGTTTCTAAAATTCTTGGCAAATTGTTGTCTAATAGTAGTTGTTTTAAAGCTGTCGCCAACGCACTGAGGGCCAGAAATCTCATTTTTTGTAAAAAAACTCTAGCCTCTCCACACCAGACTAGCTAGGAAGTTGAAATTTTTAACAAAATTTTCTTAAAAGATTGAACTTAACGCGAATAATTTTTAAAAAAATTAAACACTTTTATAACATATTGCTAATCTATATCAAATTTGTAAAAATTTTTTTACATTTTGTTATTTGAATTAAAAATCTTGTAATTAGACTTAAGCCAAATTTTGCAGAGAGGATATACAAGTATAGATTGTTTTTTAGAAAAAAATGGTCATGATCCGATTAGTTGTTTATGATTTATAAACAAAAAATGGTACTAACTTTGTCTGCCCACGCCTTTAGGGATTTTCAGTCAAGCTGATTACTTTTTGCGTTATTTTCATTTATTTTACCTGTTCTTTAAATTTTTTTAAAAGCGATTTAATGAAATCCAAAGCAAAACCGCGCAAAAGCTCTTACCTACAGCAATAGTACAATATTCAAATAAAAAAATTAATTAGTCATGTTGCGAGTGAACACCCAGTGGCACTCGTGGGCACTCATAGGTCAAAGTTGCCAAATGTTAAAAAACCCACAAAACTAAATATTTTTTCCAATTTGTAAGAAAACGAATAGAGTTGCAAAATTTTTTTTATAATTTTTTTTTATTAAAATCTATTCCTTAGTCTAAAATATACAATCAAACTCTTGAAGCTGTTTTTCCCTAGTTTCGACTA
Organism: Lordiphosa collinella; assembly: GCA_018904265.1. Taxonomy (NCBI): domain Eukaryota; kingdom Metazoa; phylum Arthropoda; class Insecta; order Diptera; family Drosophilidae; genus Lordiphosa; species Lordiphosa collinella. The sequence goes on along the minus strand of JAEIFV010000341.1, from coordinate 296,149 downwards.
TTAGTTTTCCATTTGTTGGAGCATTTTCAAGAAAAATCAAGAACCAATTTGTGAAAATGGTTTAAATGCTGGTATAAAATAGCTATATGTATTCCTAATAGTTTCCGACAATCGTTTCATCCAGTTCCCCAAACAAAAATGTGGGACTTTCGGACAAAATTTCGGCCTGCTGGCCCCGTGTGCAACGGATAGTGTTGCTGACCGGGTGTTTATAAGATGTCCCGAGGTGAGATCAAACCCACGACCTCTTGCACAGCGGTCACACACACTATCCGCTGAGCCACATCCGGCCACAATAGAACCATAGAAGGCTAATTTTTGCAGTTTTTGTATGGATATTACACTTAAGAGATATTGGACAAGGGTAAGACAGTAAGATAATTAACTTTTTTTGCACAGCTTCAGTTTTCAACTTTCGATGTCCTGAGCAACTTGACTTAAAGTTTAAGAATCAGAGAGTACTCTGCGAAACTTAGAGCTAGCTTGAAATCAAAAAATGAAGCTACATTGCAGAGAAGAATAGAAATTGGTGTATATTTTTCAACTTAAAATTTTGTAGCTAGTTATTTCCATTAAATTTTACCTGGATTTTGCACACAATGTCGTGACTTATGGATGTATCTGTGTCTCTCGTGTCTTGGCGCCAACTCCCTCGTTTTCTGCCAGCTCTGACCAACTTTTGGCAACATTTATTTGCGTTACCTTTTTGGTTTGTTGGCAATCGTAAATTTCAATTCCAGACACTTAACACACAGCCAGAAAAGATTATGCGACAGCAAGGAATCTTACACCTTACAAAATGAAGTCAAATGGTGCCAACACACACGCACACACACACACGCGCAATTGTGCTCCATTTTTAGCTCATCCTGTAAAGTAGGCAATTAAATTTCGGCAGCATTTGCTTTTTGGCTAATTAAATTGTTTACAAAAAAAAGCGAATACAAGCAAACATAAATAAAAAGGCAGTAAAGCATTTTTATATGCGGCATGGAGTCAATTTCAGCCCAGAAGAGCATAATAAATAAATAAATAAAATCACACACGCACTCTGGGATTTGCATTTGTATGTGTTTGTGTTTGTGTTTACGCCTTTTAACCCTTTCAAATCAGCTTCGACCGCAAGCGCTCGTGGCCTGTGTAAACACATTAATCATCCAAATGCCACAGACAGAGATCGAAAGTCCTTCGCTGGGTGTGTGTGTGTGTGTGTGTGCCAGTGTCCCTGTGGGCTAAGCTCCTCTTTCTGGCAATCATAAACAGCACACGGTGTAGGAAATTAAAAGCGAAAACAAGTCGGAAGCAAAGGCAAACGCAAAAAAGAAATGCCACCCAAGCGAACACAGGAGCCGGCTACAGGAATTGGACCACACTACGTGTGATTATCTGCTGTTGTTGGGCGTAAGAGTAAACCCACAATATGCAAATACTTTTGTTATTTCGCTTGGCAATGCAAATTCGCTTACATCTCTTATCCCCCGCCCACTGCCCCTGCTCGTGTCATCCTCATCAAAGTGAGTTTTGCGGTTGCCCTCGTTTGTATTTTGCCTGGGTTGAACAACAGTTATTATTACATTTCAACTAATTGAGTTGATTAAAGGAAATCGAGCGAATGCTGGCCAAATGGCGCATATAACGAGACTTGAATGCTCTAGGAAAACTAAAAGAACTACGAGTAAAAAGAAAATAATTAGGCATAAATTTTGGATATTTTTCCCATTTATTTTAAGGTTGACTAGTTATAGAAAAGCATTTCTTAGCTAAATATTTAACTAATTGAATAATTTTTTTTACAAAAATTGCTTCTACGCCCACTAACTCATAACCTGTTAAGTTTTAAAGCGATAATCGCTGCGGTTAAGCATATAAATCAGAATCAATTTTGTGGGTGATATTCACGTATGTGCCAGGCCAAATTTATTGTCTGCAGACTAATTGCTCGATTATTGTTTGTGTTTCACCGTGTTCTGTCTCGTATTTCGTTCAACCAAAATTAAGACAGCAATGGAATGTCGTAATAAACGAATTAATTAGATTTCCAATTAAATTTGAAACGAAAGCTTCGTTATAGTTTTAGTTCTTCAATTTTTTTGTTATTGAAATACAAACCATAAATTTTTCGATATTTTTTCTAACAAAACGTTGTAGGTCAAAACATCTTAAGAAAATCGTTTTTATTCAGGGCAAAGGTCATGAAATAATATTGAAGTTGCCGCACGGATAAGGTACAGAGAACGGCGGAAATCTGTATTAGCAGCGCTCTCCGAACAACACCCACGGAAGCGCTAAATACTATTTTCCACCTCCTACCACTTGACCTTATATCAAAGCAATTGGCTATAACAACAGCCCTTAGACTAAGAGAATCCGATGCCTGGAACGGGGGTAGTTCGGGACACTCTACCATACTCATTAACCAAAAGGGTATTCCGTTAAATACTGATTACTGTATACCACAAACGACGTTCGATAAATCTTACGACGTCTGTATTCCAAGCCGACACGAGTGGGAAAACCTTCCCCACTACACATCTACACTGATGGCTCTAAGCTCGACGAAAAAGTAGGAGGGGGAGGTTTTTCCTCCAACCTAAATTTGAACTTACCGTTCCGCCTTCCTGATCACTGTTGCGTGTAGCAAGCGGAGGTGGTGGCCATCCTGGAAGCATCCACCTACCTTAGCACACTACCGATCAGAGAAGGAAACGTCTTCATATACTCAGACAGTCAAGCCGCCCTTAAAGCCCTTGACCCATATACCATCAACGATAAAACTCTTACTGAATGCCGCTCATCTCTGAATGAGATAGCACGAGGTTTCAGCATACACCTTATATGGCTGCCTGGACATCGCAACATAGAAGGAAATGAGTCTGCGGACAAACAAGCCAGAATAGGTACCACCATCGAGCTCCTTTCAGAAGGCACGTGGGATGCAAGCAACAACAAGCTGAAACACTTCGTCCGCTGTGAACCGGTGGAAAAACCTTCCTCCTGTGCAGTAGAGAGGCTCACGTGGCCAACATTCAACCTGAAGCGTACCAACACGCTTTTACGTCATAGAAGGGAACACATATCGCTTCTGATAGGGACCATGACGGGGACTGCCTTATTGGCAGCGCGCCTTGGCGTAACTTACCATGACTTCTGTAGAAGCTGCAAGTTCGAAAAAGACGATGAAACTGTACAACACCTTCTCTGCCATTGCCCCGCCTTGAGTAGAAGAAGACTTAGGACACTCGGTCCACCTCTCTAACTCAACCTATAGGAGACATCCGAACTAGAGATCCCAGCTCTACTAAAGTTCATTCTGTCCACACAATGGTTCAGCAACGAGGACCCGCCTTAGTAGCATAAAAAGGGTTAACAGGAATATCATATGACATCGCAATGGGCCCATAGAGGCCTAAGTGGGAGGGCGATTTGTCGCTCTCAGCCATCGTAACCTAACCTAACCTAACCTGCTGCACGGAGATTTTTCTTAATAGAGAAACTCTAGGATTATTACCTATATAAGGGGATAAGAGTAAAGAGAACTGGTTCCTTTTCAACTCAAAGATTAGTCATCAAATTAATTTGATTTTTCTACATATTCACTTTTAGATTTCTTTTAATCATTTCTGCTATTGAAAAATTGATCATGAACTTTTTAAAAAATTTTTTACAAAGAAGAACTCTTGTATTTCGCCAGCAATTGCGACCGGTCTAAATCGGGTCTAAAGGTATTTCATTAAGAAGCTTTTCCACCTGCCCCAATACACCCCAAATAGAAAATTTGTGCTTACCTACCCGACAAAGAATCGTTTTTAGCCGGACCTACGAGATTTACGACATTCTTTGTCGAAAAGGCCCAGACAGATTTCCGAAGTAACGAAAACGATTTCCGCAATATTGAAGAAATGTTGAAGATATCTGACAATATAATTTGGCATAGTGTAAAGGACGTCGGATGATTCCTTTTTCGCGTTACAAACATCTGACCAAAATTATGATGCCAAAAATAAAACCGAAACGGTACCGGTACCAACGTTTCGATTTGTTCCGGTTCTATCGGTTCCAATACCAACGGTAATCGGAATTCGGTACTCAAAAAAATTTGAATCGGTTCCGGTTTCGGTTCCGGTACGTGATTTGAAACGGTTTATTTCGATTAACGGTTCCGGTTCCGGTATTAATGCCTGCTTGCTAGTTTGAATATCATAAATGTCCTAAAATCATTCGCATTGTATAAACAAAAGGTTCACAAAAATGAACCAAAATGACACCGCGAGGTTCCCAAAATAACACCGAGATGTTCCAAAAATGTTGCCAAGAACGTTACCAAAATGTTTCTAAAAGAGGACCGAAAGTGTGCAAAATGACCAAAATATGTTCCCAAGTTGAGCACAAAATGGTATTAAAGCAACACCTAAACGATAATGAAGATCGAACAATGGGTCTTCAAATTGCGTTCATGAAATGACACCACCGAAAAAGCGGGATTAATTTACTTTTTTCAACGAATTTCTGAGTGTATATATATGTGGGAATCCGAAAAGAGCCAAGTTAGTCAGGAGAGCAAGAAACCGAGAGAGCGACACGAAGTGGCCGTCGTTATTAAACTTCGTTGAGCTATGAGGTTAGTTCGCGATGAGAGAGTCAGTCGTCGCCGAAATCTCGCTAGCTACACACGCAACATCCGTAACGAATATTTTTGCCTTTGCGGTCTGCTCAATAACAAAACCGAAAAAATCCATGCACGCTTTCTCTCGCTCTGAGCAGAACACTTCGTTTCTCCTTGTTTTGGTTTTCTGTTGACTGTTCTCAGTTGAGCTTTTTTTGCTTTGCTCGTTCGATAACAATTTAAAGACAGCGATCCGACTAATCGCTCTCACACAAGGAGTCAGTAGATGAGCAAAAAGCCGAACGACTCACCCCAAAGGGTCTTTTTTTTCTTTTATTTGTTTTGTATGTGTGAGGCTTCCGTGATTCGCAAGTCCAAGCAGACACCTCACTCACACATACACACACAAATGCAAAAGACTTTTATCTTCTTCGCTCGCGACGATTTGCTCAGTGTATGAGCAGAGCAAAATATAAACAAATCCATTGGTTATTCATTGAGCACTGAGCGACTCGTTTATGAGCCGATGTGAACGGTTGATCTCTGATTTTTTGCTCGAAGGGTCCGTAAATAACTGTTATTTTTGGACAACGAAAAACGGTCAATTGTTATTTGCTAGCTCTGGAATAAACTCACCAAAGTTTAAGTACACACACTCACCTAGTATTGTTTAATTTAAAATTTACACACAATTAATCATTAAATCATCATAATATCAACATCGTACTCTCTGGATTTGTTTGCAACACGGCGGAAACCAGTGGCTACATATATGTAAGGTGACATCACTGTCGAGTACAGTCACCATACTGCAGCGCTTAGGAGGGAGACGGTTGACAGAGAGAATGAGAGGCGATCAACTGCAAGCAGAGCAACAGTCGTCGAGAGTCTGCCGTAAATGTCGAACGCGCGTAGCTGCTGCTCATAAGTTCTCAAGTTAAACATTAATTATCCCTTTTCTTGTACTTTCCCATTCGGGTTATTATATTAAATAAACTACTAACTAATCACTGGATATTCATAATCCTACATATATATGATATGATTCTCATTGTCTACTCATTGCGCGAGTGAATCATTCCAGCAAACAGAAGAGCCAAGTGTCCCAGAATCAAATAATATCTGTAAAAAACCCAGGCATCGGCGAGCTACATCCGTGCCACGAAAATTGGTCCTAACGTTTTTTTTATTCTGAATATTTCGAATGCTGCAGTTAAAAATTAATGTTACGCTTAACAGCTCATTAGTAGACTCAATGTTAATAGGCTGTGGGCCTCATTTTTCATTGCAATATTTAGTTGCTCCACCCTGTAGTTCAGCTGGTGTAAAAGCACTAACAAGCCTAATGTCCTGATGCATCACTGCGCTTCAGTCGCGTTGTTAACGACAGGTAATGCATCACAGCGCTGGTGTAATACTTGAACTATAGTGGCTGGTGGTTGGTCTGGTGGCGAGTGCTCATTACGAAGAGCTAGGAGATTCGTTAATGCCGCACCGGTGCAGCTGAACTACAGGGTACTTCGTTATGTAAGTCAGCAACGATCGAATTAAGTTAAATTTAAAACGGGACGGTTAAACTAAAATCGTTTGGGACGATGTTAAGATATAGTTGCACTTGCTCGATTTGAATCGCTTATGGTACAAAAGAAAAATGAAGTGCTGTTATAACGTTGCGGCGGAGTGCCCATAATTGTTTGATTTTCTTATAACTCGACAACCGTTCATCCGATCTTTACCATTCCTTTGGCGGATGGAGAAATAATCCTGATTAGTAAATATGTCCAGAAGTAACGAACCTTCTATCTATAAAACAGTGGGAGATACTACGTTTCTTTAAATTTGCGGGGGCGGGAGGGGGTGTGGCCAAAATTGAAAATAAACTTGATCTGGTTGCAAGTATAAGAAGCATACGGACAGACGGACAGACAGACAGACGGTAAAGATGGTAAAGATCGGATGAACAGTTGTCGAGTTATAAGAAAATCAAACAATTATGGGCAGCTCCGGTCGCAACGTTGATGAACAGCACTTCACGTTCTTTCTTGCTTTTGTACCATAAGCGATTCAAATCGAGCAAGGGCAACTATATCTTAACATCGTCCCAAACGATTTTAGTTTAACCGTTTAACATTAACATAGTTGAACATTAGTTTAACTTACAAAAAACAGTATTAAAAAATCTTAACGCGTTTTTTTTCCACTATTTAAAAAAAAAAACAGATCTAATTCGTCCGTTTACACCAGAAGACCCCCTAAAGTCTCAAATAGTTTGTACTTCTTCTTTTAATACTTTTATACACAGAGTAAATAAAGATTGTGCAATAGTATGTAAAAGCCAGAAGGACTGATCATGTTAATTTTCGATTTGTGCCACGCCCTCTCCCGCCCCTGGAATTTAGAAAAAGTCATTTCTTCCAATGTCTTATAGATAGGCTGTTTGTTCCTTCTAGACATATCTATATATTAATACGCTAAGTTTTTTTCATACAAATGTACGGCCCCCTTTTTTGCATAGTAAAACAAATTCAATTAACCCAAAATATATATTTGTTTTATAACGAATTTATTGTTTTATAACGAATTAAAAGTTGTACTAATACACACACACACTTCACACATATATCTGAGCAGACCAACGCATTGTTTTTGTTTCAACAGGCCAACACTCTCTGTGAGCTGTGCTCAGTTGTAATTTGACATTTGTAAACAGAGAGAGTGGTTCTCAGTACGCTTTCCCTGTGAAGAGACGATCAACGGGAAAAAAATCTTCTACGCACATTTTGTTTTGGTTTTAAGCAGATTTACAGTTGCTGGGTCTAACTGCGAGGCAATTGCTGCTAATAAAATGTATTTCGGAGCGTAAACAATAACACAGCTCAACAAATTTTGGGTACCGTTCGATGCAGTTTCTCAAGCTGAACACAAGTCAGTTTTCAGAATTTCTCTAGCACGTCAAGTTTTTGAGAATCAATGGTCAAAGTTGTTAAAAGGGAATAAAATGGCACTTTTCAAAAAGCCATCTTGAACCGAAGATACGCTTGAATTATGCATAGTGGGTATATCTTTGGACGGCGACAAACCAAATTCCTGGTTGCTGGTCCAGGATCCTTAAATAAATTAAAAAGATATACAATTTATATTTTCCTAACAGGCGTCCCAATATAAAGCTGTGTGTCGGCATAGGAGCTCTTTTTAATTCAAACAGAATTTTCATTGTTTCAAATGAAAAAGATGCTGTACAAGAAAGGGGGGGGGGGGGGGGGGGGGGGGATAACATTTGGTACCCATGATTTGTCCAAATTGACCATAATACTCCCAAAGAACATTTCATAAACCGTTTGATGAGTTTGCCTAATGTTCTTTATTTGAGACATTGGTTTGGATCTTGCGGTGAATTTAAGACAACTTTAACACACACAGAGCTAATTTACGTTAATTGTTAGGAAAATATAAATTGTACTTTTTTTTTATATTTATTTATGAATCATGGACCAACAACCAGGAATTTGGTTTATTGCCGTCTAAAATTAATACCACTATCGTAATTTCAAGCGTATCATTCGGTTCAAGATGGCTTTATACAAACTTGACGTGCTAGAGAAATTCTGAAAATTCACTTGTATTCAGTTTGACACCCTCTGTCAAACGGTACTAATTTCTTTCGAGAGCCAGGGATGACCCAATATTTGTTGAACTGTGCAATAAATATTGTTAAAAAAAATTGTTATATTGCTAATCCTATTGATATGTTCTTCTTCCTTTCTAGCATTGTAATGCTGAAACGAGTATTAAGAGCGAAAAAAATTGTATTGCTATTACTTATAGTTTTATAGGGAATTAAATTTTAAAGATAATTAAAGATTCGACGGCAAATTCACTAATCAAAATTAAATACTCCGAGCACTATTGGAGACTGTGCTGTGATCTTGAGATCGAATAGGTATTACATCGAATCGGAAATACATCGAATTTATGGATTATTTGCCTGTGTCAGGCACTATCACAGCGCTACAAAGTCCCTTCAAAAAAATGCCTTGGCAAATTTAAGACTTGTTTGACATATTATTTTAGACTTAAAAGTGTACATCCTTTAATGTTAGGTGTTAATTTGTTCGATGGTCGAATTTCGACCACAGGGCGATCCTAGCTTTAGCATTATTTATCGATCATCCTCAGGAGTGCTAAGGATAGGATGAAAGATAGTCGAGTTATAAGGAAAACAAACAATTATTGTTGGCAGCACTGGCCGCAACGGCGATGAACAGCACTGTACACACTTTGGGAGGTACACAGTATATTATGGTCGGGCTTAGTTACTTGATTAATTAATTGTGTTTTGATTTTCAAAAATTTTGGCTTTTGGTTTACACGCTTATAAAAGGACAGACAAGGCAGCTTGTTCAGATTTGAAGAATAAAGCGAACAAGGGCTCACCCACAGTAATATTTTTATTGTCGAATATGGGCATTTGCAAGTTAATTGAGTCATTTAAAACAGCGGAATCAAAAAAGCTTTCGGACCGGTAGTTAAATCCGAACTTAATTTTACAAACGAAGATCTGAGGAATAAGCTTTTCATTACCAGCAGTTTAATTATTATTAGCAAGGACAAAAGGAAATGCGGAACTCAATCCGATGCAAAAAGAGTCTTCCTTCCACATGAAGAAGATTTTTTTAAGCTGGATACCACAATCGAAATACAGATGAGATTCTCCAAAGGCGTCCATATGGTGAAGCATTGTTGCAAATGCGCCAGAAACAAATCAGCAATCGTTTTTCCAAAAAGAGTGAAATCCAACAAAGAAGAAAGATAAATTTTAAGTAGTATACAAGTTTTAAAGAAATACAATTCTGATATCGGCTGCTCTTACACAGTAACTCATACAACTGAGTTTATAAGAACTCAAAATATGGAATTAATAATAATATATAAATAATAAAATATAAATACAATTTGTACCTTGACTTCTAGATCTAATACAATCATGCAGATTTTGGTGCATGCAAGCTTTCTCCTTTAATATTTTCAAATTAATTATTGTGAAGAACTATCAAAATATCAGCCTGTATACAGTGTAAAACTATTCACCAACTAAAAAATATAACTTCCATACCTTCCCAGATAAAGAGTATATTCATTGAATAAACAAATGCCATCAACTAATTAGGTTATAGACCCCAATGTTTATACATTGATAAGTGAGCTAATCAAGTGGCCATAAAAAACTAAAAAAAAAAACTTTGATTTATAATTCGCTTTCTCTCTATGTTTGCTCGTTCCAGCTGTCTATATAAATCACTTTCTGTTTACTTCCTCGAATTGCGAAACTTTTAAGGTAATTAAATTATACATACACAAACCTTTCTCCAGGCCACGCCCCTAATAAGCCACTTTCCCGCAGCAGTAGCAAGGGAAAACTTTTCCACTACTTTACCCGAATTTTCTTCGGTTCTTTCAATGTTGCCGTCTTCATTTGGGCCCTGCAGTCAACAATAAGTTGACAATTTGCAAGTTATGAAAGTAAATAAGTGAAATAGTTGTATCCGAAAGTCTCTATCCTATTTCCACCCCCGCACTCACTGCCACCACACAAATAAACACGACTTGCAACAAATTGAAATGATGTATTAGGCCGCCGGGGATTAACGCCCAACTAATAAATCTCTTTGGGTCAGGGAAGACTCCAATGGGGTGGTCGCCAAAAAACAGTGAAGAAAGTGAAGGCCTGCCGCAGTCTGCCCCCATTGGTTAGTCTAAGGACGAGTGCGTTAGGCCTGTGTGTCTACTGTAGGCATTTATACATATATTAATAAGACACAAAACTTTTGGCGTTCTGTTCCATATGCCACCCAACTGATTTTACGCATTTCATGCAATTTGTCCTTTGGTTCAATAAACCAAGCAATTTTTTCAGCTTGCGGAGGAGGAGACCGAGTTGAGTTGACAGTTTTGCGGCAAATTCTTTACGGAGCTATATTTATGTATAGAGATTTTTGCTGCTGAAGTGCGTAGATAATGCGAGTAATTTGAACAGAGACCAGACATTTCTCTGTCTGTGCACAAAATGTGGGCTTTAAACGTGAACGAAACTCAGAAATTGCGGTGAAAGGCAAATGAAGAGAAATTGCAAGTGAAAATGGGTTCATTTGGGTAAATGAATGCAATTTAAGATGGCAATTACTTGATGAAATGATTGGGGCCAAACCGATACCAGAGGAGGAGAATTTTTGGAAAGCGTTGCTGGTGAAATTTCTTTTGGGACGGTCAATCAGTAGTGGAACGATATCTTTAACAATATCGTAGTTTGTAAATTACTATCTTTGCTCCAAGCGTCACACATGCACAAGATGCGATTTGCCTTAGATCTCGGACAACAAAGTAACAATTTTTTTTGTGGGTAGCAATCATTTCCAAGTAGCAAGCAAATTAAGTGTAATTTTTTGCATTCTGCATTCGATAGTAGCTTATCTACAAGTTATGTATTTTGACCCGATTTTTGAACCTTTTTTAAAGTCGAAGCTTCAGCTCCCAGACTGGATCCTAAACTTATTTTTCAACGTTGAAACCTTTTTGACTTTGACTTTCTTGCGGGTTTCTTGTTTCATTGTCATTATTTTATAATCAAAAGTTAAACCTGGTTATGTGACCCCTTGCAGCTTCCATTAAAAACAAAAAAGTCTTTCTAAGACTACTTTTTGGACATTACTTTTCTATGGGATCTATACTATAAAGATGTCTGATTTCGATTAAACTTGGTGAAATCATGGAAAATCATAATACACTGTTAATTGCGAAATTTGGAGGCGATCCCATTTAAAAACAAAAAGTTTTTCTCACTAGAACTTCTTTTTCGACCGATCATTCATACTGCAGCTATATGCTATAGTCATCCAATTTCGACCAAACTTAGTGAAATCATAAGAAGGGATAGCAAACAAAGAAATACGTACTTTGGAGGCGTTTCCATTAAAAACAAAAAAGTTTTTCTCTTTAAGACAAGTTTTTTAAACGATCGTTCTTACGGCAGCTATATGCTATAGTCATTCGATCCGGCCGGTTCCGACAAATGTGCAGCGTATTTGTACTAAAAGACTTCGTGCAAAGTTTGGTGAGTATAGCTTTAAAACTGACGGAGGAGATTGCATAGAAACAGACGGACAGACGGACGGACGGACAGACGGACAAGGCTAAATGAACTCAGCTCGTCATGCTGATCAAGAATATTTCTACTTTACGTGGTCGGAGATGCTTCCTTCAATGCGTTACAAACATCCGCACAATTTTATAATACCCTTTGCAAGGGTTCAAAAATGTGATGGCTTGGTGTAAGTATTAGCTGCCTGGGAATTACTTTCCAGTTGGAGAAATCTTGACATGAGAAGGCAACTGTTGAGTAGTGTTGGGTTTGTCATGAGTGAGTGAACAAAATTAAGTTGTTCACTAAACTTAACAAGCGAACATGTTTTTGTTTAGTTGTTCACTTGTTCAGTTGTTCACTTGTTCAGTTGTTCTTGTTCACTCGCTCTTGTTCTGTGAGTTGTTCTTGTTCAGTCAGAGCTGTTCATTTGCTCTTGTTCACTCACTCTTGTTCTTGAGTTGTTCAACCAGAGTTGTTCACTTCTTTTGATCTGTGAGTTGTTCGGTGAGCTGTTCAGTGGCTTCTTCACTCAATTTGATGACTCTTCAGCATGGCAACCATTTTAGAGATGGCTAACATATAGGCAACATTCCGCAGTGTGACCAGCGACGACGGACTAAAATTAGTTTGAATGATCGCTAATCGAAGAACTGTTGAACAATTGGAACAGCACAGACCCACAATTCAAACCAACACTGAACTGCTGAACAAGAACTACTGAACAAGTGAACAACTTAAATAAGTTGATTGACTTTGAAAAAAGAACAAATGAACATGTTCAGTGAAATGAGCAACATTTACCAACACTTCTGTTGAGTTGCAGATTGGCAGGGCAAGTCTACTGAAAAAAAATCCGACGGTTCTTGAATCAGCTGTATAAGAGATCAGCCTCCTTTGTGGTTTTGAGTATGACCAGTTTTTAATGACCTGCCGGCTAATACCAGATAGTTTAAATGTCATAAAAGCAGTAACAAATAGGGAATTCACGACTCCCAGTTGAGCTGTGGAGTTGTTGAATTGAGGAGATATAGATGGTGAAACTATCGATGTTTTCACAACACTACTTGGGAGAGCTTGGGAGAGGGGGTTACAGAAATTTATAATTTCTTATAGTCGTGGTTGCTGACAATAAATTCCCAAAAGAACAATCCAAGATTCCAATGTTTTCCCTTTTGGGTTATATTTCAGGATATTCTATGTGGTAAAAATAATTATAGGTATTATGCTAGATATGCTGGGCCACGTGATCTCTTGGGGTATCTGAGGGTTGAATTCGATGAGCTGGCTCCTTCGGTGGGCGTCTGCACCTGGTTCCTTGGGGCTCGTACCGGCTATTTTGGTCCACAGGAGGAATTCTCCGGGGAATATTACTCTGGACGGGCGGGCTCTCGGACGTATCCAAGAGATCGGAGGAGGCTCGATGGCTCTGTTCCAGTTCTGGGGAGAATTGGTTTTCTAAGGGGCAGAGATGAGTAGAGGCACGACTGCCCCGCAGAGTATTAGAACTCTGGGAAGGATTGGCTCTCCACGATATACAAGACCTAGTTAGGTGCACTACAGCTCCGTAGAGTAATAGAACTCTGGGGGGATTGGCAATCCAAGAGACACAAGAACTAGGTTGATGCAATACAGCTCCGTTGAGTATTGGAACTCTGGGGAGGATTGGCAATCCAAAATACTCAGGTAATAAGTGGATGCGCTACAGCTCCGTAAAGTATTAGAACTCTGGGGAGGATTGGCAATCCAAGATACTCAGGAATTAGGTGGATGCACTACGGCTCCGTAGAGTATTAGAACACTGGGGAGGACTGTCAATCCAAGAGACACAAGAACTAGGTGGATGCATTACAGCTCCGTAGAGTATTAGAACTCTGGGAAGGATTTACAATCCAATGCCTACGGCTCCATACCTAAGGAGGCTAAGTACCTCTCGAGCCCTAGTCACTAAGTGACTTCCTAAGCGTCGATGCCGGTCTTTTATACGCTTTGCTCGCGCTTAGCTCACGCCACCATGAGCTTTGTTAGAGTTGCCATCGATAACTATCGGTTATTAATCGGTATCGATCGGAGGCGCCAATATGTTGCATTTGAAATTCCGAATATTTCAATTGTGCGCGCTGGTACAGTGCGTCCAAAATGGTATTAACGCAACACCTAAATGTTAATGAAGATCGAACAATGGGTGTTAAAATTGCGTTCATAAAATGTCACCGCCGTTCACAGCTCACGAAAAAGCGAGACTACTCTTCTATTGTTAACAAATGGTCTTGATTTCGGTAGATTTTGAACGGATTTTTTTCTGAGTATAGGGTATACACGACCCCCGTTGAGCTATGGAGTTGTTGAATTGAGAAGATTTGAAATTTTTTACAAGTCGAAAAAAAGAAGAATAAAACAAATCAATTCTAATATACAAAAAACGTAATAAACCTCAATCCAACATTTCCGTAGCTCAACTGGAGGTCACGGTTCTCGTATCTAGTTTTCGACTTGAAAAAATGTCGAATTTCCTCAATTCAATAACTCTACAGCTCAACTGGTGGTCGTAAATACCCTAAATGCCTATTTTGGGATCAAATCTTGTTTATATACTTCGCTTAAATCAATCCTGGGCATATTTGCTGCAATTCTTGTTTCGAACTTAATATATTTGGAAAATCAAGTATGAATTTCGAGCTTAATTCAATATCGGACCTTCTTGCTTGGATCCGAGTGTGGAATCAAATCGAGCTAAAATAACTGGCTAAAACCAATGTTTTGTTTTTGTTTATACCAATTTTGCGCTTACATAAAGCTTACCTAAGCTAAGGACGAAATCAATACAAGTATTCCAGGACTTATGAAGGCGTACCTGATCAATTCCGTTAGATTACAAATTTCTGGAAACAACTAAAAGACCCTGTATATATACAGTCTATATATAGAAGAGATTGAAATTGAGAAGAGCCATATATGTATTTTATTGTATTAAAAACCTAATTTATATAAAAGTGTCATCAGAAGTATCAAGAATTTCAATACCTACTATTGAGTTTAGTAGCGCCCAATGAATAGTGCTGCTTTCTATTTCAATTTCATTCAAAAAGAAGAGCTCCGAAAGTTCATTTAACATTTCTCTTACTTCTTTCTTCCTCTTTTGCCCATCATTGACTATAAATCAACATTCATTTTGGGAGCAGAGATTCTCAGTCCATTTCTGGCCAATTTCAGAGGTCACATTACAACCGAATGCAGAATCGGACGCTCGCTGATAATGTTGTCCAGCTGCATTTGGATGCGGTTTTTTTGGTCCCTAAACAAGCGCCCTCACCTCACCAGCGTCGCTCCCATAGCTCATTGTTGTCTCTCCTTTTCTCACTCTCTCTTTCCTGTTGTCTCTTGCTTCAAATAATGGAATTTTCATTGAATTTTACGCGCAGCAAAGTCAAAAAGTTGTTTGCGCGAACTTTTGCAGTAATTGCATTGCCACCGCATGGCCTCACCCATTCGAGCCTAATGAAGTTGGGTCCACAAAAATGGCAAATGGCAAATGACATTTGAAAAGTGCTTGCCATGCGTATGGCTAATGACCAGTTTTGAAGTGAAGTTCAAAGTCTGACTGCAGGGCAGGCAGGGCGGCAAGTGAATTATGAAAATTGCCCTCAGACCCCTCTCAGTCTTGAGTGTAGCAAATTAGGCGCACTGAATCGACATTACAAGCACGTTGCTTTGGTGTACACCTTTTGGCCAGGACACACACACACACACACACATGGGTAACTTGGTTCTCTTTTTTTCTGTGCGCCAGTAAAGAAACTTCACCAAATCACTTACAATATTTGGAACCCACAGTACGTGCAGGGCTTAGGAATTGCTCTCCCTTCGCCTCTGCCTCTGCCACTTCTCTGTCATACGCATCGAAGTATCTTTGCTGCTCCAGCTCTGCCCCCGCACCCTTCTGCCTGTTGGTTTTTCAGTACTTGGGGAAAAGTTAATTTTCTTAGCGTCAAGCGTGAAATCGATATGGCCGCGAGCTGTTTCATAAGTTGAATTGAAACTCTGGAAATTGTTCAGGTTGCAGTTTTTCCTTTTTATTTTTTTGTGTGTGGACTGCGTGAGTTGATAAATAAAATACTCAGAATTCCTGACTTGGCCGTAGGGATTGATTCCGGGGTCTCGTATTTTTTTGTGGCTCCTGCAAAACTTTGGGGCGGCTAATAAAAATTTCTTTAACAAGTTTCGCTTGCTCTTTTTTGATAACTGCTATTTTATTTAATTTTTTCCCTCCCTTTATTTTGGCTTAGTTCAACTTAAGTTTGGCCACAAATGAAGTTAATAATGAAACAGTTGCTGGGGTTGAGGACAGCGAAGCAAAGCTTTAAAGTTTTACGAATTTGAATTTAAAATTAATATAACAAACTTTGATTTATTGTCGCCCTGACGCCGAGAAGTCGCCCAGCGACACAGTGAGGCCAAGAGGGAGAGAAAAAAAAAAACAGTGCCCCTTTGCAGCGCGAGATATGAAATACCAGAAAACAAAGTGTTGTATTAACATAATGTTTTACTTTATAATTTACTTTTTATTTTGTTCCCTCTGACTCTGACTGGCTGCGACAGTCGATAACAAAAGTTTGGCAAAAGCAAAACTTGGATAAGGCGCAGAAAAAAAAGGAACAAACCCAAAGGGAAAGAGGAAAGTCGCGCATTTTGTCATCTTTGGAATTTCTTGGGAATTTTTGATGTTCGTATTGGTTGGATCGCAAATACGCCGTTCTTTTGTGTTTAGTTTTTTGATGAAACTAGTTTGTTGGTTAACAAGTTTGTGAGGCAAAAGTCCCCCAATTAAACAGTTTTATATTATGAATTCTCAACTTTGACATTGTATCAAATAACTCTTAGAATATACCATATATCAGAGATCTGCAAGAGTGTCAGTTTTCTTGACTCGACACTCCATATATACATTCAGCTCATATCACACTTTGCACAATTTTTGTAGTCTTAGCTTTCACAAGTATAAGAGGCAAGTGGAGCGAGTGCTTTTGCCACTGCATATGCAAAGCAAAAATATGCCATGAGTAGATTAAAAACCGGGGCCGGGTGTGGCTCAGCCCGGTCACCCTCACTGCTGTTGGCGCCAGCTTTGTAGTAATAAGCCATGAAAAAGCTTATCAAGCTGCAGTTCAGACTTGGCGATAAATTGTAGGTCCCTTTTGCTTAAAGACTGCGGCATTTTGTTGCAGTGTTTGGGATACTCGGGTGTGAAAAGAATAACAAGAACTTATGCATTGCACTAGTAGTTACAGTAGCACTCGTGCAGATCTCTGATATTCAAGGTATTGCTGCTTGGAAGGCTGTTTTGACTTGTTAATTTAA
This sequence comes from Lordiphosa collinella, assembly GCA_018904265.1. Lineage (NCBI taxonomy): Eukaryota > Metazoa > Arthropoda > Insecta > Diptera > Drosophilidae > Lordiphosa > Lordiphosa collinella. The sequence goes on along the minus strand of JAEIFV010000341.1, from coordinate 279,053 downwards.
AATTTTAATTTCCAATTCTATATTAAATAAAATTAAAATTAACAAAAATTCTTATTAAATAATACTTCGAAAAATCAAAATTAATGTTTATAACATTATCTTAATTAGTTTTATGACGAGCTATTATATTTCGTTTAAATTGCGGTACACTCCTAATTGTTTTAATATTATTGGGCAGCATATTCCAAAGTCGAACAGCACATGATTATCATTACAAGATAACCTATTTCGGACTACTATAAGATTGTTTGTTCTTCTGGAGCTTGCTAAGCTTAACAATTCGTAGTGATAGGCTGGTTCCCTGGTTGTAATTATTTTGTGAATTAGTATTAATGTTCGCAAATCTATCCTGGAATTCAGGTCTATGTCAAAGATTTGAGTTGCGTATGTCGAGATATGGTCAGTAGACTTCTTTATAAAAACAAATCTGGCAATATTATTAAAAAGCTACGTTAACATTTTGCTTGGATACAGCATCACTTTTTCCATAACTTCAATCCCATAAAACAGTGCTGGAATAAGGTAAAGTTTTACAATTGTGAGCTTAGTCTTTATTGTCATTAAGTCTCGGATGACTCTAAGCTGGCGAAGGTGACTGTAAGTTTTACCAATTGCGCAATTAAGATGATCGTTCTATGTAAGTTTATAATTAAAAGTAATACCTAGGATCCTACCACTGTCTACATAGTCAATACAAGAATTATTTATTTTAAGTTTCGGCAAGTTGCTTGTGTTGAGCTTGTTTCTATAAATGACCATGCACTTGGACTTCGACGGGTTGATGTGGAGTCCATTTTTCCTAGTCCATTCGCTAACTTATTCTAGTTCGCTATTAAAAACATTTATGCATTCAATTATTTCACAAACCGGACGACTCATATAGATTTGTAGATCGTCAGCATACATTTGGACATCGCATTTTTTGAAATAGGGGGCATAATGGTGACAATTCTGCGTCGATTGCACTTTGTTTCATCAAAATCGGTTCAGAACTGCGGCCGCAATCAGTGCTTTCAGCTCGAAAAACGTGGTTTCGAAATAAACGCGTTTAAAGTTAGCAGTTGCCAGTCAAATCGGTACACTTTGGATCATTAAAGGAGCTATATCTTCTAAAGCATTTCGAATTTCAAAAAATACTTTTAGGACAATATTCTCAAATATCCAAGCTATAAAAATATGCAAAAATAAATCGAAAAAAAAAAATTTTGTCAAGTAGCAATAACCCCTTATGCAAATCCATCTGCAATTTTACTGGAAGGAGTGAGTGCTTTATTTAGAGGTCGGGCCAAAAAAAGAATCGGAACTAGAAATACTATAATATTTTAACTTTGTCAGCTTTTGCTCGTTATAGAGGCGGCTAGATGGTCTATACAGAAAAGAATTTAAAATCGGACGACATCTACAAAAATTGAATTGTTAATTCCAATATAAAAATTGCACCCTATAATATAACTATTTTCTATATCAAAAGGATACTATTTACCAGTGCTGCAAACCCAACAAATTATTTGGGAATTTCGGTTCGCGGGTTCGAACCCAAATTTACCAATGGTGAAGATTTAGAAACTTCAGGTTCAAGGTTTTTGAGCGAAGGTTTTGGTTCAAACCTTGGTTCACTCAAAGACCTTATAGCAACAAGAGTAGCGGCTATTTAAGCGAATGTCAGGACTTTTTCCACAGTCGGTGTGCAAATTTTTTTAGGCTGACTTCGCACAAACACTGATCACTAATTTGAAATCAGAGGCTCTCACTGAAATGTTTCCTTGTCATTCACCTGTATTGCTGTTACTAATCTTGCTGAGTTCTAATGTCTTTGTTAAGTCAAAGATCTTAAAAAGCAGAGAATTATGGAGATTCCATTAGTTATTCTGAACGTTTTTGTAGATTTTTTATTGGACTTTTTGGCGGATTCCCAGAGTAAGTCGCCCAAATCCGATCAGATAACAAAAGAAGTCGCTAGACGGTAGGTCAAATTTTTCATGTCTACAATTTATGTTGAACCGAACCGAAATTTTAGGTTCGGAACTGGTTCAGGTTCAGCTTTATTTTTAAAGAGGTTTGGTTCACAGCACAATAAAATTCGGAATTCTGGGTTCGAGCCGGTTCGGTTCAAAGCCGTCTTGCAGCATTAGTAAATGTAACATTTGGAAAATTCGCCAATTTCAGTCATCGTTTTTAATCCAATTCTGTTTCCATTTAAAAACAAAAAATCTGCCCTTGTTACTTTAACATTTTTCTACTAATAATTTTAAAGTGATACATATAGAAAAAAAAATTTGTTTAAGCTCTTGAGTTTTAAATGCTAGCCCAATAAAAAAAACACAACTTACCAAACAATCTAAGCTCTATTATTTTATTACACTCAAGAAAAATGCTCTGATATTTAAACATTTTTACTTTGACTAGCTGAATACCCGGCGTCGCCCGTGTTCTTATGATTCTTAAGACAGCGATTATATTTAATCTAGTGCAGGCTGCATGTCGGTATAAACATTTTGGACCGTTCGATCTTTTTCTATATACACGTCTTCATGACAATCTAAAAGCATGAATATTTGTCAAATTTCGCTACTTTTGACCGTTTGGTTAATACTTCTATACACACGTCAACAATTGCCGTCTATCAAATTTTCACAATAATTCAGGCTCAAATCAAAAGTTTGCTAATTTCGCAATACTTTGGACCGTGTAATCTGCAGCTTCCATTTACCATCGCCGGCATTGTAATATAAGCACTAAGCGCTTTCATAAATACTTATAAGGTTATTTTGCAAATTTCGCGATTTTTGGACCTTAGAAAGCTTCTCGGGCAAGCGTTGCTCAAAGTTTTATGGCAATCGGATAAACGGTATTGCTTTTGAAATTTCGCGGTTCTTGGACCATTTTCCGCCCATTTCTTCTGCTTGGAAACTTTTCCGGGCAATCGTCGAACCACTATCCAAAGATTTACCGAAACCGCAAATTTTCATTTTCGCGGTTTTTGGACAATTTTCTGCAAATTTCTTCAACTTAGAAACCCTTCCGAGCAAGCGTTCAATTCATTTTCCAAAGTTTGATTGCAATCGGATGACGGTTATAATTTGCGAATTTCGCGATTTTGGACTTTAGAAACCTTCGCGGCCAAGCGTATAACCATTGACTAAAATTTCATCGCAATCGGATGAACGGTGTAGTTTTTGAATTATCGCGGTTTTTTGACTATTTCCCCTCCATTTTTCTTCAAATAAGAATTCTTCACGCGCAAGCGTCCAAACAATCTCCAAAGTTTTATAACAAACGAACATTTTGCAAATTCGCGGTTTCTTCTACTTGGAAACCTTCCCGGGCAAGCGTCAATCAATTTCCCAAATTTTTTAGCGTTTTAGCGTTTTTGGGCCGTTTTCCGCCAGTTTTTCAACTTAGAAATCTTCCCGGGAAAAAATGCTCTGATATTTTAACACCTATACTTGATTTTACTATTTTCACCATTGACAGCGTCAAGTATGAGATTCGTATAATATTGGAAATAGCTAAAAAAATTTTTTAATTAAAAATTTTGCCTGCACAGAATTTAATTTCTAATGAATCCAGGAGCAGAAAAATTCTATTAGATTTGGTTCTGGAAAACTTCGAATTATATAAATTAAACAAATGTGTATAAATGTTTTACTTACTCTGTGAGCCACTCGAACTCGGGGCCTGTGAACATGATCACGATTGGGTGTGCCGCAACCAGTTGCTGTATCGCACCGCTTGATGTCCCACGGCTAAAATTCTACTTACTTTAAATTTCCTTAAAGTATTCAACTTTATATTTGTCGCATTTTACTTAAATATGTCCGCTTGTAGTTCTCAGGTTAGAATTCCCTGTCTGGGGAATATTAAAGGGAAAACTGAAATTCGCCGTCTAAATATGTTTTTGGTCAATTCAAAGCGATTTTTAATTAATTTTCATACATTTTAATCAAATATGACTGTTTTAGATTTTACTATGCGTTTTTTCGCGAGAGGAAAGAATGCCACCCTAGGACTTGAAATGCTAGGACCGACTCACAAAGTTGTATTCTGAAAAACAATGAATTATACAAATTTAAGTTTTAAACTTTTTTACTTACTCTGCTGGGGTTTGAACTCGGGGCCGTTTGAGTACCTTTAAGATTCTTATAATAATGTCCAAGCCTTATGAAGTTTGTAGGATTCGTCTATAAAATCTAGGAATGTATCTGAAAACGGAGAATATCGAGAAGAAAAAAAAAATTGCTTCTTGCTTACCCTATTAACGTGGTAGGAAAAAACTCTCCTGGCTTAGTTTAAATTAAGGTGAAGAAGTACGACAAAAAATTAAGAATATTGTTCAGTAGAGGACGACAAGATCTAATATCAACTTTCAAGAAAAAAAGCAGACTGGTGGCAGAGGTCGGCGGTTAATTGCGGTTGACTTCCAGGAGTACATGTTGAAAAAATTTGTATCAAGTCATCCTTAAATGCTATATCTCTCCTAAGGATCAATTCGTTCCATCAGTGGTCCCCTACGAGGAGGGTCGAACTAAAATTGTCTTAGGAAAACGAAATTAATAAGTATCATAGGCTAGAGAAAAGCGTTTCATGTTTTATAAAACTCATCAAAGAAAATAAACCGAATCGAACCGTTTTTCTTTTTGGTTTTCGGTTCAGTTCAGAATTTCTGAAAGGAATACAGTTTGGTTTGCGGTTCGGTTCACTAGCTGGAAAAAGCGGTTCGGTTCGGTTCAGAATCGGCTTGGTTCGTTATTCGGGTTTGTTCAACGTAATTCGTGGATCAAATTTGACTATAAAAAAATTGACTTACATAGAAGGTTTGAATAGCCTAGTTACACCCAATGTCAAATAAAAATCTTACGCTCAATAATTCTTCAGTAATTGTAACCAAACCTTGTTCAGAAGTTGAGAGCAACAAAGACTTGAGACATATGAAGACACATTAGAAGATTTTATAAAGATCGGCTTAGTAATTTAGACTCCCATGGGGAACTTGAATATATAATTGGTGCAACACGAATTGCATTGGTATCGATATCCTTACAAGCCTCTAAACTGTTCATACTTTTTATTAAAACACAATTCATTCGAGTCTACAAAATAAATTCAACATTTATCGTTACTAAAAATCTCACGCACGTTTCACATTTCATGCGCTTACTTCTCTGGCTCATCCCCTTCCCACACACAGAATCGAGACTTCAGCTCATAACTCAAAATGTATTTAGTAGCCAATCAAGCAGAATGACAGGCACAAGTTCAAAGAATACATAAAAACAATTTTCTCCAAAACAACAACAATAACAACAGCAGCCAACTCCAAGTGATCCATAAATGAAAATTGATAAAGCCTGGACACACGTGTGCAACTCAAACTTAATATGGATTTATGTGTGTGGGCAAATATTATTTTCCTGCCCCTTGTGCGTGGGAGTTAAGTAAAAACAGAAATCATTCACACAGATTAATGCGATATGTTTATTAGGTGCCACATCATGTTTGTTAAGCCTGCTGCAAATTAGAAACGAAATTACTTTTTTTTTGAGCTGGTTGCTTTAGATTTTCAAAGTTGACGCCCATGTTGATAATTTAATTAACTTGGCTAATAGTACACAGGACTTGAGCTCTCCAGAACCGACAAAAGGGTTGAAAGGTCCCGGCACAACACACAAAAAGGACACCAATAAAGTAATTAGGCGCTCAGTGTCCGAGAAATTGTGTGACATCAAAAGGCGGCGTGACCAATTCTATAGAAATTGTTGGCCGTCTTTTGTGTCACATTTTTGTGTGTTTTGGAGGGGAGTGCTGAGGTAGAGTTGGAGTACGGCCCAAAATGAGGGTGAGATTCAATTATTATACATAAATGGAACCTACGAAATGAGCAAAAGTTATGAAAGTAGTTGATAGAGGTTGTAGATAACCCATCAAGAAATGGACTGACAAAAAATGTGCAAGAGGGGCGCCAAAAAATCAAAATTTAATTTAGTAATAAGGGAAGAATCGCGTGTTCGATCCCTCCACGGAACATCTCATAAAGAGTTTTTTCACTCCTCAATGCTGTTGGCGCCAGCTTTGTAGTAATTAGCCATGCAAAAGCTTCTTAAACTGGCGTTCGGATTCGGCGTTAAACTGAAGTCCCTTTCTTTGCTCCACCATAGAATGCGCACAAATACCAAGGATGGATTAAGAGGTGCTCGGCTTTGGCACATTGGTTTCAAGCTTTGCGACAAATTTAAATATTTAAAATGGCAGGAACTACGAATACTGAAGTTGAATTAGGCTAATCACGTTTCAAAACTGCACTGTATATAATAGCGCAACAAAATTTACTTTGTTGGTTTTTCTTGAATTTCTCCCTTTACGTTAAATTATCATGAGCGTAAATGTGCTGTCCCGACTTCCAAATCTGCTATCAGATTTTCCACATCACCCCTATATTCATTCAATAGGAGCATTCAAAAATATTAAATTGCTACAAAAATAGTAAATCGGCAAATCTTTAAAACTTATAACTCAGTATTTGGATCTGGTATATCACCTAACGTACATGCAAAAATTTGTGGCTCTATCTCTTATAGTTTTTGATATCGACGCGTTCATACAGACAGACGGGCGGACAGACGGACGGACGGACAGACGGACATGGCTAAATCAATTCGGCTGTTGATGCTGATCAAGAATATATATACTTTATAGGGTCGGAAATGTTTCCTTCTACCTGTTACATACTTTTGCACAACTTCATGATTCCCCTTTTCCCATTTATAATGGGAACAGGGTATAAAAAGAGTGGGCGTTTTGAAACACCCAGTACGAGCGAAGCTTTTTACGAGTGAAAATGTGATTTGAAATTACAAAACTTGTAAAAGTACTGTTTCGGTCACTTTTTCGGTCACTGTTTTGGTCACTGTTTTGGTCACTGTTTGGTCACTACATTTGGTCACTGTTTTGGTCACTGTTTTAATCACTGTATTTTTCACTGTTTTTATCACTGACTTGTCACTGTTTTAGTCACTATTTTTGTCACTGTTTTGGTCACTTTTCTAGTCAATGTTTTGGAGTCATTCTTGGTTGTCTGGCATAAATCCTGTTTGGTCACTATATAAGTCACGGATTTGGTCACAACATTAGTCACTGTTTTGGTCATTCTTTCGGTAACTGCTTAAGTCAATATTTATGTCATTGTTATTTATGTGGTTATTATATAAGTCACAGTTACGGTCACTGTTATAGGCATTGTATTGGTCATTGTTTTGCTCACTATATAAGTCACTGTCTGGGTCATTTTTCTGGTCACTGTTTATATGACAGTGTTGGGCACTATTTTAGTCACTGTTTTGGTCACTGTTTCAGTAACTGTTTTGGTCACTAATTTAGTCACTGTTTTGTTTTGGTCACAGCTTATCCATCACCACCACCCACCCACTCACAACACACCTGCTGCAAAGAAATCTGTCGCAAAGACAATCGTTTTCTGGACTTGCCCCCAATCGGTCCGTAAACGAGCTTTGCTCTAAAAACGCAATCTCAACTAGAGCTATTTTTTTATTTGGCCTAATACTGTAGCCCATTTGGTTTTCTAGTTTCGATTTTTGTGATATTTATGTAGCTAGTAATAACCATATAAGTACGAGTTTTCCACTTAGATTTGTGGCAATCATGGTAATCTGGTAAAACGTATTTTTAGGGGAAAATTTGTTTTAATTTACTGAGGCCAAGCTGATTTGTGAGTAGGCGTCTGAGCCTACTCAGATGAACGATCAGGTTTAATAGAACCGCCTCAAATTTAACTGATCCTCACAGCAGAGCGCTCAATAAATATTGGATTTGTATCTGACTCAACTAGTCTTCTCAGACAATGAAAAATGCTAAACTGAGGTTTGGAAGTTTGTGTTTGGCCCGGCAAACTGTACATACGCTATGCGCGTCATCAGAAAAAGCACCTCATGTGCGAGTCTGATTTTGGTTAACTCAAGCCAAACCAAAAGAGTAACAATATATTTAATGTTTTATTGTCGATTTAGTTCGTAATAAAGAAAAACAAACATTTAAAAATTTTAATTTTTATATGATTTTATATATTTTTTTAAAAATAACAACAGAAAGTGAATTCAATTGCGTCAGGATAGAACGCCAAATCGTTGTAGGGCAATTGGCACTCTCTATAGAGAGAAAGGGACCAGCGCCGCGACCTTTAGAGGTCTTCTTAGCTGCACCAAAAAGAGGTGTAGCGGGTGTAAAGTTTAAATAAAAAACTTTATTGATGTTGAGGCGGGGCCCACGGGCAGACGTGTAATGTATAGGTGTCAAATAAATTTAGTATTTTTATATGTTTTTGCAGCTCAATTAATTTATAATAACATAAAGGGTGAGAAAAATCCTTAATCTGTTAGAGCTAAAATTGAAGCTTTGAAGCAGCTGATCTTGTAAATAAGTGAAATATCAAGAAATAACACATTTAGAGATGATTACTCTCAAATGGTAAAGTATAAATTTACCACACACAGCTGAGCGACCTTGGAGTAACTGAAGTAATTTTTGTTTGTAAGCCTGATATTTAGACGAGCTTTTTATTAAGTGCCAAAACTGGACTAGTGAATAAAGAACAAAATAAGAATGTCAAGACAAAGGGTGCAACAAGTTTGAAAAGCGAAAATAGTATACAAAATTGCTGCATTAATAAGGAAAAAGTAAAACAATATTTGTGGTGGTGATGGCGGCTCTGTGGGCTTGTTACAGACAGAGTTTTATTGATTTTATTTTTTTATGTTTTTGAATCTTGTTTGCTTACGACCCCCAGTAAATTTTTTAATTTTTTGTTTTCGAATTGATAGCCTACGAGCTGGTGGAACCTTTTTGCAGCATTTTATACTTATCGGCCAAGCTCCGGCAATGAATTGGTGTTCTAAACATTTTTTTTAAACATCCCAATACTTTAAACACCACTGGCTTAACAATATCACTCGAGCAACGTTTTTCTTATATTTTTACAATCAACTATGCTTCCCTTACTTTTAGATTTCAGCTCGTAAACCTCTTGAATATCAAACAACTACTTAGCAACCAGTTATAGTCAGTCAAGTTAGATGAAAAGGCATATTCATGCATGAAATTTAGACCCGCCAGATTTTTGATATTGTGGTAGGGCTGTCTAAAAGACTTAAGTTCAAATTAGTGTCAATGTGTGTCATTGGGAACTGGCTGTAATTTGGCAAATTTCGGACTAGATCAAAATATTGCCTTCGGACAATAATTTTCAGAGACAAAAGTGCTAAATAACTTCTTTACCTTTTTTCACAAATTTCTGTGCGGTCAATGGTTTCTAAGTTATGTTCGATCAAAAATGCGTTTTTCACCCTTTCCCATTTTTTTTTCCGGGTGAGACCTACGCACAATTGAATACATAATATTAATAAAAGAGCATAAAATTTGCAACAACTGCTATATAGCATTTAACGGTGCGACAAAGCTGTTACTACAAAACTATGGCTTCAAAGTTTTTGAAAAACCCGCTGATAGTATGGGACTAGTGTGACAACACTCTCATACCCAGTTCGAGTAATATGGGTTCTTTGGTACTAGCATCACACAGCGATCGCCAACTTTAACCAATTGTTAATGGTTCGAGATAAAAAATCTACAAAATTCAGGAAATACAACAGTGACTGGGACAACGCAATATGGAAAATATATTACAAAAAAAAAAAATTGGAAAAATGAGAATTAAGATTTTAATCAATTAATCAATTTTACGGTCGAAAACGGATAAAATGGAACTAGAATAGTCTAATGCTCAAAATTTATTCAAAATTGTGGGATGAAAAAGCAGACGTAACGATTTCCTTGTAATTAACATTGACATGACGCACTTCAAAATGAACTTTACGCTTAACTTCAACTTATGTGGACTCAATGTTATTATAGTGGGCCTTATTTTGCTTTACGGCAGTTGACGCAGCAAAAAATTAATCAGGGCATATTTAAAAAGAATTTCCAGTTTTCCGTAATTCAAAATAGCCAAACCTTGCTGGTTTTCGCATCCACATTTTTAATATGGAATCTGTTATATGAATTTGCCTGCACTCCTACGTAACTCTCTTACTCAGCCAGAACCCTCTGCTCTGCTCAATCACTTAACACCTGCGATTTGTTTTCAAACTCCTCTCCATTTTCGATTGAGTCAGCCACGTAGATCTGTTTGTTGCTTCTCCGACTTGTTCTTTTCTGCTGACTTACAAGTAAGTAATTCCTTTTATTTATATATTTATTGCTAAAACATTTCAAATGCCACAGCAGCAACAGCAGCATCAGGTAGAGCTGCACGAGGCATAAAAAATGGAGTCTACGAGGTAAATAAATGCGGTTTTTAAGCTGCGAAAATTGTTTTTGATTGCATTCGTGCAGCAAATTGCATAAAATATTGAAGAAATATGGCGTAAAAGTCGAATCTACGTGCTCCATTTCATTTGCAGTCGGCACAGTTCGATGCGGTCTTGGGTTGTGGGTGCAACTCACCAGAACACTTTAAATTATGGACGAAGTTTTCGTGGAGGGCATAAATGAGTGCCACCTGCTGACGCTGTCATTCCATATCTTACCTTTGCCTACACTTTGCTGTGCACTTTTAATTAAGCTCGCCTTGACAGGATTCACGTATTTTATCGATTTGATTTTAATAAGCCAGCATCTAGAACAAATGCAATTAACACTCCTGCACTTGGGTCTAAGGACACAACATCCTTGCTGCTAATTGTTGTAATTTAGTGCAGACAAAAACTAATTAAGACAATTAGCTGCAGTCGTGTGTGAATGACTTTAACATTTCGTTTTGTTTCTTTTTTTTTTTCGTTTCTCTCCAGTTGACATACATGGCGTACGCTTAATGCGGATGACCTCGTTTGGTTGTGTATATCGAGGCTAAACAAATGCAATTCGCCTGGGAATTGCCAGCATTATTTTACAGATGATAGCCACAGCGGTAGACCTAATTTCCACAGTTTATGTGCAGGGTCAACTGCGGTGGATCCGTACAATACCAATTCGATTCAGCTGAGCGACTAGATGTCTGTAAAGGGCTTGATACAAATACAGATTCCTTGACCAAAAGGTTATTTTTGGCGTTTACAAATTGGGTGGATTTTCAAAATAAGTGAATGAAGTTTTCATGATTTAAATTTGCTTTTTAATTCAAGGTTTTCTATAAAAAGTTGCTTGATAGAAGCCTTATTAATGTTTTTTTATGATCATTATAATAAACAGCCCAGAACAAGCAACTTTTTTTGATAACCTTTATTACTCTGCTATTTATTTTCCGATCTCAATGAAATTTGAGAGATTCTAGATAACTAGAAATGGCTCGCCGTGCTGTTTGTTATAAAACCTTAACAGTTCCCTATTAAACAAACAATACAAACGGGATCATACCCCTTTAAGTAAATGCATACAAGAAAATCGTGGCACACTCTGAGACGAAGTTCTCAGTAATTAAAATAGTTACATTGAACAACCTTCAACGCCAATTCAAATACCTTGAGCTACCCTAAAAAACAGAGCTTAATGACAAGTAGAAATTTTGTGCTATTTGTGCACTTGGAACTCTCAAGTCTTTATTCGCCGTCTGGGTTCTTTAAATAGAATTTGCAAATGGCTTGATGGTGTGACAGCAACTGAAAGTGTACTGACGAAGGCTTTGATATGGTGGCAGCCGAACCGGCCGTCTACTAAGCGACAGCAGCTGTTCATGTTCATATGTATTCTCTGTTGAATTTTCTGTTGATTATTGGATTATTATCAATCCTCGACCTTGAGCCTGCTAACCTTCACTTTGACTAAAATCAAAACAGATCGTAAGAACCCATATTCAGGAAAAATTAATATAAAATTGTTATTTTAAAATTACACTGCTCGACGCTTGAAGTCGATTTTGTACCAATTCACCAAACCAACTTTTTCTAAAGTATTTTGGCCCATTGAGATCGAAAATCGTTATCGAGATATTATCGATAAGTCGGTTTCGTTAATTTTTTTTTTAAGTTGCCTCCACTTAAGCTCTCATAACTTTTTCGTATTGATATTGATATTGATATAATCGGAAAAAATGGAGGGAAGCTAACTTCGGCTCAGCCGAAGTATATATACCCTTGAAGCTCATACAAATCATGGCGAAACATGTTTCACCATGATACAAATTTTCAGGACGCCTACTAAGTCTGTTTTCATACCCTTGAAGAGGGTATATTAAAATTGTCCGAATGTTTATAACGCATAGTTAGAAGGAAGCTTTTCCGATGACATTAAGTATATATATTCTTGATCAGCATGACGAGCTGAGTTGATTTAGTCCTCTCCGTCTGTTTCTATGTTATCGCCTCCGTCAGTTTTAAAGCTATCCTCACCAATCTTAGCACGAAGTCTTTCGGTGCAAATACGCAGCACATTTTTCGGAACTGGCCGGATCGGAGGACTACGTATAGCTGCCATAGGAACGATCGGTCGAAAAACTAGTTCGAGTGAGGAAAACTTTTTTTTTAATGAAAACGTCCTTTTTATTGGCATTTTCTTATTTTATATAATTTAACACATTTCTACAAAGTCTTATCAAAATGGCTTGACTATAGCATATAGCTGCGGTATGAATGATAGGTCGAAAAAGAAGTTATAGTGAAAAAAATTTTTTTGGTTTTAAATGGGACCGCCTCCAAATTTCGTAATTAACAGTGCATTATGCTTTTCCATGATTTCACCAAGTTTGGTCGAAATCAGACATCTATATAGTATAGATCCCATAGAAAAGTAAGGTCCAAAAACTAGTGTTAGTTAAAAAAACCTTTTTGTTTTGAATGGATGCTTATACAAAACTTCGGCCGAGCCGAAGTTATCATTTCCCTATTTTTGTTTTTTCGAGTACAAAATGTTCTTGAAACAAGCCCAAAATGTTCATTTACCAAGCACGAAATGTTTTTGAAACAAGCCCAAATTGATTATGAGTGAGAAAAAATGTTCATGAACATGTGTTTATGAATTGAGAAAATTTTGGATTAGCAGACTATCGTCACCAAATGGTCACGATTTTGGTACATTTAGAACGGATTTTTTTGTCTGTGTAAGAAAGGGCTTGGCTCCATATGCCATATGTTTGTTTTTATACCCTTGCAGATGGTATTATAAAATTGTCCGGATGTTTGTAACGCATAGAAGGAAGCATCTCCGATCAATGATGTGCCATGTCGACAATACGATGTCGACAATGTTTTTTCTTGACACGTCAACAATTACAACAAAATAGTTTAACAAATAAGCTCGTTAAAAGAAAATTAAAAGAAAAGATTACCCATTATTTTTTTCCATTAACTTATTCACTTAAGTTAAATTTAATTAAATTAATGAGATGAGATCCATTTTTCTCCTGTTTTGGTTATTCTTAATTTTAATATTCTGTTAATTCAAAATCTTCTTCAATAACATCATTAATTGTTAATGTGTAATATATATATATAAGAGTTTTTTTTTTATTTTTCGATTTAGAGGCGATTTTTCCCATTGAGGCCTTTGAGTGCACATGTGCCCATTTAGAAAATACACGTTCAATTTCAGCAGAAGAAGCTGGTATTTGATTAAATTTTATAGCTAGTTTTGCCAGCTGTGCATTTTTTACCTTAGCAAATCTCCAAAAAACTAATGTGTTTTTATATTTCTCGAATAGAATTTTATAGATTCCTGATATGGATTTAAAACTGTTAAGCTCTTCCAGTCCAGTTCCATCTAGGTTTCTTATCAAAAAATCAAAAATAATATTATTATGCTCACAGGATAGTTTTGAATTATTTAGATATGGATGTACAACAAAAGCTGTTAGCGCACATTTGTTAAAAGCCAACGCTTGCCTTGCTTTGAGTTCTTATAAAAATTTTTTAGGCAACTCAAGACTAAGCCACATATCGATTGCTTCTGCTGCTGAACAATTTTTAGCTTGGCAGTTGTTAATTAAATTACATATTGGATCCAGTAAAAAGATGTTACTCTTAACGTTTTAACGTCATCGCGCTTGCACTATCTGAAACAATTGCGTAGACATGGGTAGAATACATTTTTTCTGCTAAATCTACAGATTCCGATACAATGTCAGCCAGATTTTCTGCTGTTTTCCTGTTACTTTCTCCTGTTAGCTTTTTAAAATGCTGCTTCTCCTTTGCGTTGAGAAACATTGATACGACTGTTTTGGCGTTGACAATAGTTTTCTACCAGGAATTTTGTCTCCATAAGCAGGTCTCAATTTTTTTTACAAAATTTTTGAAGTAGATAGAGTCTACAATGCTTAGGGGAATATTACATCCAAAGAAAACCTGCACCAAGGACTCGTTGATTTCATATTCTTCTTTTTGTGATAGTCGATCAACAAATTTAGAAACAGAGATGCTGTTTCTATTAGGATGTAATCGCTTTCTGTCACTAGACACGACACAAGGAACTTAGTGAGCTTGTTTTTTTGGACTGTGAAGACAATGCCATACAACGTTGTTATTGATCGGCTGACTAAAAAAAAGTCAATATTACATAAATTTAATATTCATTGAGAGCAATTAAAACTTACAGTGATGTCGAGTACTTCAGTCTGAATTTCGGTATCCATATAACTATTTTCTGTTTGATTAGATTAGGGACAGGCTTTTTCCTATGTCGTGTGCTTACACAAATTCTCTAAGCAGCGCCGCTCTGACACACATAGTATATGCTGTACCAGCGCCGCTGCGTTGCTTGCTTTCCTACGCCGCGACGCAGTCGTTGCTACTGAAATTGAGAACAATTTATGTGCTGCTCTCACACACACCAATACAAAAATGTAAATGTATTTTTTGCCTGCCTCTGGATTAGATCCACTTGCGCTTCTACTCTTGCATCCATTTCTACAAGAGCAGTAAGAAACAACCCGTCAAATCTAACTTCTGGCACGAGTATAACCGAAATGAGAGCGTAAGTTAAAGTCGGTCCTGCCCGACTTCGATATACCCCTTACTCAGGGCTATTCAACATTATGACTATTTCAACATTATGTCAGCAAAAAGTGCATGTATGCAACATTTTTTATAACCTTTATAACTCTGCCATTTATTATCCCAACCTTATGAAAGTTTCAGAGATTGTAGAAATTGGCGTCATACACTACACTCCAAAATATGAGAATATGAGGGGGCGTGGCTAAAATGAAATGAAATAAACTTGATCTACGTAGGGACAATAGGAGTCTACATACAATATTTGGTGGCTCTAGCTCTTCTAGTCTCCGAGATCTAGGTTTTTATACAGACAGACAGACGGACCGACGAACATGGGTTTATCGACTCGGCTATTGATGCTGATCAAGAATATATATACTTTATGGGGTCAGAGATGCTTTCTTCTGCCTGTTACATACATTTGGACGACTTTAGTATACCCTCTTTACTCTACGAGTAACAGGTAAAAAAAGCAGGAGCGCTCACTCTCGCTCAGAGTTATTTGTGAGCTCTGCTAACCAGAATCAGCTGATAGTGCATTGTTGACATTGTTGACGCTTTGTCAACACCACAACGTCGACAATTAAAGTTGACGCGTCGTGGCACATCACTGTCTCCGACCACATAAAGTATATATTTTCTTGATCAGCATAACGATCTGAGTTGATTTAGTCCTGTCCGTCTGTTTCTATGCTATCTCATCTGTCAGTTTTAAAGCTATCCTCACCAAACTTTGCACGAAGTCTTGCGGTGCAAATACGCTGCACATTTGTCGGAACCGGCCGGATCGGAGGACTAAAGCATATAGCTGTCATAGGAACGATCGGTCGAAAAACTAGTTTTAGTGAGAAAAACTTTATTGTTTTCAATGAAAACTCCTTTTTCATGATTCCACCAAATTTGGTCCAAATCGGACATCACTATAGTATAGCTGTCATAGAAAAGTTGCGTCTCTTAAGTTGTCTTAGTTTGAAAAACTTTTTGGTTTTCAATGAAAATGTCCTCTAAATTGGCTTGTATTGGTTTTATAGGCTCCCACATAATTCTACAAGGTTTTGTCAAAATCGGATGACTATAGCATATAGAAAAACTAGTTCTTGTGAGAAAAACTTTTTTGTTTTCAATGGAAACGTCCCTTACGTTGGCATATATTTGTTTTTTAAACTTTTACACAATTCAAAATTGATTGACTATAGCATATTTCTGCAGTATGAATGATCGGTCGAAAAAGAAGTTCTAGTGAGAAAAACTTTTTCGTTTAAAATGGAATCGCCTTCAAAAAATGGACATGTTAGTTTGTAATGCTTTTCCATGATTCCACTAAATTTGGTCGAGATCGGACATACATATAGTATACCTCCCATAGAAATTTAAGGTCCGAAAAATAGTCTTATTTAGAAAAACAAACTGCAAAGGTATACAAAACTTTGGCCGAGCCGAAATTAACTTTCCCCTAGTTTTTTCATTTGAAAAATTTTATTTAATTTTCCCACCAAACATTATGAAAGAATACTTTTAGGGGCATATATGTTAACTCAAAAGTTATTCTCTAAGGCCCGATTTCTCAATGTGCGGTTGGTCAACTTGACAGGCAGTTTAACCGAAATTGCGTGTCTCATGCTGTGCTTGGCGCAACCGGAGGAACAGACTTAACCGCTGCTCGAGCACTGGTTAAAGTTAACCGCGAGCTCAGTGCCAATGGAATT
The DNA here is from genome assembly GCA_018904265.1 of Lordiphosa collinella. Taxonomy (NCBI): domain Eukaryota; kingdom Metazoa; phylum Arthropoda; class Insecta; order Diptera; family Drosophilidae; genus Lordiphosa; species Lordiphosa collinella. Next base: position 262,357 of record JAEIFV010000341.1, on the reverse strand, counting down.
ATCGATATACAAACAGCTGACAACAACACTTGCTTTGTTTATATTATTATTTGCCGCCACAAAATGTTCATGAATAAACGAATTTTTCAACTCCACGCAATGTAACTGAAAATTTAAAGAGGCAGAGCAACGAATAAAAAAGAGGCTTTATTACTTTACTGATTTGGATGATGCCAAATTTGTTCAACGATTCAGGTTAGCAAAATCAACAACTAAAATAATTCTTGCTAGGATTAGCGATCAAATGTCAAACTAACAGTTAAAAAATTCACTAAAATTGCGATTCAATTTATAAAGACTCGGATTGTTAACAGGAATCATGCATTGCTATCAGAGACCAAAATCTTGGTGGCGCTGCGTTTCTATGCCATTCTATGCCTCATCACTGCAGGCGACTTCTGTGGAGTCAGCGTTCCTTCGGCAAGCCGTGCAGTTAAGCAGTGTCCCACGGCATGGGAATATATTGCACTGGATGTTGGAAAAATGCAGGAAACAATCAATGGCTTCTTTCAGTTAGCCAAGTTTCCAAAGGTTATTGGGGCTATCGACTGCACCCATATCCGCATTCAATCACCAGGTGGCGAAAATGCAGAAATATTCCGCAACCGTAAGGGGAACTTCTTCTTAAATGTGGTTGCAAGGTGGCCAGGATCTTCCACCGTGCTTAACAACAACCGCGTTTGGAAAAGGCGATTTCCAGTGCTGTCAATGGGGATGAGGATATCTCTGAATACGGCATTGGAAGTTATAGTAGCCTGCGGTGTCTTGCACAACATAGCGATTCTTGAAAATGATCCCCTGCCTTCGGAAGATGAAGAAGCTCAGCCAGTTGAAGACGCTGATTATGCGGTTGAAGCTACAGCAAGCAACACAAATAATAAGGTCCACCAGCAAATGCTCCTCAGCCACCGAAAAGTTTTTCCCTCAAGGTCTTTTTGCACCATCACATTCATTCATCATCGTAATTTTAATTTTATTCAACTTTAATTTTAATCAACAATGACCAGCAATAACCAATATCATAAAAATAAAACAAACCAACACAGCTGATTTGGTCGATTGGTTAAACAGTTTCTGGTCACCCTAATGCAGCGATAGAAATTTATCGAAATCGGATGAAACTGCTGCTGAGAAAACCAAATGACTTGACCGCTTGTCAACTGGAGGAACAAATTTGACCGGCGGTTGGCCAACCAGAACTTTTGAGAAATCGGGCCTAAACACATTAAAAATGAATACCAGTTAGCCGATGAGTGCTCAGAAATATGCAAAAAACATCGGCAAACGGTAACCAAATTCATCTCGACAACATTTGTCTGCCGAAGAATTAAATGGACTATTTTAATAAAATCTAAGAAAAAATGCTTTGATTAATATTGTTAAACCAGCGGGGGTTTAAGTAGGAACTTAAAAAAAAGTTGTAAATACCAGATCTATAACTCGCATATATCAGCCAACGCGTTACATCTGTGAAAGCATTGAATATTATATACAAAAATCTTAGAAAATCAGATTGTTCATTCGCAACTTATTTCATGTTAAGTGAGCAAAATGAGCCCAAAACGGTTTTTGGGCCATTTCTTCAGATTTTGGGGGTCCCCGAGGAAAACCAAGTATGGGAAAATGCTTTACGCGACCTGCTCTACAGCGTATGCTAGGTAATTTTCCAGGTGCACTTTTAAGAAATTTGTAGCACAGTGCAATTTTTATTTAATTTTTATTTAAAATTTGTTTTCTAATTGTTATTTAGGAATTTTTATCTTAATAGTTTTGCGTAACAGTTACGCTCCCTGTGTGTGAGCCTGTAGATTGCACTTCTTACTCGAGCGATTTTTGTCTGTGAAAGTCTATAACATAAGCATAAGCATTTCGATAATCGAAGCTGTTGTTGTAGCTTTGCCTTTTTGGGGTGCAACTTTCCAGCGTCACATTAAATTTGCCCCTTACCGCGGCCCCTTTCATATCGAATCTAAAGAGAATACACATTCTAAATTGCTTGCATTAAGCAGTTAACAAGAGTTTAAGGAGTCAGCCCAGCACCCAGCCACAGCTCATCGATTCGCAAGGGTTCGCCCTATCATCTACCTAAACTACCAGGCTCTACTCACTGACTGTCGAACCTAAATCGGAATCTTGATTTCGCGTCCTTACCCCTGGCTTGGTCCCTTTTTGCGCTGTGCCTATCAATTACCCATTCAATGCCAGGGACCTTCTCTTTAACTTGCCCATTTCCATTTTCTAAGTCCAACTAAAAGTATGACCCAGTCAAATCACTGATAGCAATTGAAACAAAGAAAAAGTGTCAGAATTTTTATGTTGTTGTTTGTGTGTGCGAGTCGTAAAAAACAATATGCTTAACCCCCCAAGTAAAAAAACTAGCCAAGCAAATGTCAAAGTCTTATCAGCAGCAAAGTGAGAACTAACAAAAAAAAAAAATGAAAACAACTGAGAAATAGAGAAAACTGCAAGGCGATATGCCGAAATTTGGCTTTAAAGTTTTGCCACTTCTTGTGCTCAGTATTTTTCCAGCGTCGAACTGGCGACAAAAGTTTCGAGGTGTTGGCCTAGGCAAAGGCATAAAAATGGAAGAAGAACTGTCATAAATTCCAAATACAAATTTCTGGTCTTGTTTATGTAGCCATTTGCTTGACGCGGCAACTGGCCTGACACTGATAAAAAATACAACCACAAAAAAAAAAAACAAGAAGGCAAAAAATTGCTTTTTAAAAAATTACATTAAATGTGTGCGCTTGAGTGGGCAGAAATTTAGATATATTGTTGCAAAAAGGTCCTTGGCTCTTGCTGTCGCCCAAATGGCGCAGCAGATGAGAGACAACACCAAGTGCCAGACAATCAATAGGAACCGAAGGCAGGCGGAACAAATTGCCCGCTGGACTATGCAGTTGTCCGTTCGTCGCAGTGCGAGACTGTAAGTGTTGTGGTTCTTGCAACATAAATTACTTTAGCAACAAAAAAATTTCATAATTATAAAACTAATTAGCTAAGAGATAAGAAGCGAAATATAAAACAAATGACTTGGCATAGGGGGAAAATGGTCAGTCGGGGAAAGCTGTGAACTTTGTCATTCCCAAATGAGTTTTTAAATGGCATTTCCCCCATTTAAATATCAAATGTTTATTCAACAGCCGCACACTTTCCCATTTGCCCCAATTTAACAATTACATTCTGGTTCTGGCATAGCCTACTTCTGGGGGCCCATTTATATGGCAGATTTCCTTTTAAAAGCCATCATTAAAAATCAAAGACCCATATTAGTGGTGCCCTTCCCACTACTGCAAGTGTTTATTAATTTGGGTTGCCAACTCATAAAGGAAAAGTTCGTACAAAAGATCAAAGCAAATGCCGAAATTGTCATCATTTCTGGCCACGTTGAATTCAAGTTAATTGCATCGCAGGGCCATACAATTGCCGTTGTCGTTGTGTGGGGTGAAAGTTGTCAAGTGTACGTCATTGAGTGGCCAGTTCAACCAGTCAGTCAGTCAGCCAGTCAGCCAGCCAGCCGAGTCAAGTCTCGGCTATATATAAACATATATTTTTTTCGGCTGCTCTGGCAGTTTGCCGTGCACATTGTGCAAAGTGAAGTGTTTGGCAAGACCAACAAAAGCTGTCAACGAATAAAAGTAAAAAAAATGGATATATAGGAAGAAGGGAAACATTGTTAAAGTGGCGCTACAATAACAATAAAGTCAACAATAATAACAGCAACAACAACAAGCGCTACAATAAGCGTGGAATAATGGCAAAAGCTTTTCATATGAGTAGAGTTCAGTTCACTGCTCAACCATCTTCCAGTTTCGTTTGTGTTTCGCATTTGATGAGGCGTGGCAGGGTAACAGAAAAAAAAAAAAATTGGAAATTTATCTTTGATCTTTTTGTTCGCGTATCGCTTGATGCCAAATAAACAACAACAAAAAAAAACACATACCAGCTTGTTCCTTGTTATCGACACGCTTAGATCTTCGAGGGTAAAAATAACAATGTCAGAAATTAAAATTCAACAATGTAAAATTTACAAAGCAAATTGTCAAGGGAGAAGATTTCAAGACGCACGAAGTGATAAGAGAATTATTGAAAATCTCAAACTATTTCGCAATATCCACGTCAAAGTGTACTAAGTCATTTTCTATCCATTTTGAGTGTTTCAAGTTAAAGTTTGCAGTTTTGCTGAACTGCAATACATAGCAACTGTTGCATTGAGGCTTCTGTTGTCTCTAGAATCAGACAATGCAAGTAGTCTTTTAAGGGGTTAGTACAAGTTGCGCGTGATATTTTTAGATGCTTTTTTAATAATTCACAGAAACAAAACGAAAAGATATTTTTCAAATCGTTTTTTTTTATTTTAAAGTTAATGAATAAATAATAAATATAAAATTTTTTGTTTTTAAATTGTGACGTCGACTGAAAAGTTTTTGGTCTGAGAAAAGTGGTATGGAAAATAAAAAAGTGTGCCCATGGCGGCCGTGATTCGGAGTCACTCCGTTATCCGAATTGGAAAAAGGAAAAAGGATTCTGGTTTAGTATCGATGTAATTCTAGCGTGAACCTCAGGTTTGGAAAAAGGCTAATTTTTGACAAAATGGTGGCACTTTGAAAATGAAAAATTTTTTTGGTATATTTTTTTGTAGTTCAGTGTAAAAAAAAATACTAAAAATTGTCGGTACAGTAGTTTTGGTTGAAAAGCAAGAAAAGCGCGTTTAAAGTTTGCAGTTGCTAAGACATTTGGGTCACCTTGAGTCACTAAAAGGGCTATATCTCCTAAACTAATTCGAGTTTTCGAAAATCCTTTTGGGAAAATATTTTTGAATATCTGAGCTATCCGGCCCAACTTGTATTGCTGCTTGGCGAAAAAATTTTTTTAAATTTTTTTTTTGCATATTTTTATTATTATTGCTTTGATATTTGAGAATATCGTCCTAAAATAATTTTTCGAAATTTAAAATACTTAAGAAGATATAGCCCTTTTAATGACCCTAAGTGACCCGATTTGCCGAGCAACTGCAAAATTTAAACGCGTTTATCTTGAAACCACGTTTTTCGAGCTGGCGGCACTTATTGCGCCCGTAGTTCTGAACCGATTTGGATGAAACAAAGTGCGATCGACGCAAAATTGTCACCATTATGGCCCCTGTTTGAATCAATATTTTAAAATAATTTGCCCAAAATCGATTTTTCATTTTTCAATGACCGCCATTTTGTAAAAAAAATTCGCTAAATTATGATTGAAATAGTGGACCGATTTTTAAGAGCTATAGGAAAGTTTAAAAAAAAACACATAAAATTCAAAAAAACGCATTAAAAATTTATTTGAATCGATAGTACGATTCATATAATTTAATGTTTGAAGATTATTTCATGCAAATGTTGACCGTGACTGCGCCTCTATCCGCTTAGTCCAATTTTGGCATACTCGTTCCAACATTTCGTCCGGTATCTCACGAATAAATGTTTCAATGTTGTCTTCCAATGCGTCAATTGAAGCAGGCTTGTCTGAATAGACATGAGCTTTAACATAGCCCCACAAAAATAGTCTAAAGGCGTTAAATCGCACGATCTAGGCGGCCAATTGACCGGTCCCGAACGTGAACGGTCCAATGATGCTACCAGCCCATAAACCGCACCAAACTGTGACTTTTTCTGGATGCATTGGTAGCTCTTGCAATGCTTCTGGCTGATATTCACTCCCAAATCGACAATTCTGCTTATTTATGTACCCATTGAGCCAAAAATGAGCTTCGTTGCTGAACACAATTTTTCGGTAAAAAGTGGATCTTCGGCCACCTTTCCAAGAGCCCATTCGGCTTCAATTCTTGCACCAGCAGTATTTTGAAAGGCTTCACACCTAAATCCTTCCGCAAAATTTTCCACGTTGTTGAGTAACAGAGGCCCAATTGCTGCGAACGGCGACGAATCGATAATTGATGGTCATTATTAACACTGGCCGATACAGCTGCGATATTCTCTTCAGTTCGCACTCTACGTAAGCAAGTTGGTGGTTTAATGTCCAACAATGTAAATTTGGTGCGAAATTTAGTCACAATAGCCCGAATAGCCGCCTCAGTGGGTCGATTAAACTGACCATAAAATGGAAGAAGCGCGCGATGAACTTTCTTAACAGAGCACTCATTTTGATAATAGAATTCAATAATTTGCAAGCGTTGTCTGTTTGTAAGACGATTCATGGTTAAATTATAGACCAAACTGAAGATGTTTGACAGTGAAACAAAACACGAAACGTGCGTGAGCTGTTTAAACCAGTGTTGCCAAAAAGATAATAGCTAAAAAATCACCCTTTACATCTGAACTGAATCTTACGCCGTTTACTATTTCCATTTCAGATGATCCGAAGTGGAGTTATCCGTGCCGCCAGCAGCATACTTTTTTTTTCAACGTCCAACTTTGAAGGCCGACAACTTTTTGAACAGCCCTAGTTCAAAGAAAAAAAAATTTGGTTTTTAATTCAAAATGTTCTTAATACAATAAAAAAAACAGAATTTAAATAACTATTTCCTTTTTTAAAAAGATTTTTTTAAAAAAGGTACAAAAACAGTCTTATAAGCAGCAATACCCCCTTAAAGTATAAACATTCTTTTTTTTAAATGATTTGGTTGAAAAACTAACCCCGAGGCATCTGCTAAATACATTAGTGGTATTCCTGAAAGTGATTTAGATTTTAATTTGATTTCGTCAATCGTCTGTTCACAGTAAGTCAGTAATTAAGGGTCATATTAATTGATTACAAATAATCAACTTTGAGTCTGATTTGGATTTGCTTTAAATTTGATTTCGTTTTGGTGTGTCCTTTCTCTAATGGCGCGATTTTTATTTGTTTGAATTTTGCAGTGTTGAAATCATGGAGAACCTTGCAAGTTTTTGCATTTCAAGTCTTAATAACACAGTTCTACAAATTAAGACCTTTTGTGAGTATCCCGAGCATCTTTATCTAATTCCTGCTGAATACGAGTTGGAAGGTCAAAGTCATAACTTAGTTTCCGTTTCCAATGCTTCATACTTCCTCTTCCACTTGAGATCTGCCAAATTGCATAAGTAACTGCAATTCACCGTATTACTTGAATTTCTTGAATTATCCTTTGTAACATTGTAAAAAGACACTTAGATGAACGCTTTTTAAGCATGTTTTGCTTTTGCGCCAATGGTCAATCAGCTGTTTGGTCACACTGCCAGTTGCTTACGAAATTTAAATCAAATCCGTGCGCAAAAAGGGTCGCTCCGTCAACTGATTTAGATTTGATTTCACTAAATCTAATTCAAATCTAAATCACATTCAGGAATACCACTATTATGTCATTAAGTTGCTTTCTTGTAATATTCAACTTCAGGGTGAGTACTGAGAATGTTCGAATTTTTCTTTAGCTGTCAAATTCCATATAAATAATAGAGGAAATTAACTTCGGCTCGGCCGAAGTTGTGTATACTCTTGCAGCTTCCATTGAAAACTAAGAAGTTTTTCTAACTAAGACAACTTTTTGGACATTACTTTTCTATGGGATCTATACTATAAAGATGTCTGATTTCGATTAAACTTGGTGAAATCATGGAAAAGCATAATACACTGTTAATTGCGAAATTTGGAGGCGATCCCATTTAAAACAAAAGTTTTTCTCACTAGAACTTCTTTTTCGACCGATCATTCATACTGCAGCTATATGCTATAGTCATCCGATTTTGATTAAACTTTGTAGAAATGTGTCCAAAGTATATAAAATAAGCGTATTCCAATAAAAAGGAAGTTTTCATTAAAAACAAAAAAGTTTTTCTCACTAGAACTAGCATTTCGACCGATCATTCCTATGGCAGCTATATGCTATAGTCATCCGATTTCGACCAAACTTTGTAGAATTGGGTAAAGTATATAAAATAGGAATATGCCGATGAAAAGGACGTTTTCATTAAAAACAAAAAAGTTTTTCTCACTAAGACTAGTTTTTCGACCGATCGTTGTCGTATTCCGACAAATGTGCAGCGTATATATACCAGAAGACTTCGTGCAAAGTTTGGTGAGGATAGCTTTAAAACTGACGGAGGATATATCATAGAAACAGACAGACGGACAGACGGACGGACGGACAGACGGACAAGGCTAAATGAACTTAGCTCGTCATGCTGATCAAGAATATATATACTTTATGTGGTCGGAGATGATTCCTTCAATGCGATTCAAACATCCGCCCAATTTTATAATACCCTCTGCAAGTGTATTAAAATTACTTAAAGAAATATTCCCTTACCTGATTTTGTTGTTTGACTCTCAGAAACAAAGCAATTCACGCAAGTATTCTGAAAATCATCACCAGAGCTGGCTCGGCTGTTGTGAATGGTGTGCATTCTGCGGTCGAAGCGTATTCTTTTGGGCCTCCTTCACGCGTAAAAGAAATATCTTGTAAATTTCTTGAATGAAATTCGAACGTTCTCAGTACTCACCTTCGAAGTACAATAGTTGCTGTATTTTTAAAAAACTCTACTTGAAAACTATTTCTACTTCTGTTCCCAAATATCATGTCCCAGAAAGCTCTGGAGATTTTCGTATAAACGATTGGTCTTTAAACTAAAGTGTCAAGAATAATGTCGCCTACTAGATTATACGGAAGGAAAACAGCACGCTTTAAATGTGCTTGGTGTTGAACAGCCGGTTTGAAATATCTCAACTTTTGTCATCTAATCTAGTAGCCTTGCATTTTGGAGGCACTTCACACGTAAAGGCAAGCAGTTGTAGTTCAAAATGAAACCGCTTATACGAAAATCTCTAGAGATTTCTAGGATACACCCGCATTTCTCATATGATAATTGATATACAAAGTTTATTTCCCGTCTTTTTCTATGAAACATCGGCACTGAGCTCATTAGACTGATACTGTGACTGTACCTTATGCCAAAAACAGTGAGTCTGAAACAGTCAGTCTTGAAACATCAAATTTTGCTGCTGTTTTATTTAAAGCTCCACAACCCAATTTGCTGTCATTTTTCGACTGTAGCAAGAATTACAGAATTCCATTTCTCTGTTCGCTTGTCAATTGCAGCTTATGCAAAATTTCAGCACGTTAGCTTCAAAATTGATAAAATAGAATACTTTAAAACTAGCTACTAAGTTATAGGTAATTACATAGTATTACTTCAAAATCCATGACCCGCCAAGAAATTGTTATTATTAATTCCTAATATACAAATTTTAGTTTTAGTTTCATTTTACACAGCCACATTAAACTAAACCACAGCATCCTTTTGGTGCCAAACAGCTTAGCAAAAAAGCACATCAAAATTTAAGAGAAACTTTTTACGATAAAGAGCATTAACATGGCTTACGCTTAACAGAAAGCTTTGCCCCCTTCGTTACATTAAAAAACTGCTCTAGGTCTCTCTGTTAACTAACATTGGCTGGGGCAAGACAAGCATCAGTTGGTCACGCTTCGCTTACATATCAATTGATTTGCAGGACAACACATTTTTTATAACAATACACACACACACACACACACACACATGCTGGCCAGTTGATGAAGTTCACTTGTTTCAGGACACTTGAACACCCAGCCAAGCAAATCAAGTTCATAAACTTGACGCTAGGGCAAACACACTAGAAAAGTCAGCAATTATGCAGAACCAATAGAATTTTAATCATAATCATGAGGGAGAGAAAAAAGCAAAACACACTAACACACACACACAGACATATGCCGAGAGCAAATAAAATCGCATATAATTGCAATTTAATGTAAAAGCAACAGCACTCGAGCATATCGAGAGGAGAAAACTGAAGACCAAGCTGGGTATTTGTAGTCAATATTTGATATTTGCACAGATGTTCAGCTGCCAAATTGAATATGGATTTTGCATAAAATACACACACACACACACACAATAGAGGGAGATAGACAAAAAGCCAAAATACAAGTAGAGCAAATTCGAAGGCTGAGTAAGTAGATAAATATTTAAGTGGACTGACCAACCGGAAACCAGCATTGAAAGCAACAACCGGCAAGAGTCGAACCTTTTATTGGCCTCAATACAAATTGTGTTAGAACACTCGAAGAGAGAGAGAGAGAGAGAGGGCTCTGGTCACATGTGAACATGAATCAATAAATGCATGAAACATTATTTTCCAATCAATTAATTTTCGGGTCAATAGATTTGCTTACAAAACAACAGCCACACGATGCACTGCATCCCTTGGTTGGGTAAATCACATGGAATGATTTCATGCACCCTCCTCTCACGCCGCTCCCATAAATGTTTAATCAAATGAACCATGCGCAAATTGGGTTTCACTTCTTTTCGGGCCTTCTGGCCATCGGTCAATTCTTGATTTAATAAACATAAAATGTGTCAGCATTGTAAAATTATTTTGTCGCCCCAGGCCCAGACAAAAGACGGTTTTTTGCAATTTTCCAATACATTGAACGCACAAGCTCTGTGAAGCTCAGCGCGACTGCATGTCGTATACGTAATATTTTTAGTCATTTTGTTTTTTCCTGCCATAGGCAAGTCAATTTTCTGGTTCGCCATATGCAAATTGAGTGCTTCTGGTTGAGGCTGATAGGCGCGACAACCTGAATGATGTGCAACATATGACAATATCAGCATCAACAACAACAAAGCTGCGGCTCGTTGCGTAAATTTGCTTTATTTAATGAGCCATAAGTAGTAAATAATTAAAATCAATATGTTGTTGCGGTTGGAAATGTTTTTATTTTGTCATTTCCGAATGGTAGAATAATAAAGTTGAAATTACACGCACTGGTCGGAATTTCCCGAAGTATTTTGTATTAAAATGCGAGACACAGTCTCCCATGCTGGATGGTCTAATCCATGATGTAACAGAGACGTGAAGGGCTCCCTTTTGAGCTAATACCTCTTCAGGGTGGAGCTAAGTTATGATGCGAAAGGGAAAAATGATGGGTAGTTTTCTGTCCAGCTGCGCGCTGACCTTAATTTGCATATACAAATACATCACTATTACTATTGCTGTGAAATTGGTATAAACAAAATAATATAAGCATACGCGCGCTGTCCACCAAAAAAGAAGAAAACTCAATGACTGAATGCTCCTGCTTGGCAGTGCAGAGAGCAATCAAAGTCATTGAACACGAGATTCTATCCATTTCAACACTTCGTGTTAGTAGCCTACTCAGCTTAGTAAAGAGCAATGATAAAAGCAAAGAAGCTAACAAAATCACCTGCAAACTCCATGAATCGCTCAACTAGTTATGTAGCGTGCGCGTATCGAGAATAAAATTCTTTTCTACACGTGTTTAGAGCATGTTGGAGGTCGTGCACTTCATATGTTTTTCAGTCTCTGCTCGCCGGATGGGGCTTGGGCTCTTTCCTCGTCCTACCTTACTACACTGTATCACCATAAGTGCACTGTGCAATTTACAGATCAATCTAAACAATGACGGCAATCAGCTGTTAGGATATCAAAGATGATATTTATACTCTGGTCTATACCAACCAACCTTGGTAGCGCATTATAAGGTTGTAAGGCCACCCCTTTGCTATACCTCTTAACCTGTGATGCCAGATTAACTTTTTTTTAAGCCGGACTGCAGGAAAAATTTGGAAACAACGGGTAGCAGGAATTTTGTCTTTTTATACTCTGTACGAGAGGTACACAGAGTATATTTAGTTCGTGCAAAAGTATGTAACAGCCAGATGGAAGCATCTCCGACCCTATAAAATATCATCATCAACAGCCGAGTCGATATAGCCATGTCCTTCTGTCCGTCCGTCAGTCCGTCTGTTCGTATGAACAAACAGATCTCAGAGATGGTAAGAGATAGAGGTTTGACATTTATCTGACATATGCTTCTTATACTTGCAGGCAGATCAACTTTATTTTCAATTTTTGCCACGGCCCCTCCAGTGTTTTAATGTAGGTATTAAGTGAGAAAGTGTAAGAAATTGGAGTAAATGGTGACCTGCCAGAGTCGCCGTGACTTCAGGTTCTTGGGTAAGACTCTCTTTTACCTTCTGCTTTAACGTACACCTTGGATTCTCCGTCTCTTAACAAGTTTTAAGTTTGTTGGGGTGGTGAGATAGCTTGTCAAGGTATATGGCGGCCTGCTCGTTGATAACGTCTCCAACTATGGGAACTCCAAGGTCCTTTTTAATATCCCTGGTTCTGAGGTACCATTCAGCTCCCGCAATGTGTCTAAGGATTTTCGCCTGGACTACTCTAATCTTTCTCAGGTGAGACTTCGCCGCGATTCCATAAATTTGTAGCCCATATCTCCATACCGGAGACAGAATAGCTTTGTAGATTAGGACTTTGTTCCTGAGAGGCAGCTTGTTGTTGAAGTTCAGGAGCCACCCCATGCGCCGTGCTTTGGCTGTCACTGCCTGAGCGGTTGTCTTGACATGGTGTCCAAAAGTCAGTCTTCTGTCCAGTGTCACCCCAAGGTATTTATGGGCTGCTTAATGCTCCATAAGCTGACCATGCAAGAATACTCCCGGGCAGGTGTCACGACAGGTGGAATAAGTCACCGAAGCACACTTGTCCGTGTTTATGGCAATGTTCCATCTAGCGGCCCAATTGCTAAACCTATTCAAGTACTCTTGAAGGGCATCTGTATATGCATTTGTTGCGGGCAAGTATGGCCGTGTCGTCAGCAAATGTTGCGATTATAAGATTTTCGGGGTTTTCAAGCGGAATGCTACTGGCTCTGCGCATATCGTGAGTAAATAGGGAGTATAGCTTAGAGCCCAATACGCTGCCCTGCGGTACACCAGCCCGAATGGTTCTTGTTTGGGATGTCCCTCCGTCCTGTGCGACCTCTAAAGCTTTGTCCGTCAGGAAGCTCTTGATTAGCAGGTACAGTTGGGGCGGAAGAAGTCTCTTGATCTTTGAGAGCAGACCCTCAATCCATACTCTATCGAAGGCCTGCTGGATGTCAAGGTAAGCTGCCACTACGTACCCTTTCCGGTCATACCCTTCAAGGATGTAGTTGACCACTCGATGTAATTGTTCGGGAGTTCCATGACTCAGTCGGAAGCCAAATTCTTGTCATGCTGATCAAGAATCTATATACTTCTATGCGTTCCAAACTTCTGGGCAAAATTATATTACACTTTTGAAGTGTATAATAAAAATTTCATTAAAATCGGTAAAGCCGTTTCGGTGGAGTTTGCTAACAAAACACGAGATTTTTATACTCTGTACCAGAGGTACACAGAGTACATTAAGTTTGTGCAAAAGTATGTAACAGGCAGAAGGAAGCATCTCCGACTTTATAAAGAATATATATATTCTTGATCAGCATCAACAGCCGAGTCAATCTAGCCATGTCCGTCCGTCTGTCTGTCCGTCTGTCCGTATGAACAAACAGATCTCATTAAATTGTGCGGATGTTTGTAACGCATTGAAGGAAGCATCTCCGACCACATAAAGAATATATATTCTTGATCAGCATGACGAGCTGAGTTGATTTAGCCTTGTCCGTCTGTCCGTCTGTCTGTTTCTATGCTATCTCCTCCGTCAGTTTAAAAGCTATCCTCACCAAAATTTGCACGAAGTCTTTTGGTACATATAGGCTGCACATTTGTCAGAATCGGCCGGATCGGATGACTAAAGTATATAGCTGCCATAGGAACGATCGGTCGAAAAACTAGTTCTAGTGAGAAAAACTTGTTTGTTTTTAATGGAAACGCCTCCAAAATACGTATTTCTGAGCTTACTATTTTTTCCCATGATTTCACTAAGATTGGTCGAAATCGGATGAGTGTAGCATATAGCTCTCATTGGAATGATCGGTCGGAAAACTAGTCTTAAAGAGAAAAACTTTTTTGTTGTTAATGAAAGTTCCTTATCATTGGCATACACTTATTTTAAATACTTTAACACAATTCTACAAAGTTTTATCAAAGTCGGATGACCATAGCATATAGCTGCAGAATGAATGATCGGTCGAAAAAGAAGTTCTAGTGAGAAAAACTTTTTAGTTTTATTTGGGATCTCCTCCAAATTTCGTAATTAACAGTGTACTATGCTTTTCCATGATTTTACCAATTTTGGTCGAAATCAGACATCTATATAGTATTGATCCCATAGAAAAGTAAGGTCCAAAAAGTAGTCTTAGAAAAACTTTTTGTTTTCAATGAAAGCTGCAAGGGTGTACAAAACTTTGGTCGAGCCGAAGTTAACTTTCCAATATTTTTATACTTTGTGCCAAAGGTACATAGAGTATAATAAGTTTGTGCTAGCCATGTCCGTCTGTCTGTCCGTATGAACGCACAGATCTCAGAGATGGTAAGAGATAGAGGTTTGACATATATGGGACATATGCTTCTTATACTTGCAGGCAGATCAACTTTATTTTCAATTTTTGACACGCCCCTTCTGGCCCCCGCAAATTGGTAAAAACGTCATATCTCCCCGGTTTTAAAGATAGAAGGTTCGTTCCTTCTGAACATATTTAGTAATCAGGATTATTTATCAATCGATGGTAAAGATCGGATGAACGGTTGTCGAGTTATAAGGAAAACAAACAATTATGGGCAGCACAGGTCGCAGCGGTGATGGGCAGCACTTCACAGGTACAGAGTATGTTATAGTCGGGCATGACCGGCTTTCTTTCTTGTTATAATTGGTTTTCTCATAAGAATTCACGTATATGTACATCCGTATACGTCCTCCCTAGGACATTTGATATATGGAAAAATGTAAGGTCATTTTGAACGCTGCTTAGGCAATGCGTTTTGGTGTAAAAAAGACTTCATCAAAAAAGTGTAGAAAAAATGGGTGCTGGTGTCTGCGCATTGGACTTAAAGCTTATCACTCATATGTACTGTTGCCTTGCTTTAACAATTTAAAGTTAAAAGTAGTTGACGTAGACTTCGTTTGAAGTCACAACATTTGGCGAAAAGGTAGCATGACCTTTGAAAAAATTTCTTTTAGTTTAACCAAGACTATAATAAACGAGAGCGTAAGTTAAAGTCGGTCCTGCCCGACTTCGATGTACCCGTTACTCAGGGCAATTAGTGTCTAACAGCCTTTCCCTATGTTCATTAACAGAGCATTAACATTAATGTGACCATTTCAACATTATTAAGCGCGCTTGAGGCGGCAAAAAGTATGCAACGTTTTTTATAACATTTATATTTTTGACATTTATTATCAGATCTTTATGAAACTTTCAGAGATTGTAGATACAGTACAGTACAAAATATGATCTTCATATTGTGAGAGGAAAGACGAGTCAGGTTATACTTTTAGTTTAGTCTCTTTTGATGTTCTTTTATTTAATTTATTTTTATTATTTTTTATTTTTTTTCCGAATCACATTGATATAGTTTGATTGACTACGTTGTCCACATAAATCAACAAATACTACTTTTAGTGAAGGAAAATCATAGTTTGGGAATGAAAACTGGAATTAAGTAACCGTTCTGTCAATTAAATGTGTTTTTGTCCTTGTGTAGCGTGTTTTATTCATGTGAATTTGATTGATTAATCTTAGCAAGTGAAGCTGTTTTTCGTGGAGTAGAACTCTGAAGGCCCTCCGAGGCCCTCGGGCTTTTAAATGTGGAGTTACTAATAAAAGTGTCCAGAATAATATGTAATTAAATTTGATTTGCAATAAATTGCTCCTTCTCCAAAAAATCGCCTTTTTGTATGTTTCGAAAACACAGCTGCTAGATATTTTTGTCAACAACAATTGACCAGAGTGCGAAGTTAAACAGCATATCCGGCAAAAAATTGGCAAAAAACATGTAAATAATACTAACGAATCAGAAGATAACAATGAAGTACGGGCATTTGTAAAATATTTTGGAAGATACTGGCAAAATTGCTGTCGACATATGACAAGATTTAAAAATAAGCATTCTGAATGGATTGAAAACAGCATAGTAATTGACATCGAAGTTAATTGTGGATCTACAGACAACTTTAAAGGATATGGGACTTAATGTGGACAAGCCGAGACCAAATTGCAGCGGAAACTTTAAGATGGCAACACAGCCAGGAGGACTTTTTCTAACACAGGAGGACTTTTTCTAACGAATAAATTCAAATTTAACAACTTTTAAAATGATTCGGAGAATGTGTTGACGTAATTTCGATGAGGCGTACGTTTCGTATACGTAATATTTTTGGAAACTTTAAAGCCAATGCGCAGAGGCTTAGACTCAAACTAAAATTTTTTGATTTAACTATGTACACCTGTCAAGGATTTATTTAAGATGCCTTCCTCATGGAACCTTATCGGCGTCCACCCAAATGTACATTCAACACAATTTTAATGGTATTTGGGCCATATTTTCAGATTTTTGCTGCACAAATCAAGTATGAGGGAGAGAAATGGTCGAATTTCTTTACAGTTTATGCTAGGTAATTTCGAAAGTATATTTTTACTGTTTCACTTAAACTCTGCTTACATTTGTGTCCATCACTTTGCCAAGCGGCTCAAAATCAAACATTACAATTAAGCCAGACAGATCAAAGAGCCATTTTCCTGCTGTGAAGTGAAGTTATGTGAGCTATTTGACTAGCCTATGTTTGTGCTAAGCCTTGTATTGTTTTACAGCTTAGCTGTGAATGCTCCTTAGTGTGTAATTATCTAATGTCTACATATGTATGTAAATAGATAAAGTTTAGGTAGCCCGGCAACTGACAGATAAAGTGGGTGGCAGCGAGAGTGCGAGAGAGGGGAAGGGGAAAGACTTGTAATTAAAGTTTTACACAGGCAACTTTTCAAAATTTGGTGAGCGCAATGTTGCCGCTTTAGATTGCCTTCTGATGGCAATGCAAACTTTTTTTTGTCGAAACATTTCTATAATAATGCGCCGCCAGCGCCAACACACACACACACGCACGCACGCTTAAGGAGCAGAAGCGGTGGGAAGGACGCACTGAAAGTTTTCGCTTATCGTTGCGGCAAAATGTGAATATTTGCTGAATCGTTGGCAAAAGAGAGTAAATATGAACCGCATAAAATGGTAATTATAAAGCTAAACTAGAAGCCCGCCCTTGTGCTTGTCGTATCTGAAATAGATTTGGCTGTCAAAGTGCAACTGTGCGTATGATTATTATTATTACTATTGTTATTATTATTGTACTACAAGTTTTTTACGTTAAGAGACATGAGTTTGTGTTTATTTAGCATCCCTAATTGCCATCTCTGTTCAGTCTCGACAAAACGAAACCGAATATGTGACGAACAGCAGTTTTTGCGGTCTAATTTTCAAGCTTATTGTGGCTTTTCCATACTGTTGACACTCGGGAACATATTCGTGGCATGTTTTATTTGCCTTTAATAATATTACCTCACTCCTTCACTCCTCCAACTGGCTGGCCAGGCTTTGCCTTTCATATGAGCAAATAATTGTATATGCAAGCATGTTTGAGAAGCATGAAAAAGCTAGCAGCAAGCAGCAAGTTCACTTTACAATTCAAAAAGGCGCCTTTTGTTATTCTACTCACACACACACACACACCGCTCCGCTCTGCTCTGCTCCCCTCAGCATTTGTTTTTATGCATTTCTTTATGCTTTTAAGCATTTCCATTTATTGTTGTTTTTAATATTCTTTTGTTGAGGATTAAGTATTTATTATCATACGCACCAAGTATTTCCGACAAAAACAAATAAAACACATACTCCATATGTGTGTGTGTGTGCTCGGAATAGTTTTTCCTGCACTTTAGCTGGGCGAACATAAGTAGTTCGCCTGCCTTTCGTTCGGTTTGGGTGTTGGCAAGGCAACTGTCCTCTCAGTTGTTAGCATTTTCTTCCTTTTCCCCTTTCATAGAGTTTTTTGTTGTTGTTGTTGTTGCCTGCTCTAAAATATGTTTTATTATCGTGTAACTGGCTTGTTGTATGGATTGTGGTTCTATTGCTTTGAGAAATTTCTTGCTTGCGAGTGTGTTTTCCTCCTTTTATTGCACTACGACTACTTGGGCTTATGAAATATTTGTAGAGCAAATCTCTGGCAGATTAGACCTGCCAAATGAAAATGAAAATATTGCAAATATTTCGACTTGTTCTTTGCTTACTGTTTTGGGGTAAGTTTATAGTCTGTGATTAAAACTTCTTGTCTAGAACTGTTAAATGATTCAAAAATCTATCTATACATACATATAAAAGTGAAAGTATGTTTGTATGCTTGTTCCTTAAGACAGCTTAACCAATGTCAACGAAATTTTCACAGTTGGGGTGTTCATTTAGTGTTGTATCATTGCACATTGTGCATGCCGCTCCAACAACAATTTGTACTGAGTCAAGTTTGCACTTTATTGTCAGGCTATTTAATAGTCCCCTCAAGTACCCCATGACATATTATACAAAATTAATCGTTGAAGATTCAAAAAAATTTATTGTTGTTGGGTAGGTCAATATTAGTGTTAGACAACAAGAATAAGCGGTGAGCGGCAAGGTGTTGTATAATTTTCTGGTATTTTTGGTGTAATTTAGTGCCGTTCTTCCTGTGGTAAGTCAAATCAACCACGCCCTGTAATAGAAAACTGTCAGCAAAACTAAAGAAGTTGGGTTTTGTCTTGTTCGCTAACTTTCATTAAATAAGCTTGGTTTCCACGTCTTTACCTAAACGCACGTTCGTAAGTAAATACCTCTGGAGCAAATTAGTGTCGCAAGAGTTTAACACATAGCAAGTTATGATTTTTTGTGTTGAGGAATTTTGTACGATGAGGCGGATGAAGAAAATAGGAGATTATGGACGGTGTCGAGTCACATTTTTGTCTTTTTGAAAGTGCACAGGAACATAGAGGCAAGAAATTAATGTTGTGCCTACATACATACTTAAATTAACCGATTTTACAGAAACCAACAGCACAAATATTGATTACAAGAGGTTGCTGGAAGAAACTAAAACTGTTGCAACCTGAAGTCGCTACGATTTAAGGTACGTCACTTGAAAAGTCTGTAAGTGAGGATTTAAAATTCGACGAGTTGTTGGTTATAGTTTTATGTGCATTGTATTGTCGGCGCTAAGATTCATTTTTGATAAGATGTTAGAAACTCAACGGACACAGCAAGTTTCGGTACGGGTGGTTGTTTTTTTAGTTTTACGGCAGACTTATCCGAAGCGGCCGCGCACACGTCTTTCGCATCAAAGGTAAAAAAAAATGGCGAGAAAGCTAGTTTATCAAAGCTGATGACAATGGATGCAGAGAGAACAAAGATACGAAAGGATTTGATAGACTTAGAGAAGGAGAAATTTAATTGGCAAAAGGAATTAGAGGAGAAGAAAATGTCTTTCGAAGATAGACGTGTGAGCATTGAAGAGACACGTTCGAGGAATGAAGAGAATCGTTTGAGGATTGAAGAAAGACGCGTAGAGATGAAGGAAAGACTGAAACAAATGGAGCTGGATCAAAAAGAACGTATTTTAAGATACGAACTCGAGTTAAAATACGCAAAAAATCAATAAAATAAAATTCAAAAACTTGCAGTTTTTACTGGCTCGAGGTCTTGCTATGTTATTGACATAACTTTAAACAGAGGCACACAACACAACAAAGGAGGCATCAGGTTAATCGGACGACGTTTCATGAGGGACCAACCTCACTCATCAGCGATCTGGAGCCTGAAATGTCTGTCCAAACAGCAGTCTCTCCATGCCCGCGACGGCAAAACTGTTTGGGAATTTCAAAGGCAGCCTGCGCGCAAAAACACCGAAAAGACAGCCTAAGACAGCCTAAAAAAAAAAACAAATTAAAAAAGCTTACAAAATTTATTTGTTAAATTTTCTTATGGAAACATTAGATTATAAATGCACAATCTTTTGCTTTCAGCTGCCGAAGTACCAAGGTCATTTAATACAATATCAGTAGGTAGTGGATCTTGCTCATCTGGTTGGTGATAGTCTTACTGTACATTCTAATACCCAGTCGCAAAGAAATGACTTCCTGTCGCCATCGCATAAGCGAATCCTATATACCTTCAATTGCATCAATTTCGTGAATTGCTTGGGATGCTCTCCATTCCAGAAGTGATGCTTTCAAGCTTTTAAATGGCATTTTTAAATTTATATTTTTAGCAGCAACTCAAACTACACTCACAATAACAAACTCATCGATAGCGATAGCGAACAGCTGATTGCGTTAACTTACAAGACTTACAACACTCAAATCGTGCAATTGGGTGTTCACGATAGATCTGCTGCAAAGTTGCACATATACAATGGGCGCATTCAGCAGATAAACCGATTTACGATTTATGATTTACGATTGCCGATTTTACCGCGAATGAAGTGATCCGATTGCGATTGGTAAATTGACAACAAAAAAACCAAAAAAAGAAGTTTGGTAACCGATTGCGGTCATACCTTTCTTGATTCACAAAATTTCTTTTATGTCGTAAAATTAAAGTCATTGGTAAGGGATGTTTTTAACAAAGTCTCAAAAGCCACAGAATTTTAATAAGCCATTCAGCGAGAATCATAGCAATCGCAAATCAAATCAGTAATCGTAAATCGCATTTGTCTGCTGAATGCGCCCAATGATACAACACTTAATGAACACCTCTAGTAGCATGTTTATCTCGATCAGGAAAGAGTCATTGGCTATGTGTCAGGTCTGCCAATCTTTTTTGAAAGCGGTTAAAAACGTTTCAAAAGTGGTTCAGAGCCTCAGAAGTTATCTAAGCTAAGAACTTGAAATTTGGTCCGTAGGTTGGTAATAAGGAGTTGGATATTTGACAGGCTCAGAGCCCGTTAAACCGGTTCAAAAATCGAACCTGTTCAACAGTGGGTCAGATCTATATCTCAGAAGTTAATTACGCTAAGAACTTGAAATTCGGAATGTTTGTTGGGAATATGGAGTTTAATATTTTACTGGTTCAAAATTGGTTTCGAACCAAAAAAAAATTTGGAAAAAATTTATTTTTTAAATTTTATTTTAGTATTTTACAATGTAAAGGGTGATTTTTTAAGAGCTATAAGAAAGTTAAAAAAAAAACACATAAAATTCAGAAAAATGCATGAAATTTTTATTTGAATCGATAAACGGTCCATAAAATTTAATGTTTGAAGATTATTTCATGCAAATGTTGACCGTGACTGCGCCTCAAATGGTCCATCCGCTTAGTCCAATTTTGGCATACTCTTTCCAACATTTCGGCCGGTATTTCACGAATAAATGCTTCAATGTTGTCTTCCAATGCGTCAATTGAAGCGGGCTTGTCTGTATAGACATGAGCTTTAACATAGCCCCACAAAAAATAGTCTAAAGGCGTTAAATCGCACGATCTAGGCGGCCAATTGACCGCATTTTGGGCAAAAAAAAGTTGGATATCATCTCACGGTAGCGCTCACCATTCACAGTTACGTTACGATTCGCATCATCTTTGAAGAAGTACGGTCCAATGATGCCACCAGCCCATAAACCGCACCAAACTGTGAGTTTTTCTGGATGCATTGGTAGCTCTTGCAATGCTTCTGGCTGATATTCACCCCAAAATCGACAATTCTGCTTATTTACGTACCCATTGAGCTCACAATTTTTTAGTAAAAAAAGTGGATCTTCGGCAAACTTTTCAAGAGCCCATTCACCAAAAATTCTACGTTGCGGTAGGTCGTTCGGCTTCAATTCTTGCACCAGCTGTATTTTGAAAGGCTTCATACCTAAATCCTTCCGCAAAATTTTCCACGTTGTTGAGTAACAGAGGCCCAATTGCTGCGAACGGCGACGAATCGATAATTGATGGTCATCATTAACACTGGCCGATACAGCTGCGATATTTTCTTCAGTTCGCACTCTACGTAAGCGTGTTGGTGGTTTAATGTCCAACAATGTAAATTTGGTGCGAAATTTAGTCACAATAGCCCGAATAGCCGCTTCAGTGGGTCGATTAAACTGACCATAAAATGGAAGAAGCGCGCGATGAACTTTCTTAACAGAGCACGCATTTTGATAATAAAATTCAATAATTTGCAAGCGTTGTTCGTTTGTAAGACGATTCATGGTTAAATTATAGACCAAACTGAAGATGTTTGACAGTGAAACAAAACACGAAACGTGCGTGAGCTGTTTAAACCAGTGTTGCCAAAAAGATAATAGCTAAAAAATCATCGATTATTTGGAAAACAAATTTTTTAATTCTTTGTTGTGTTTTTGCGTTGCGATTGCTTTACGCTTTTTATACCCTTGCAGAGGGTATTATAAAATTGTCCGGATGTTTGTAACGCATAGAAGGAAGCCTCTCCGACCACATAAAGTATATATATTCTTGATCAGCACGACGAGCTGAGTTGATTTAGCCCTGTCCGTCTGTCCGTCTGTATCTATGCTATCTCCTCCGTCAGTTTTAAAGCTATCCTCACCAAACTTTGCACGAAGTCTTTTGGTATAAATACGCTGCACATTTGTCGGAACCGGATGGATCGGATGATTATAGCATATAGCTGCCATAGGAACGATCGGTTAAAAAACTAGTTTTAGTGAGAAAAACTTTTTTGTTTTTAATGGAAACGCCTCCAAAATACGTATTTCTCAGTTTACAATCCCTTCCCATAATTTCACTAAGTTTGGTCGAAATCGGAAGACTATAGCATATAGCTGCCATATGAACGATCGGTCGAAAAACTAGTTCTTGTGAGAAAAACTTTTTTTTTTAATGAAAACGTCCTTATCATTGGCATACACTTAATTTATATACTTTTACACAATTCTACAAAGTTTGGTCGAAATCGGATGACTATAGCATATAGCTGCCATAGGAACGATCGGTCGAAAAACTAGATCGAGTGATGAAAACTTTTTGGTTTCTAATGAAAACGTCCTTTTTTTGGCATACACTTATTTTATATATTTGGACACATTTCTACAAAGTTTTATCAAAATCCGATGACTATAGCATATAGCTGCAGTATGAATGATCGGTCGAAAAAGAAGTTCTAGTGAGGAAAACTTTTTAGTTTTAAATGGGATCGCCTCCAAATTTCGTAATTAACAGTGTATTATGCTTTTCAATGATTTTACCAAGTTTGGTCGAAATCAGACATCTATATAGTACAGATCCCATAGAAAAGTAAGGTCCAAAAAGTAGTCTTAGTTTGAAAAACTTTTTTGTTTTCAATGGAAGCTGCAAGGGTATACAAAACTTCGGCAAAATTACCTTATTTTTTTTTTCCCTTTCCCTCTCGATATGCAATTGTAAGAAAGAGCCAAATAAAGAAGAAGTCGAAGAAAGACTGCAAGTGTGACGGATCAATTAATTAACAATAAAGTATGCCTCGTCCAAAAGCAAATACCTATCGGAAATAGTTTTTGCTTGATATTGAAACAGGTGTGAGCAGCTGTGTAACAGAAAAAGATGGTGTAAAATGTGGTCATCAAATTAAGGTAAGTTATCATGTTGACAATTACATACGTACATTTGGAAGGTACATATGGGCATATCCACAGAAACGTCAACCGAGAACAAAAAATCAAAAGTACTTAAAAACACTTTTTTCGATCATATTTTCATCGGGAAACAATTAATTTAAACTAGTTTAAGCAAATCTTAAATTTACTTATATTCCATTTCGAGATTTTCAAATGCCAAATCGAGCAATCACCATTTTCCTTTTTTTTGTTGTTTATTTTTATCATTCTTTTGCAGATTTTTTTTTCTAAAAGTACCAAAAGTAGATTTTATTAAATTTTGCGCTCTAAAATCATTTTAAGGGTACAAAGAGTAAATAAAGATTACATTAGAGACCATAACAAACTATGTGAGTGCAATTAAAAGTAAGTTTTTTCTTTGCATTATAAAAGAAACCACAAATATAACACAGGGGAACAAAATGACAACTTTTGTATGTTGCATCCACTTTGAGGAAAAATTCTGGTCCAGCTTGGTCCACTGATTACAAAACTGGTCTCGGTTTGGCTCCATCAGCTTTTGTTTTAAAGATTTTGCATATTTTTTTGCTTTGAAAAAATAATGGAGGTCACACTGAGCAAAAATATCTGCGTTTAGCCAAAACAAATCAAGCGAGCAGCATCAGCAAGCCCGAAGGTGTCCAAATTGGCCTTTGAAGAGAGTTATTCATAAGTTTATGGCAATTTTTTCAAATTCGATCGTCATGTACAGGCCAGAGTGGTGGTTAAATTTTAATTTACAATACTTTAGCATATAGCCCATAGACTCTTCCATTTTTACAAATTTTGTTGCATTTATTACGGCTGAATGGACAAAGCCACAGGCGGTTAATCCCGAAAAAATGAACTAAAATTTATGACATGCCAAATGTTAGTTTTCTTTATAACTCGACTATCGTTCATCCGATCTTTACCAACCTTTTGGCGGATCGATAAATAATATTTATTAGTCAATATGTGTAACTTGTAGTTTGTAGCGCATCGAAGGAAGCAACTCCAATCACATAAAGTATATATATTCTTGATCAGCATGACGAACTGAGTTGATCTAGCCCTGTCCGTCTGTCTGTCTGTTTCTATGCTATCTCTTCCGTCAGTTTTAAAGCTATCTTCACCAAACTTTGCACGAAGTCTTTTGCTACAAATACGCTGCACATTTGTCGGAACCGGCCTGATCGGATGACTATAGCATATAGCTGTCATAGGAACGATCGGTCGAAAAACTAATCTTAGTGAGAAAAAATTTTTTGTTTTCTATGGGAACGCCTCCAAACTTCGTATTTCTGAGTTTACTATGCTTTTTCATAAGTTTGGTCGAAATCGGATGTCTATAAAGTATAGCTGTCATATAAAAGTGGTGTCTGAAAACTAGTCTTAGTAAGGAAAACTTTTTTGTTTTCAATGGAAATGTCTCTCAAATTGGCATTAAACTTATTTGGATTGCTTTCACACAATTCTACAAAGTTTTGTCAAAATCGGATGACTATAGCATATAGCTGCAGTATAAATGATCGGTAGAAAAAGAAGTTCTAGTGAGAAAACTTTTTTTGTTTTAAATGGAATCGCCTCCAAAAATTGTACATGTTAGTTCGTTATGCTTTTCAATGATTCTACTAAGTTTGGTCGAAATCGGACATATATATAGTATAGCTCCCACTGAAAACTTTTTGTTTTTGTTTTTTGTTATCAATGGAGGCTGCGAGGGTATACGAAACTTTCCCCTATTTTTTTTTTTTTAGGCATTGTTACACGTGCGACGTGCATCAAAACAACAAGTCAAATCGACAATTCGATTTAAATTTATTCTTGTACTAAGGATAAAGGCAGAAACATGGTGAAAATGGTGGAGCTTCTTAGCACTGACCCTGCTACGGATTACGATGACGAGAATGACGACAATAAGAATAGCGTCGATGACTTTTTAGAAGATGTTAATGGATGCCGAAGATTACTGCAAAGGCCCTACTATATTAGTAATTATGATTATCCCTTTGAGGAACAATTTTCTGTGGTCTTTGATACTCCTTTATTTGACTATTTCACTAATTTGTTAACTAAATCCCCATCATAGATTTGTGCATTCTGCGAGTAATTGCTTTGACAGCTGAAACCGCATTTAATTAAATTTCATTTCAAAAGGCAAACGAACACAAAAAAACAACAAGAACACAAAATGAATTAATATGGCTGGCAGATGTGTTTGATGTTGTTGTTGTTATCATGATGCTTGTTCTTGTGGTAGTTGTTGTTTTTGTTATTAAGAAATAATCTACTTGTAAAATCTTAATTAAAGTTATTATAAATATGTATGAACAAGCGAGACAGGAAGAGCAACAGTCACGGCCCATGTGTGTGTACTGAACATTTGTTTGTCTGTGTTTTGTTTGCCTTCTTGCTGTGCTGTGTGTTTGCCCTTGGCTCTACTTTCGACGTTAAATGGCGCAGCTGTTTGCTTTTCACTTTATATGTAAGTACATGCCCCCCCCCTCCGCCCCCTCTGTCCATATATATATATACTGCAGAAAAAGGAAGAAAAAAAAGAATCGCAAGCGGAGAAGTGGCATCAAAAGTATTTACGCTTTATTATGACAACTGACATTAGTTTGTTTGATATTTGTGCCTCATCTCTCACCCTCTCATGTGATAAGATTTAATTGAGTTGTCAAGGGTGGCGTGGGGTTACGGCAGGAGGGGAGGGAGAAATGCCGCCTGCGGGCCTGGTGGGAAAAGTCAAGTGTGCAGATTTCTCTGCTCAAGTTTTGTTTTGTTTGTTTGTCTGCCTCACTTTTCAATGAGTTTTTGTGCTTTTGAAGTCGTTAACCTAGCAGGGGAGGGTGCGGGGATTAATACGAACTTAATCATGCCCAAAATGCACAACTAATCAACTGCAGCAACAACATGGCAACTGAATCTGAATGGAAAAACTTTTGCTTATTTAATGAAATAAATTAAAAATGCTGTCAGAAAAGATTAAAAAAATAGATAGAGAACGGCAGAGAGGGAACCAGAGGGAAATATGCTTAAGTGTTGAGTTGCGCTAAATGGATTTTCAACTTGAGAAGAGCAAAAAAAAATGTAAACTACTGCCAACTAAACTGTCAAGATGGAACTGGAGCTGCTTTGAAATTCGATTAGCAACATGCCACCTAGAATATAACTCAGGATGAGAGTCAGAGAGTGAGAGAAGAAGAACAGTTAAGTATTTTAAAATTTATAAGATGCCAAAAAGTTGGTCGTTAAGTTTTGTGGAATTAATTAGGCAAGCATGCAGGAAAGGGGGAGACCCGGTTCAGTAAGCTTACCAACAATAAGTGATTTATGGCGAAAAACAAGAATTATAAATACAATGAAAAAATCATGGAAAATAGTTGTCCGACTTTTTCTAGCCTCTGCTACCCAGACAATGCAAGCTAGCATATTCTAGAATCTCCTAGTCGTCGGCAAAAGTGGCGAAAATCCAATTTTCATCAATGGGAACTGTGTCGACTGCGGCCAAGTCATTAGTAAATAACACATAAAGAATGGCTTCATGACATTGAGGAACACAAGCCTTTCAATAAGCTGGGGGAAAGAAAAAAACTTTCAATCCTGAACAATAGATCATCGTATTCAGTTGTTTCAGAACGCCACTAGACTTTTCATACAAAATAGAATGGACAATACTTCTCTTTGCATACAGTGCCAAAATTCGAGAATTCATTTGTACAGACTGCGGATTCTCCTGTGTAAGTTGGGAATAACAAACACCCAAATATCGTATGTAGATACTGTAAAGAGATCATATCGACCCCCTAGCGAGAAAATATCTTTTACGAAATTTAAAGTTGAATACAATTTAGTCCTAAATCCACTTACTCATCATCTTCTTAAATATTATAGCTATAATCGCAATACGGTTACGGAGAGCTGTGACAGAATCAATTTCATTGTATGTGACAGTGCAACCGCTCTCCAGCTTGCGCTCTTGCGCAAAGGGGTCGTTATACTAGCACGCTGCTATGCTGTAGCGAGGCGCAGACTCAAAAGATTTGGGATGCTTAGCTACCCACGAAACAAAAATACTAACCTAGAACCCATGAAAATCCTGACATTTGTACAGGAAATAGGGCTGCTAGGAGAGCTATAAATTCCTTATGGGGCCACAATAGCCCAGGATTGGTCCCGTTGAGCTACTTCCCCAACATCAAATATCTTAATAATTTCTTTTTTTTGTCCATGCAATCCTGTACCTTCTTGATATTCTGGTTCCTACATTGCTCTTTTATTTCCCTAAGAGTTATAGGGGAAAATGATAATAGTAGCAGGTTCGAAGTTTTTAAGAACTTTCAAATCCTCACAGATTGGTTTTAATCGTTCTGTACGCACCAATTTGGAGTGCAGATTGTAGCTTAGACGTGCCCCATCACATTAATGAAGATACGATCAATGCTCGCAAAGACAAAAAATAATGACGGCTTGTCGGAATGGTCCAAGTTTAATCAGCGGTGTGCTTTGGAGAGTTAACAAACAAGATGTCTTCTATCACCATTGTTGTTCTATTTTTATATACGGCTACTTCTATTTGCAGATGATAAAGTCATTTTGTCGAATAACGTCACTTCACTACAAAAACAAGTAAGAAAGCGGTCAACAGACGTACATACTCTGTACAGGATATGTTAATACGGCTACTTTTTTGTGATGTAATTGTGAAACGTACTTAAAGTTCCTCCGGTCGTTTATCCCCTGATAGTTATGGAGGGAAAAAACGAGGAGGCCATAGCAATGGGGTCGATATATGAATATAGGAGCTACGAGTCGACTTGAGTTGCTTAAATACTTATCATTTAAGGTGCTGTTACATACTTTTGCACAAACGTATTATACTCTATGTACCTTTGGTACAGAGTATAATTAGGAGAGAGAGGCAGAGAGAGAAGAGGATTGGCACCAAAATTTTTTTTTTTTTTTTTTTTATTTTTATATATCCAATTTAAACAATCCTCGTCTTATCAGTCAGATGGGTATCGGGCGATATATTTGTCCCGCGACCATCTCTAATTTCTCTCTCTCAATATTGTATATGTGGGAAAGGGAAGGGGGAAAATGAGTGCGTCCCAGTTAGCGGCAAGAATCCAATTGGATCTGTTGAGCTAGCCATAGCTGTTAGGTTTTGTATTGGATTTCGTAGTTGGAATTTCTCAGACAATATATTTGCAGGTTTAATTCATTTAAAAGGTGGAATTTTTGGCGGGGCGGGGTCATCACACCCACAACGATCCAATATGAATTGTTAAATAAAAATTTGTCCAAAAATATTCTTGGCTATGACTTTGCTGTGTAGTCGTTGCTCATATATACATCTATATCTACATACATACGTATGTGCTTCGCTGCTGCAGGAGCTGCCCAGATATGTTGAATTTTCGTCTGCTCATATGTTTACTATCGTTCATCCGATCTTTACCAATCCTTTGGCCAATCGAACCAAAATTTTTATTAGTAAATATGTCCAGAAGGTTCGAACCTTCTATCTATAAGACTGTGGGAGATATGACGTTTTTTCCAATTTGCCGGGGCGGGAGGGGGCGTGGCAAAAATTGAAAATAAACTTGATCTGCCTGCAAGTATAAGAAGCATATGTTCCATAAATGTCAAACCTCAAACTCTTACCATCTCTGAGATCTGTGCATTCATACGGACAGACAGACGGACAGACGGACATGGCTATATCGACTCGGCTGTTGATGCTGACCAAGAATATATATACTTTATGGGGTCGGACATGCTTCTTTCTGGCTGTTACGTACTTTTGCACAAACTTATTATACTCTATGTATGTTTGGTACAGAGTATAAAAAGAAATCTCTCGAAGTTCTGGGACACCGACGGGTTTTTCGAGCGGTCCAAAAATTTGCGAAATTTGAAAATTTTTTATTTGAGCCTGGATTATTGTGAAGATTTGATAGACGGCTGTTGTAGATGGGTAAATAGGAGGTGTAAACCAAACGAATGAAAAAAGTCACCTAATTTGCATAATACTCATGAGTTTAGATTATCATGAAGATGATTAAATAGACCAAAAGATCGAACGGTCCAAAATGTTTATGGCGATTTGCAACCAACACTAGCTTGAATACAGTCGCTTTCATAAGAATCTTAAGGACCCGGGCGATGCCGGGAATTCAGCTAGTATCTCAATAAAAGTTCTGTATGCACCAATTTGGAGTGCAGATTGTAGCTTAGACGTGCCCCATCACGCCCCAGTTTGTGAAGTAAGCACTTAGCTAGCAGCGCCATCGGAGTCTTTGGCGGTAGTTCTTAACCTAAGAGGAGTTGTTTTGTAGCTGTAATAAAATGATATGATTCAAAAGTTCGTTTTAGCCTGTGGATATTAATATGAACCTGTGTACTGGAAATCGCCCGAATCTTTATGTACACACAGAAAACCAAATTAGCTGCACGCCACGTGTAGAAACGACAATCCGAAACGAAACGTATTTCACCCTACTAAACCTCAAACGAAAAATGTAAAATACATAAAGCTACACGTGGCATGTTGAAAAACTACACGAATATGTAGAAATAAAAAATTCAAAGAGGCATGCAGAAAAGTTAAATGCTGCGTGGAGAACTGCAAAGGATACATGACAAGAAATAATCAGCGTTTTTCCAAAGTATTTCTACATTTTTCATTGAACAATCTTAATACCACACGGAAATTTATGGTTTCTACACAAAAAAACAAGTAAATAAACCATTATATCTTTTAAATAAAAAATCTTAAAATTTTGAAATTTTTCGAATACTAGTGTAATATGAAGCTTTCAATAAAGCATAAATAGTCCACAATCAGATGCTTGGGTTAGAAAATATTATTCAAATGTCCCAAATTGACTTTCCCAGCCGGTCGATTCTAAGCTCCTTCAAAATTGGACAGATGGCTACGAAGTGTGCAACAGCCTCTCTTCTACCCATACGGCAATATGAGACTGCACATCTTATCACTCTCGCGTATAAGTAGGCGTGTTATTAGACAGGACTTCCGCTGCAAAGCACATTCTAGATCTGGATGTCGCTTGGAACATTTTCAGTCATGTGTGCCTTTTTAACAAATTATTTGGAGTTATAGTCTCCGCACACTGAGCACATTTTAGGAGAACGCGTGGAATTTGAAGATGATGTGAAATGGAAATTTACACTGGGAACATCTAACATCTTACATCTGTCAGCTGGCGCTCTTAGAAATGTGTTGAATATATAAAAATACAAAAAATATTCAAAGAAAAAATTATTTGGCATGAAATTTGTTTAATATTTGGTCAACAATAGCAGCTTTAAAAAACAAATGGGGGTTGCTGGACGACCGTCATGTTTGGTCTTCCTCACAAAGTAAAACATTTTGGGTGTTTGGGGACATCTTTCGCCAACTCGACTGTTCCTGTCTCTAACTTGACAAATTAACCATCGCTTCTTAGTTACCAAATCTTATGTGATTTGGTAAGTTGGTATTGGTGTTACCAATGCAGCCGCTGCTCGAAATTCTGTATCAAAAACAATTGGGTCTTTTGTGCAGATTGTGGGAAGATCTACTTCATGTTTTTCGCATGTCATCAACAAATTTTGCATGCCAGCTTCCATGCAAGGCAATTTCAAGTACTTTTCTTGACAACTTAGTTTATATTATGAGGAACAGGGTCCCTGTGTTCAGCTGCACCGGTGCGGGATTAACGAATTCCCTAACTCTTCGTAGTCAGCACTCGCCACCAGACCAACCACCAGCCAAGAATTTGCCTAACGAATTTTTATGGGAATGTCCGGAAAACGTACTGATCGGTACGACCCTGCATTACCATTCGTTAGTGTGGTGATGGGTGCACACTATAGTTCACGTACTAGACTAGCGCTGTGATACATTACCTGTCGTTAACGATGAGACTGACGCTCAGTGATGCATCAGGTCGTTTGGCCTGGTAGTGCCTTGACACCTGCTGAACTACAGGGGTGGGATAGAAACATTTTGCTTCAAGATGTTAGATGTTGCTCAGTGGAAATAGGCAATTTGTGTCACTCCTAAATACTTGTACATTTTTACCGATTCTAGTTGTATGTTAACTATATTTTTCATTTAGGGCCGATTTCACATCTTCTAGATAACCCTATCTATCACATAGTTAAACTTGCTAATAACAGAGTTTATACTGGACTTATCTGTCACATAGCAGCTATCTAGTAGATGTGAAATCGGCCCTTAGAAAACTGTTCTCCACACGAGACATGTAGGTTTTCAGGTTTTCTAAATAAACGTTAGAAGCTTGTCGCTTTCCTTTAAAAAGTGACTTGGGACTCAGTGCATAGAAGAGACACATCAGCCACTTGCTCACAACAGCATTGAAATAAAAATGGAAGACAAAATCGAATGCAGTGCGTTGCCAGTGCGCGAACAATGTGACAAAACGATAGAGTGTATGCTGTGTCATATCAACAACTCATTCCGAGAGTTTAGAGAGGTCACCATCCGGCTTATGGGATTTTTTGGTGGGGTGTCGCCTATGATGGGGTCACCAAGCTCCATTTTTGTGAAAAAGGAGTCAAAACTTGGGCGAAAGTGCATGAATCTGACGTTTTGGAAAAGTTTCTGAAGCCTCTCAACGCGAAAAACAAGCCGTGGAACTTTAAACAAGAATCCGCTTCAGCAACAACGAATCAAACATGGCTAAACAACCATGTACCGAATTTCATTTCTACGGATGATTGGCCTGCTGGTAGCCCTGACCTGAATGCAATGGACTACAAGCTGTGATCCATTCTTGAGGCTATGGCTTGCTTTACTCGACAAGAAAATATTGAGTCATTGAAGCGCGCCCTTGTCCGAGTAGTGGACTATATCCCAATGCAAGAAGTGCGTACCGTGTTCGGTGAGTGGCCAGAGAGACTTCGACATTGCTGGAAATCACCAGGCCGCCATTTCGAATAAGTTGTTCTACGATTTGTAGCCATTGAGTGACCAAATAAAAGTAAAAAAAAAAGTTTGGAAAATATTCAATTGAGTCCCTAATTCTTGAGGCTCCCCTCAAGCCTAGTAAAAAATGAATTCTTTTCACAGACTCTCCTAATGATCAATGAATTGATTTCACTTTCTTTTCTTCTCATTATTTTAGATAAAATAATACTTTTTTAGTTCCCGTCTTAAGCCAGATTTCTCGACCACTTTTCTCTAAGTTGCATAATTTCCTCATATTTTAAGTGAACATGTTAAAGCCCCCTAAACCTGTAGCCCCACACTTAACTAAGCCGCCTATTTTCCAGCTGCTGCTTTCCAGCCGTGGCTCTTAACTTACAGCCTTGGGGCAACAGCGGCAGCAACAACAACTTCCAATTTCATTATGGCCAGCAAATCACATGTACATAATTTTTTTTATTTTAGCATTTAGCCGCAGCTGACTCCTACCCAGGTTACTACCTGGGAACTTCGAGAGTTCCCCACATGTGTGCGTGTGCGACTGGGTGTGAGTGTTTGTGTGCATCCTGCCAAGCTCATGTCCTTCAGGCAGTTAGCAGTGGCACTTAAAAATTAATTAGAGAACTTATAAACAAGTGCGGCATGTGCAAACTAACTCGAGCGGCAAATCAAACGCACTTGACGACGCCACATCCTCCAATGCTGCTTGGATGCAGTGCAGCAGCGGCAGCAGCAGTCTCTGCACCTTGCCTACAAACATTTGGCGTCGTTTATTTAATGAAAAATTGTGTGTGTAATTATGCATTAAGCAGGGCGGCGACGACTTTGCATAGGCAGCCAGCAAAGTTGGCCGTCGTGTGAGTGCGAAAAATAAGGTGCTGCATACTTTGCGGCGCCACTTTAGCATAAAATTTTAATTAGTTGGAGGCCTGAGACATGCCACCACCACCACTGTCACTTAGACAACAATGGCTCCTAATGAGAACTTTGACAATTTGCGGTCAATTAAGGCAACTTTGAAATGCATTCGCTTGCTTTGTGACCAATGGAGCGTTAGATATTCAATCGAAGGTGAGTAAAGTTGATGTTGAGGGTAAAAACTTCAACTGTATGTTGGTAGCAGCTGGAACTTTACAAAAAATATTTAAGTGGCAAAGAGTTAAAAATTCTTACATCAAATACTTTTCGGATTAAGCTCTGAATAAGTCTGAATCGAACCTAATACGAGGCTCATTAGTTTTGAAAACCTTTGTGTCAGTACTTTTTATACCTTTTACCCCTGTAACCCTAAACCTGTAGCAAACGGTTCAGTTTAAGTTGCACAAATGTTCATGCGACATCATTCATATCTTTTTCTCTCTGAAGATGACCAACCACCTTGGCTGCTTCACATCTCAACTGTGAAATTCCGTGCATTCTCTTTGGCATGCTGCTAGCAAAACAAAATGTCGGACAATTAATTTACGATACCATGTAATCGTGGTAACTTAAGTAGTTTTGTTTGTAATGCCTCTCGATGACAACAATCCAGGGTGGAGGACTAAGACAAGGACAGCAGCGAGCGAGCACAACGGAGTCCGCTTCCACATCGATGACAATGACAATGGCAATGACGGCGACATGAAAGACAAGGTTTCCTACTAGTTCTAATGAAAATGTTGTCGGTTGTCGTCGGTGCTCTCAAGTGTTGTGGGCGGGCGGACACATCCGATTTGGCTTTATGCCGTCTACGTACATACGAATGTACAGCTATTGCATTGTCATGTTGTTGTCATGCCAATTATTTAATTTGTCCCAAGGAAATACATACAAATACAACACATTTATATAAGTAGAAAGCTAGCAAAAATGCCTTTTAAAATGAGATTAGTAGATTCTTGGCTGGGAGTGTGGCGGCAGGGGGAGAGCGGAAATGTAAAAATATTTTTAATAATAGTCGTCACATCAAAGTCAAACAATAATTGCTTTGATTGGAAACATTTCGTTGAAAATGCGAGGTGATATGAGAAATGTATTTTCAAGGGAAAATCGAACCAATGTGTTTGAATGATAGGACTACATGTAACGCAAGTTACTCGCGAAATTTTTATAATGTTAAGAAACGGAAAATCTAGAGAGCTTTCTTAAACACTTATATTTGTCTCCTGACACCGCTATGATTCTCACTGGTTCTAAATGACGCACATTTGGGTACTGAACCCTTATTTATTATTTTAGTTTCCCTTACATCAAAATCTGTTTAAAAAAATGGCCTCGATTTCATTGTCACTTATTATTTTTTACAAGATGGCATCCAAAAGAACCCATCACGTCAAGATTTTGAAAATATGTTGCCCTTTTTCAGAGCTCGCAAAAAACTCTCAGCACTTTCAACGTGTCGGTAAAGAACAGTTTTGTTATGGACACAACGAAATCAGGGAGCGAAAGACAGTTTCAGTTCTTTATTTGCTTAATTCTGTTGCTCTCAGAGCAAAGACCTATTTTCGTTCCTGTTCTCTCACTGACACTTGCCGAGAGCAAACAGCCAAACTGTTTTTTGCGTATGTATGCGTGACTTTGTGTTGCACTCGTGTATCTTTTTACAGCGAGCATCACACATACAAACAGCCTACCAAACGCACAAAACAAAAACAAAACAAAAAACACTGTTCGCAGACACTTATTGTGTTTTGCTAATGTGAAGACAGGTGTTTAGTGAGCGCTCGCTCAAAACAGTTGCTGTCGGACGTTGTCGGATGACCGACTCTTATGTTTTGCTCAACCGAAAAAAAGGAACAGAAAAGACATGAGGTGCGCGAAAAAGTGTTCCGCTCAGTGAGAGACCGCTTGTGCTGTGTTTGTTTCTGTTTTTCACTGTGGCTGGTCGCTTTGAAAAAGTGTTAACAGTGTTTTGCGAGCTTTGAGTGTAGAGAAAAAGGCCGAGATGCTAGAAGTCTGTAATTAAGGTTAAATTAAAGCTTGAAATGTCAATCACCTGAATGAAATCGAAAAAACCTTAAATCAATCGTAAATTTTCATGTAGTATCACTGTTCTCATGTGCTCTAGTACTCTACCTGCACTTATATGGCCTACTTACTTATTAATTTTATTTGTTCTGAAAATAATAAGACATAAGTGGCCAAAATGATTAAAAATTATGGACGCATGGATTGCAACAAGTCGTTAAAAATTCACTTTCCAGCCTTGCATTTAGATTTTTTCTCTGCAAAATGCGTTGACGTCAGCGATGAGCATGGTGAGAGATTTTATCAACCATTAAAAACCATGGAAAAAGATATTAAGGAAAATGGAATGCATCCATGCTTGCTGAACACTGCTGGGGTTTATGGAACGAAAATGATTTCAATTACTCTAGAAAGTCAAAAAGAAAATCCTTGGAAAGTCAATCGAATGAAAAACGAGAACATGGAAATTCCATATTTTCCGTAAAATACCAACTTTCAGCCAAATCGACCTTATATACATATGGAAAATTCCATATCAACTCAGCCAACTCTATTTCTTTTTTATTTCAAAAAATTTCTTAATGGCTGTTATATTGAAGTACTATGGATAGATAAAAAAAAACCCCAAAATATTGTTCCCCTACCGTCAATAGTTCTCCAGATAATCCGGAAAACACATAAAACGTTAAAAAGTCATATCTGTTGAACGGTGTAACGGATTTGAACGAATCAAAAACTTTTTTTGTACACTTTCGGGAAAAATATAAACAACTCACAAGATTATCAAGAGTAATTTTTTTTAATAAAAAACTGTTTTTTGATATTTTCTTCAAGAGGGCCACTCGATATTTCATTCGAATAGTTTTTTCCAGATAGAGCATCATTTTAAGTACATTTCGCAAGACAGCCTCAGAGCTCAATTCGTTGGTTAATTTTGATTAATTGTTAATTTGTTGGGACATTTCGTTCATAATATTTGAGAAAATCAGTCAAAGTCCCAAAACTAGATATATAAAAAAAATTGATTCCCGAGCTCTCAGGCCGTCTGCCTGTTAAAAATTATTTCGAAATGGAAACGCCACCAAACTTTGTAGTAGTAGTAGTAGTATCTTTATTTTCAGTTTTGATTGTCCTGATATAATAACAAATTTAATATTACAAAACTAAAAAATTAAGTTATCCAGTACTACTCTGGTTAATACACCTGGCTGCCCGGGTCGTCCCCAGATACCAGATCGTTCACCTTGTAGTATGGAAGAGTGGTTTGGTGTTACAATTAAGTATGTTGTAGTAGTAGTGGGATTTTATTCAAAAGGTTTTTTTTTCAATTCTTTATAAAAGTTAATTTAAATATGTATAATACAGAAAAGTTTTCTAACTATAACTATAAATCTCCCGTGTGTATGCGCCATCTGTAAGCTGAAGCATCTTTAACAAAGGTTGTTCCAGTTTTCGCCATTCAGGATGATGATGAGCTGTTGCGATGAGAGCCGTGTTTGTTGCCAGTATAGTCTTCTGATTTCACCCAAAATCGGACTTACTCCTATGAAGTGCAACGAATCCTCCTTCACGTTTAGGTTACACAAAGTACAATTGGCTTCTATACCCCTGGTGTAGCATCTGCTGTTCAGATGCAGCATTTCGCACCTTGCTCTGAATATTGTGGAGATTAGGAGTTGGCTGTACTGGTTGTTAAAATAGTTGTTTTCTCCCAACGAATAGTTTAGTTGCCTGTAGAGCTCTCTGTGTTCGCTTGCTCTTGCTTGTCGAATTTGATTTAGCATATGGATGTTGCTGACTTTTTCCACAATTTTAAGGTGTGCCTCTTCTCACGAATCAGAGTTGCTGATGCTGATTTCTACACCGTGTACCTCCGCCAGCCTGCTCCAGACTTCAAAACACTGGGAACCTTTTGACTGCAAGTCCTTGGTTATGGTTTTTACCAAACGGGTTTCGGGCAAAGCAATTATCATTCTCATATACGCGAAGTGTGTACTTAATGTTTGGCAGTACAGCGGAGAGAGTCCAAACTTTGTATTTTTTAGTTTATTATGCTTTGCCATGATTCCACTAAGTTTGGTCGAAATCGGACATCTATATAGTACAGCTGTCATAGAAAAGAAGAGTTTGAAAAGTAGTCTTAGTTAGAAAAACTTTTTTGTTTTCACTGGAAAAGTCCTCAAAATTGGCATGTATTTGTTTCATATGCTCTATAGCAAATTGCTGCCATGGGAACGATCGGTGGAAAAACTAGTTCTTATGAGAAAAACTTTTTTGTTTTTAACGAAAACGTCCCTTACGTTGGCATAGATTTATTTTATATACTTTTACACAATTCTACATTTTTTTGTCAAAATCGGACGACTATAGCATATAGCTGAATAATTGGTAGAAAAAGAAATTTTAGTGAGAAAAACTTTTTTGTTTTTAATGTGATCGCCACCAAATTTCGTAATTAACATTTGGTTATGCTTTTCCATCACTGCACTAAGTTTGGTCGAAGTCGGACATCTGTATAGTATAGCTCCCATAGAAAAGTAAGGTCCGAAAAGTGGTCTTATTTAGAAAAACAAACTGCAAGGGTATAGAAAATTTCGGCCGAGCCGAACTTCCTCTATTTTATTTAAATGAATTTTGTAATAGCGTTTTTGCATTTATAAAACATTTATAATCGCATATGCTTTTCATATGGTTTCTTCTGTGATGCATAAAAATATTAAGAGGCCAATATTCTTACAGTTACAAGATCTGGTCTAAACAAAACTAGAAATTGTTTGTGCATCTGAACTCGATTGCTTAATGCCAAGTGAATTTAATTCAAGAGAAAATTCTCAGTAATTCGGAAGGCCGCCGCCCTGCTGGAGAATGTCGACCGATTCCTGACTGCCGACGCCGACTGTTATATTAGCTCCCATACCAGATTTTATATGGGATGTCATCAAATCCGGAAGCAGGTGCCGGGCGGTAGGTAAAAGTGACTGGCCGTAGGACAGGCTGTTTGGGCACGTACAAACAGACACCAGAGATCTGCAAGAGTGCCAGTTTTCTTGACTCGAGTATACTTGTTGAAAAAGCGTCTTGGGTATGATTTGCCACTGAAAATATGAAGTCAGTTCATAAACTCGGTCATATCGTACTAGTATTTCTGTGACTCGTCTTTGTTTTGAGCGGGTGTCAAATTTACTTGTTCCTGCTTTGAGCGACACTGCACGATGCTTTCGTCGTTGAGTCGGTGGTCGCACGCAGACTTTGCTGGTTACAAAATTATTTTACTTCGAGAGCAAAGAGGAATACGCACCGTCTACACAGCCACAGCTACTGTTCATGTTCAAATGTATTCTCTGTTGAATTTTCTGGATGATTATTGAACTATAATCAAACCTCGACCTTGAGCCTGCTAACATTCACTTTTTCTAAACTATTTTCATAAAAAAACGAGGGTTAAATGCTCGCTCAAGTTTAAAGGGTATGCAAACTTCTTTATCCCTTTTTTAAGTTGGCGTAGGCAAAATTGCAAAAACAATACACACAGAATTCGGTTCTGCTAACGACGTCATCAAAGCAGAAGCGTGATACAGGGATGAATTTGACGAGAAGTAAAGAAAACGAACAGAAGCCGAAGATATATCAGAGAGCAGACACAATCACCAACAAAAAAGAAATCCACAAACAGCAAGCATGAGTAGAAAAATACTCAAGTGAGAAAGCGACAGATAGAAAATGCGTTGCTTGAATTGTGGGTGGAAAATTTCACACTAAAATTTTCAGCTCCCTGTTTCTGTGAGTATTTTCAATACGCAACGCGAGTGTTTTCGGCACTTAAGTGCGAGACACAAATATGCCGCGAGTAGAAATACTACTGTATACATTTTGTTGGAGTCGTCTGGATACCCGAGTGCGAAAATATCAAGTACTTATGCAGTGCACTTGCAATTGCGGTGCACTCGCGCAGGTCTCTGGTATAGACCATGCATCGGCTAGACGGTATTATCAACCAAAAGAATGAAATAAGAAAAATTGACTGTTTTCTCAATTTTATTAATGTTTGTAGTATTCCATAGAATAACGCGCAACATAATTTCTACTTTTTTAAAATGTGTAATTTGAATTTTTTTTATTTCGATACCCCCACAGGAATTTGAACTCGGGTCTGTTTGTTTATAAGCCAAATGCTGTAGCTCTACGCCACTTCTACTAAGTTTATAAAACGAACAAAATGTGCTATATATTTACAGTGAATGTGCCATGTGCTATCTCGGTTCAGTGTAACTGGAGATATCATGGCCGCCAGTTTGAAAAACGTGGTTTCGAGATAAATGCGCCTAAAGTTTGAAGAAACACAAAAATTACTCATTTTTGGGAAGACATTGTTCGACATAAAGAGGCTAAGTCTTCTTGAGTATTTCGAATTTCAAAAAATCCATTTAGGGCGATATTCTCAAATATCCTGACTATACAAAATTACAAGAAAAAAATCGAAAAAAATGTTGGCTCATGGAGAATCCCTCCTTATGATTTGATAATTACAGATTTGCTTTTCGACTACAAATTGTGTGGCTTCCTCACTGAAGCACATTTTTAAAAAAGTTATCGTATTAAAGATACTGAAAATGCAGATTGCTGTCCTTATTGTGTTGCTTCTGCATTTGCATTTTGAGAACATATGTTCTTTGTTAATAATTAATTAAGCCTCTTCAGACCAATTGCAATTACATTGGGAGTCTTAACTTTCTGCAATTCATTGAGTTATTATTGATTAGTTTATGAAAGTACAGATTCATTGCCGGTTCCAACCTTCTGTCATTTGTCGCGCCCTAACGTAGTGTTGGAAACTTCGTGAATTGGCGAAAATGTACATTTTGCCAAAATGCAAAATGTAGTTCTATTGAGGACAGGGCACAAATGTATACACCTTGAGTTTGATATAAAAATGTTTACACGAAAATCCACTTGAAATTCGGAACAGGACCATATATATACATACATTATTTTGCTGTCTGACTGCGAACTCTTATTTTATGTTCACACAATTCGTTTTATACATGTGCCATCACCTCTGCAATAGGTCGTGGGTTCGATCCCGCCTTGGAACATCTAATGAAAAGTTTTTTCTTTCAATAAACTTACACACCCGGTCACCTCTCACTGCGGTTGGCGGCAGCTTTATAGTAATTAGCCATGCAAAAGCTTCTCTATCTGCCGTTCGGAATCGGCTTTAAACTGTAGGTCCCTCTTCTTGTGCGGAAATTATAAGCGCACAAGTCATAAGATTGAGAGGAGCTCGGCTTTGGCCCTTTGTTGCTCTGTCAAGCCATTAAAAAAAAAAAGTTGAGCTGTGGAGTTGTTGAATTGAGGAAATTTTACATTTTTTGCAAGTTGAAAACACGAAGTCGAAAACAGTCCTACTGGCATTTAATTTTCCTCAATTCAACAACTCCACAGCTCAACATGGGTAACTAATCTCGCATTTTTCCTAGTGTAATATAATTTTCTAAAATTTTCCTGGAAAGGTCACACATTGGGATAATCTGACATTTTACGCATTCAAAATCATAGCTACATACCATTTTAAGCATAAAGATGTAATAAAAGCGAGATATCCATTTAATACTCCATATATCTTATTTTGTTCTATTATAGTGTAATATGATAGTATCGATCGAATATCGATAGTTTCTCTCATATTTACTGTCGAAAACTTATAAAAATGTTCTCTAATTGAGTAACTGAATGACTATACCAGAGCTACCACCTAAACTTTGCCTGAGTGAGACAACAATTTTTGTTTAATATTATTAATAATTCACCAATGAAATTGCCCAAACCAGACTGCATAACCAATAAACCTGCCAAACCCACAACAAAACACAACTACACCCACAGAAATAGGCGCACAAAAATCGTAATAAATAACTGAAGCCCTGTAAACATGTGTGCATAATCCTACGGACCCTTGGCCGTAAAAATGAAATAAAACGTCTCTCAGCCCAAGGAGCGAGTCACTTTTAATCCTCGACATACAATCGACACATTAATTTATCACTTCAAGTCATCGAGGCCAAAAACAAGCCAAAGCCCTTCAATTAATTCCAGAGCAGGGACCGGCAGGACTCTATAAATACTTTATCGTGGCATTTGGCATATTGACTTATGAGCGCTGATTTGTAAGCAGATTCTATAGTAATTAATTCATGTCCAGAGTTCTCGCCATGGGGTAACATGGCACCGTAACTCATCTGGGCAAGTGCATTTTTGGCAGCCACTCAACGAATGCATTTTCTGTGGTCTGCAAATATTTTAGTGCCTACTTAAGAAAGTCAAAAGGCGCCAAGTAAATGGCTAATGTAATTATCTCGGATTGTCTGCAACTCTTCTTAGCCAAGGTAGGAAGCCCCATAAACGGATGACAATGTTGAAGGAATGAAATCTCTTGGTGAACTGACAAAACAAACCGTTTGGATACACTTCGTCTCTTATTGTACATATGCAAATGCAGACAGGCTGTAAAAAGGAGCTGGAGCCGGAGCAGCAGCAATTGCAGCCATAAAGGATGTGGTAAGTAAATACTAAATTTAGTTGGCAGCGACATTTCCTCTCTTGGCAAGGCGTCGACATGCTCGTCTCTCGCTGTCTGCCTTAACTTCAATTGTATGCACTCCTTCTGCTCCTCCTTTTTTAGGGATTGCTCTGCATAAGAAAATTATGCAAAATAGTAGCAAAGTTTCAATTTCCTTCTCCTCAAACACACAAAAAGAAAACAGAGGAGGAGGAAAAACCACATGATGGAAATGCCAAAAAGAAGAGCGAAGAGCAGAAATGTTGAAAATAAGAAAGAAAATTCAAAGTACAAAATTGTGGTCTCGTATAAATAAGCGTAACTTATGAAAAGTTATGAAAAACTTTCTGCCTTACAAGCAATACGTAATTTGGAATGTGTATATGAGGGAAGGGTGGCCTGGTGAGCGAGTTGACTGGTTGCCCACGGCGATATATTTGCAATTCTTAAAAAGGGCTGGTGAAAAACATGGGGGAACAGAGAGGCAACACTGCGATCTGCAAGACAACTTTGACGAAAAAATGTTTCTCTCTGTGGTAATACGAGGGGGGTGTAGTTGGAAAACATGTAGAAAATTATATTGAAATTGACTATTGGTGGCCAGAATTCAAAAGTTGCAAAATATTCTTATGCAATATTAATTAAATGTGAATTTTACAGGGCTTTTCGGCTTGCATGCAGCTCTTTCAAAGATGCAATACCCAGCAGATCGGAATAAAACAAAATATTTTGAATTACACATAAGTTTGGCCACGCTTAAGTTCCGCAGAATTTGTTTAAAAAGGATGAATCGAGAAACGTGTAAAGCCGAATGAATAAAAATAAATTTTAACGTAAATGTTTCGCATTATGAGTTGACAACGTCCATAGATCTAGCATCAAACTACCTAAATAAGAATCTGAGAGTTAAGGGAAATTACTTCAACGACAAATACCCTATAGGAAACGCTTACCGATTATGGCGACCACGAGTATAGCTGATGATAAGGGAAATTTACGGCAACATACATCAGGTTAGGCCTAAGAACGCAGACGACCGACCAGCCCTCTGTTTACTCTATACCAAAGGTACACAAAGGTTAGAAGAGTTAGTCTTATCATTCTTATAATTGCAGGTACACTCAGAAAAAAATCCGTTCAAAATCTACCGAAATCAAGACCGGGAACTGTTAACGGCGGTGTCATTTCATGAACGCAATTTTAAGACCCGTTGTTCGATCTTCATTATCGTTTCGGTGGTGCGTTAATACCATTTTGGGCTAAATTTGGGAACATTTTGGGGTCATTTTACAAACTTTCGGTTTTCTTTTAGAAACATTTTGGTAACGTTTTAAGACCAATTGGTGCTCTTTTTGGGCAACATTTTGGTCTCATTTTGGTAACACATTGGGTTCAATTTTCGAACAATTTTGGTACATTTTTGTAAACCTTTTGGTTATACAATGACATTTATGATATCTAAACTAACAAGTTTAAGCCGGCTAGAGGTCATTTTTAGTTTTCACATAACTTTAATAGTCAAACAAAACACCACAAAGGAGGCTGGTCAACTTAACAGGAGGTTTAAGAACCTCCCGGTTCTATCATTAGAGCAGAAGCAGAGGGTTCCTCATGCCAGCATTGCTATAACTGCTTGGGAATTTCAAAGCA
The DNA here is from genome assembly GCA_018904265.1 of Lordiphosa collinella. Lineage (NCBI taxonomy): Eukaryota > Metazoa > Arthropoda > Insecta > Diptera > Drosophilidae > Lordiphosa > Lordiphosa collinella. Next base: position 218,911 of record JAEIFV010000341.1, on the reverse strand, counting down.
GCAAAAGTGCAAAAAAATCACCCGAACACCTATGGTCTATGACTTCAGACCATCTGCTCTCTTGATAAATGCCTGTATGTAGTAATGTAGATTGACCAGAGCTGGTGTTTTGCCATGAACGTCGGACTTGTTTTGTGAACAAAAATTCATGAACGAAATGTGTTTAAAGAGTCCGCCGGGGGGGGTGGTTGCTGCTTTTTCGGGCTTCAGTTTTGGGAGGTGTAATAGAGCGTGCGGCATGTGCCACACTGAGCCGCGTGCGTACTTTGGCAACAAAGCACGTACGACTAGCACACTCGATGGAAGCCTTCCGTCTATTACAACGTGATCAATCTGGTTTTCCGTAGTATGATCAGGGGACCTCCAGGTCTCCTTGTGGTTGTCGCGGTGTTTAAATCTTGTGCTAAAAAAAAAAAATATTTCCCCCAACAAAAAAACCAAACCCTTTTTCCCTTAATTAAAAAATTCTTCGTGCAAGCTAAATCGACCGATTGTCGGACTAAAAACGGCTTCTCTCCCGATTTTTTTTCCCGATTTTAATGTCGTGATCAGGGCAGCGCTGGTATGTACGTTCCAGGCACTCATAGAATTCGTTTTTCGTCGCGGCGTCCTTGTCTTCTGTTGGGGCGTGAGCACAGATAAGGCTAATACTAAAATATTTTGCCTTAAGTCTGAGTACGGCTAGTCGCTGGTTAACAGGTGTGAAGCTGATGACAGAGCGACGCAGTCTTCTGCAGACTGCAAATCCGCACACAAACACGTGCTTTGTAGCATGTCCGCTATAGTAGATCTCCCAGGGGGCATTGGTTGATGATGTTTTTCTCAACGTTTTCCCTTGTCCAGTCCATCGAATTTCCTGGAGTGCGGTGAATATTTTTCGAGGACTTTCACTAACTGTTTATCAACACCCTCCCTGTTGAGGGTGCGAACATTCCAGGTGCATATCCTCAAACTTCTTCTTTGGCCAATCCAACCGTTTTACGGTCTCGGCCGCTGCCACTAATGCCCGCCACTCGCCTCTGTCCCGAGCGACATTCCACCAGGAGGACACTCCCAGCTTCGCAATATCTCCCTGCACCTGGTCGCGCCATCTCCGCTTTGGTCGACCCTGCGGGGAATGCCTCCCAACTCGATCGCATGCCGATTGTACACACGCTTTGCTGGAGCGTTATCATCCATACGGGTAACATGTCCTATCCAGCGCAACCGATGTTGTTTTATGCGCTTGACTAGGTCAGTGTCCCCATAGAGCTCATACAGTTCGCGATTCATTCGGATGCGAAATTCGCCGCCAACGTTTAGAGGTTCATAAATCCTCCGAAGAACTTTTCTCTCGAACACGCCAATTGCCGCCTCATCCTCTTTTGTCTTTGTCCATGCTTCTGCGCCGTATAGCAGGACTGGGATGATAAGCGACTTGTATAGCGCAATTTTCGTTTTCCGAGAGAGGGCTCTGCTCTTGAACTCCTTACTGAGCCCGTAGTAACATCGGTTTGCAAGAGTAATTCTTCTTCGGATTTCCAGACTTGTGTTGTTGTCGCTGGTTATCGTCGTTCCGAGGTAGACAAATTCCTTAACAACCTTGAAGTTGTAGTCTCCCATTGCAACAGATTGTCCAAGCGTAGACTCACTGCGCGTTGATTGTAGGTACTTCGTCTTATCCTCATTTACCGCTAAGCCCATAAGTTTTGACTGCTTCTCTATCTCTGAGAACGCCTGTTTTTACACAGATTCCCTTTAGCCGATGATATCAATATCATCGGCATATGCAAGTAGCATGTTATTTCTGGTAAAGATGGTGCCCGTTCTGTTAGCATTTGGGCACTGGCGCAGTATGTACTCCATCAGCAGATTAAAGAAGTCGCACGATAAGGTATCACCCTGCCTAAAACCTCTTTTGGTATCGAAAGGCTCGGAGCGGTCTTTTCCTATTTTGACGGAGCTTTGTGTGCTTCCCAACGTCATCATGCAAAGTCGAACGTACTTTGCTGGAATACCAAAGGTAGACAGGGCTTCAAAGAACTTTGACCTTATCGGCGTGTCATAGGCGGCTTTGTAGTCAACAAAAGGTGGTGGGTGTCGATATTTCTCTCTTGGGCTTCTCCAGGATTTGTCGCAATGTGAATATCTGGTCCGTGGTGGATTTCCCACTGTAGTTCAATCAGTTCACTTATTCTCGACTTTAGACGTTCACATAGGATGCATGATAGAACCTTATATGCGATGGGAAGGAGACTGATCCCGCGGTAATTGGCGCAAACCGCAGGGTCTCCTTTTTAAATATTGGACAGAGTACACTTAGGTTCCAATCTTCGGGCATGCTTTCTTCGGACCATACTCTGCATAGGAGTTGGTGCATGCACCTTACCAGCTCCTCACCGCCAGCCTTGAACAATTCAGCAGGCAGCTCATCAGCGCCAGCAGATTTGTTATTTTTTAGCCTTTTTTGGCTAACAAGACTTCATTATGGTCCGGCGGATCTATCTCTATGTTATCGATTGGTGGTGTCGCTACTTCCCCAGAGGCGGCATTGTGTTCGTCATCACCTCCCAGCAGGTTAGAGAAATAGTTTCTCCATTTGTCTAGTGCCACTTCCGGATTTCTGACCAGATTTCCGTGTTCGTCCTTTAATAGTGTGACTCTGGGCTTAAAACCTTCGGCTTCCTCAGCACTTCGACTTCCTCCCTGATGCGCTTTTCCTGCTCACTTTTCTTCCTTCTGAAAAGGCGCTTCTCTCTCCTTTTCTCCCGGTATCGCTCATTAACAGCCCGCGTTGCTCCCGACTGCAGAGTTCTCCTGTAGGCAGCGTCTTTCTCTGCAGTAGCGCGGCGGCACTCATCATCGTACCATGACTGTTTTCGGGAGTTTTCGGCGAATCCGAGAACCTCCTTGGCAGCTGTACTCATAGAGGGCGAAATATGCTTCCACTGTTCGTCAACACCAGGTGGGCCAGGTGGGGTTTCCCTGAGCAGCTGGGTGAGTTTTGCTGTTTAGGCTTCGGATGTCCGTTGTGATTGCAGCTTCTCAACGTTCAGCTTTCGGCGTGTGCTAGACTGTGCGGCATGTGCCACACTGAGCCGTGTGCGTACTTTGGCTGCAACAAGGTAGTGATCCGAGTCAATATTGGCGCGCACATACGTCTAGAACACTCGAAGAGCGCCGTACTTCTATCACAAAGTGATCAATCTGGTTTCGTGTCAATTAACTATCAGGGGACTTCCAGGTCGCCTTGTGGACGTTGCGGTGTTCAAATCTGGTGCTACTAATGACCATGTTCTGGCCCGAAGCGAAGTCTATTAGCCTCTCTCCATTTTCCGACACCCCTGTCCAGTCCATCTTATTTCCTGAAGTGCGGTAATGTCCGATGAATGTTTCTCGAGGACATCCAACAGGTTGGAATTCGCGCGCTCTCTATTGAGGGTGCGAACATTCCAGGTGCATATCCTCAAATCGTGGTCCTTAAAACGTTTGCGTGGGTCGTCGTCGGTGGGGTCCGTATCCGAGGCATTGTATTAGTTTTCATTGGCGAAAGGAAATAGACGCCTTCCTGGTGCCAAGCCCGATGCGACGCCCCCTATTTGCCCTAGGGTAGGATCGCCGCTCACGTTAGCCAGCAGCTTTGCGGATGCAACGCTCTGTTACCGGGGGTTACCACGAGAAGGTGCGAGTCGACTTGAGGCGCAGTACCTCCCTACCCCCCCATAACCACAGGAAGGTTCCTGTCTTCCGGAAAAGCCCCGAACCGTGGTCCTTAAAACGTTTGCGTGTGTCGTCATCGATGATGGTCCGTATCCGAGGCATTTTTTTAGTTTTCATTGGCGGATGAACTAGACGAGAATCGGGTGCCAAGCCCGAAGTAACGCCCCCTATTTGTCACAGTGGATGATCGCCGCTCACGTTAGCCAGCAGCTTTGCGGATGCATCGCTCTGTTACCAGGGGTTACCACGGGGAGGTGTGAGTCAACTTGAGACGCTGTAAGCCAGGATCGCGCTGGGTTTACCATGTTAAACCGGTCAGCAACTTTACCTCACTGCATACGCCCCCATAACCACAGGTGTGTTCCTGCCTTGCAAAGATCATTCACATTTTTTAAATATTTTGAAGTAAACTAAAACTCGTACCAACAACTGTTTAAGAAACGACTTTTTGCACCCCACTTAGACATGCAAAAACCGACTCACTTGCATACGTATACATATTTATGGCCATTACAAAGGCAATAACCCCTCAAAGAAGATAGTTTATAGTTTTAATTTTTGGCAATTTTGCTGGCTGGCAGCTCACAGACATACGAACACTCACAGCCAGAGTTGTACATACAATATAAAAAATTAGCATACCACATAAGACAATTGCCTGTCAAGATGGCAACATTCGTTTTGGGGGTCGCCAAAGGGGTTCTTTCGTTTGGGGTATTTGATTAGGCCAAAAGCTTGTTAAGAAAATTTGGACTGGCAAGTTGAGTGGCTGCTGGGTAGATCATTTGCATACAGTTTTTGTTATACTTTATTTTTTTTTTTCTGTGTGTTGAAATTAAAGTTTAAGTTGTTCGGTTCGTTGGCTGCAAAACGGCAGCAGCATAAGAAAATTGAAAACTATTTTCAGTGCTAACGAAGGTAAATATTGTTTCATTATACAACATTTTCTGCACATTTTCCTTTATGCAGTGCATAATCAAATTCATTTGTCTGTGTGTGACTGTGCGTGTGCGTGTGTGGAGCATTGTCTAAACCAAAATGTGTACAAATTGTAATAAGTCTTTGTTCAGCACTTAATTGCCAGTTCCAATTCTTTTTCCGCTACATCCGCTTATCGCCGTGTATTTTTGTTTAAAAATTAAATGCAATTAAAAGTTTCAATTAAAATTAACAACAGCATAAAACGACTGATGCATTTAACAAAGTAAACATTATGCAATTATAAATAATTGAAGTGGTAAAGTCACGTGCCAAAAATGCTGCAATTTTTGCATTCATCAGTGTGCTACATATATGTACATACGCATTATGCGTATTTTATTGTTTGATGATATTAAATTCATGGCAAATAAAACACAAATAGGACAAATGGACAAAGTATTTGCTCAGACTCAGCCACATGGGGCGTATGATTAATGAAATTTTGTTTTCCACTTCCAAGAACGAGAACTCGGTAATCGAGTAGGTTTAAGAAGATTTTTTATGTCTATCAAAAAGTTCAAGATACATTTTGTGATTTATTTTATGATTTATCAATATTTCTTCTTGTCCTTACAAATAGGAAAATTTTTCAGGAGCTTTAAGACCAAAATTAAAAAGCTTACCTTAATTCTACCAATGTACAAATTTAAGAAAGAATTTCTCATTTCTCTGTGCCGCAAGGAAGTCTTTAAAGACAAGCGATATTCACAATGTTTTTCCATAATTAAACTTGTAACTTGAAAGTCCACAAAACAAATATAAATACAAACATTTTTTTACCTTTAAGGGTCATTTGATTGTTGCAACGTTGGGTTCACTTGTATAAATTAACTGTTGAATTCGCTTTGGCTAAAACACAAATCGACATACTGTTCATTTTTTTAAATTTTGAAATTATCCAAGAACAAATCATTGACTTGAAATATTTCAAACTTTTTCCCTTTTTCCCTTTTGGCTGTGTTGTAAAGTTTATTATTCTTTCAACATCTTCCACACTTTTCTTTGATATACTTGGTTACATTTTCAAGAAGGCAATTCCCTCCCAAGCAGAAAAACAAAAAAAAAAGTTTCATATTTCGCATACCAGTTCCCCTTCCATCCCTTGGCCAAAAACCAAAACATTTTAAATGTCAATTTATAAGTGACAATTGGGCTTCACGCTCCCTCCCGCCAACTTATCGTCCATCCTGCACCGACTCCATAGCTCCAAGCATGTGCTAACCGTTTTTGTGGCCGTAATATAATATGCACAGCATGGCTTATAATAATAAAAACGCCAGCAGGGCCTGCAGCATCCAATGTGGTAGATGGTAACGTTGCTAGCGATGCTAGTCGAATGGTCGAATCATTGACAGCCCGCGGCTGTCATACGCGTGATTGTCCCTTTGAAATATGAGCAGCTCTTTTCAATAACATTTTACTGCTGAAATCCATTGAGAGACAGTGGGCTAAGATTAGTGAGAAATTAGTTTAAAAATTTTTTCTCAATTCTCAAAATATAAAACACAGTTTGACAAAATCGAAATTTTCTTAAATATATAGCATTTTTAAAAAATTTTAAAGATATTCATAGAACTTAGGTTTGCCCCTCCTGTTGATACCTTAACCAACATTTGGCTAACTAGAAAAAAGTTAGCAGGCACTGGCCGGAAAAAGTGCCAAAATTTTGGCATTTATTCATGAATACTAATTTTGTCCCCTTCAAAGTAATCCCCATGAGATATTATACACTTGTGCCAACGGTTTTTCCAATCTTCGAAGCACTTCAAAAAATCATTTTTTTTATCTTGTTCAGCTCCTCCTTCGATGCCGTCTTTATCTCGTCAAGCGTAGCGTAACGTCATCCTCATGGGCCTCTTCAGTTTAGGGAACAAGAAAAAGTCACAGGGGGCAGATCTGGGAATACGGTGGCTGCGGCATCATTAGTGTGTTGTTTTTGGCCAAAAAGTCGCGCACAAGCAACGATGTGTGAGCAGGGGGTTATCGTGGTGCAAAAGCCAATTTTTGTTCTTCCACAAATCCGGGCGTTTCTGGCGGATTGCTTCGCGCAAATTGCGCATAACTTGCAGGTAATATTCCTTATTGACCGTTCTTCCCTGTGGCAAGAACTCATGATGCACCGCCCCGCAATCGAAGAAAACTGTCAGCAAAACTTTCACATTCGACCGAACTTGGCGCGCTTTTTCGGTCTTGGTTCGTGCGGCAGCTTCCATTGAGATGATTGAGCTTTGGTTTCCACGTCATAACCATAAACCCACGATTCGTCACCAGTTATGACCCTCTGGAGCAAATATGGGTCGTCGCGGACAGAGTTTAACATCTCATTAGCAATGTTCATGCGATGCTGTTTTTGGTCGCAATTGAGCAATTTTTTTAGAATTTCGCGGCGACCCGTCTGTGCCCAAACTTACGGCCCACGTGTGTCCTCAACAACTTCCAACGGTGATCGTACCATTTTCTCCACTTCATTAATTTTTTCGTCTTTGTTGAAGTGCTCGGGCGTCCGGCACGCTCTTCGTCGTTCACATCTTCTCGGCCTTCTGAGAACATATTGTACCACCGATAAACGTTGCTTCGGTCCAAGGTAGCTTCTCCGTATGCCACAGTCAACGTTCGGAATGCATCCGCGCACTTAATTTCGTTTTTCACACAAAATTTGATACAGGTTCTTTGATCCATTTTTTTGAATAGGTAAAAATCGAAGACGATCCAAAACACGTGCAAGCAAAGCAGCTGTCAACAATTAAGTGAACATTCAAAATGGCCGAGCTTGTCGGCATAAGTACCAACATAAGTACCAACATAACGCCACAAAAAAATCGAAATTCCAATATACGTAACCCGCCAAAATTCAAAATTCGCGATACTTTTTGAACGCACCTCGTATATAAGAAACTAGCAAAGAAGAAGAGACTGTACCGAACGCTCACCTGTACCGCCCATACAACTCTGTCCGTAAAAACGCACAGATCTCTGCGATGGTATGAGCTAGAGGTTTGAAGTGAATAAAACGAATGCTTCTTATACATGTAGGCAGCTAATGGTTATATTGAGTTTTTGCAACGCACCCGCCACCCCCGCAATTCTGAAAAACGTCATATCTCCCACAGTTTTGTAGATAGATGGCTTTTACATTCTAGATATATTTAGTAATCAAGATTATTTATCGATCAGCCGAAGGATTGGTTAAGAAAGGATGAACGATATTCAAGTTATGATCAAAAGAAGGTTCGCTGCCGCAGCGCAGCAGCTGCGCTGCTTTCAGTTGCTTCTGCAACATCAAAATATATACTGAGCATCAGTGTTGCCGTTTTAGCTATTTAGTAGCTAGATCTAGCATTTTTAAAAGTTGAATGCTAATAAATTTTCGGATATGCTATTAGCTATAAATCTAGCAACTTTAAAATTATGTTTAGCTATTTCTAGCATTTTTATATTTTTAAGACGAAGTGCGAAGTCCCTTGAGTAAAAAGTGTCAGAAGTGAATTTCGGAGTTAGAATTATATAATTTAATGCATAATCATTATAAATTGCTTTAGTTCATGAGTGATTTAAGTAGAGTTTCACTACTCACGAGAATTAGTATTTGAATTTAAGCCTCAAAGGCGAACGTCTGGAAAGATCGCATTGCGTGTATTAGATTCAAGTCCGAAGAGCAATTAATGGAAGCCATATTATTAGTACCAACTTTTCCAAATGAAACATTTGTCGTGTCTTCAGTCTTTATATTCTTTCGAAGAAATCGACTACTATGACTGGTTTCAAAACATTTTTATTCAATTATAATTTGCCAAAAACTCACAAATATCGCTGATATGGGACGAAATTACTTAATCGGTGAAGTTCTCAGTAGATATGCTTTTTTGGACTTTCAGCATTCGTTGTACTTATTTTCGGGCTCGGCTCGGACTCGGACCTAAAAAAGGGAGATTGTGAATTCATTGGGTGACTCTGTCCATTTTGAAGAATTTGTTAGTCTTAGCACCCTGAAAAGTAACTTTGGTAATTGTCTAGTATAGGAATCTGTGCTCAAAATAGAATATTGTCGATAGCCGGCTCGAGGACGTGATTAAAGCTCAATTAAATTTAGATTTTATTCAATATATTTCGGAAGCACATTGGCATCCGTCTTCAGGGGAAAATTTATGACACGTCTGTACCGCCTGACGTGGCGTTCAATACATGATTAATAAAAAAACAAATACAAAATATTTAAAAAAATAATTCCTTCGTTACACCGCGAATTATAAAGAATTATAAAAGCAAAAAATTCGCGACTGTCATTCATGGTTTCTTTTAAAATGAATATTGAAGTTTGCTGAAGCTGTACCGAAATTATGAATGTGCTTTACTTATACTATACAATTACTGTAATATTTTGTTATTCTAGGATTTTGGTCTTAAAATACGTTTTTTCCAGTTTTAACCCCACCCTTAAGTGCAATTTTTAACTTATTAAAAATTAATTTTTACAAGATTTCAGTCCGAAACAATAGTTTTTTTAAGTTTTCATTTTTAGCTATTTTAGTATTTTTTATACCCTTGCAGAGGGTATTATAAAATTGTGCGGATGCTTGTAACGCATTGAAGGAAGCATCTCCGTCCACATAAAGTATATATATTCTTGATCAGCATGACGAGCTGAGTTCATTTAGCCTTGTCCGTCTGTCCGTCCGTCCGTCTGTCGTCTGTCTGTTTCTATGCTATCTCCTCCGTCAGTTTTAAAGCTATCCTCACCAAACTTTGCACGAAGTCTTGTGGTAAAAATAGGCTGCACATTTATAGGAACCGGCCGGATCGGATGACTATAGCATATAGCTGCCATAGGAACGATCGGTCGAAAAACTAGTTCTAGTGAGAAAAACTTTTTTGTTTTTAATGAAAACGTCCTTATCATTGGCTTACACTTAATTTATATACTTTTACACAATTCTACAAAGTTTAGTCGAAATCGGATGACTATAGCATATAGCTCCCATAGGAACGATGGGTCTAAAACTAGTTCGAAGGAGTAAAACTTTTTTGTTTTTAATGAAAAACGTCCTTTTTATTGGCATACACTTATTTAATATTTTTTGGACACATTTCTACAAAGTTTTATCAAAATCGGATGACTATAGCATATAGCTGCAGTATGAATGATCGGTCGAAAAAGAAGTTCTAGTGAGAAAAACTTTTTGTTTTAAATGGTATCGTCTCCAAATTTCGCAATCAACAGTGTATTATGCTTTCCCATTATTTCACCAAGTTTAATAGAAATCAGACATCTTTACAGTATAGATCCCATAGAAAAGTAATGTCCAAAAAGTAGTCTAATGCTAGGTTCTCACCGCCGTGATTTTGTCATCGATATCACGATTTATCGAAAAGATGCGATAAGGTGTTCGCATTGGCACCATTATTGCATTCTTGCATCCATTGAACTGTTGACTGGGATTTGTTGACATTGTAATAAGATTAGTTGCTGCAAATAAAATGGAATTTTATGATCGATTTCTATTAGTAGCTTTGGAGAGAGACGTGGCAATGTTATTGTAAGTGATGGATATCACGAGCTGGCAATCAGCAACTGAGTTTGCTTACAATTGAGCAATTTGTAAGAAGTTAATTATTGTTTACACTTCTTAGCAATTAAATAATAATTCATATTTTTACTATCCAAAACGACAATAGGCGAGAAACCAAATTTTCTAGAATTTATACTCACAGTTTTTTCTTGTATTTTGTCACAAAGCTCTTTAATTAAACTTAATTAAAAAAATATTTGGTCCTAAGCAGCAGCCTAAGGGGCCAAAGCCGAGCTTCTCTTAATCTTTTTCTTTCTCTTATCTATAATTCTATATTTTTGGCATTTTCTCTCTCACCTTTCCTCCCTCTTCGCGAAGTGAGCCATCACACGGCTGTGGTATTGCACTGACTCCTCCATCATACGCTCCATGACATCCAACTTACGCTCCTCGACGTCAAATACCAGATGCATCAGTCATATTGCTGCTGCTGTTGAAGTTGCTCTCCGAATCCAAATTCCCTTCTTCAGTGTATCGGGAGAAGTCTGCAAAAATTCTTTTTGTTATATACAAAGCATTTTTAATTTTCTAATATTCTTTCCTGTACTGGCAACTGGGTCAATTACTATGCACTTCGACACATTTCAAATGAAGGACACTTTTTGAAAGTGCTCCCAGGGGGACGGGCTGCCGCCTTATGGTCCAACTTTCCCGCACCAACCTTTGAGACATAGTTGTAGTTCAGACATTTATTAGATTCTTTGTTGTCATACCTGGATTTTTGGGGTCATTTAATCAATTTTGGTCTCTACAGGAGTTGGTCCGAACATTTTCAAATTTTTCTTTGTCCCACGGAGTCTGGTGTCTCCTGTTGCTTAAAAATTCCCAATCTTGTCATGCACTTAAACTGAAAAAATATTTAACCTTACTTGTTTTTGCGATGGCGATTTTTTTTTTGCGCTAATATTTTTAAATTTTTTGTTTTGTTGTTTGTTAGTGGTAGCAATTGTAACGATTCCCTTACGATAGTCAAAATTATCGATACCCTGTCGAGTCACTACTCGAAAAGTCACGGATGCAAAAGCATTCAATTTGTATGCAACTTGTTGTCCACCTCTAGCCCCTATGATTTTTTTATGGCGTGAAAGTTGCATCTGACACAAGAATGCAGGAGCCGGCCGAGCCGAAGTTAGCTTTCCCCCTATTTTTTTCTATAGTTTTATATAGTGGCCTTAAGGGGTTTTTCACCCGCAAAATGGCACAAAAAAATAGAATTCTGAGAACACTTTAAGTTAATGTTTGGGAATTATTTGTCGAGCGTTTCGGATTCCTCTTTAAGAAACGCCTATACACTCAATACCCATTCTTTAATTTTTGCCACCATTTCTGAAGTGGTCACTTCATTTGGACGCCCATTACGATGTTCATCTTCGCAGCTCAAACGACCTCGCTTAAACTCAGCCACCCATTATTTTATTGTTGTAAACGAGGGAGCAGAATTACGTAAGGTAGAATCCAGCTCCATTTTAATATTGGTTGGACTAAGACCTTTAATATGAAAGTATTGTATCACATAACGATGACCAATTTTATCCATGTTTGAACATTATACAAAATAAGACTTTTTCCAGTATATTGAAGGGTTGGTGATGATTCCAAATGCTTTTTGTATGCAGAACACAAATCTTTTTTTCGAAAATGCACCATCACGTATACCTTAGTAATTTACGTTAGGAGTGGTCCAAATTGCCTTTTTTAACCCTTTTTAGGCACGATTTGTTGGGATCGTATACAATTGTTTTAACTTATAAGAAAGTGTTTTTTAGGCTGGAGTCGGTCTCAGTCTAGCCAGGATCACTTACAAACTTATTTTATTGAAGTGCTGGGACATAGGGGCATAGAGATGAGGGATCATGAAAAAGTTGTCAAGACTGACTCAAAATGATACAACAAACCAATAGAGAGAGCAAGCTCCATAAGAGTTTTCGAAAGAGTAGAAGGAATAGTCTAGGGGTCCATTTACAAGACTTGGGAAACGTGGAAATTAACAGAGTTACAGGTATGAGGAAATCTTGGATCATGTGCTCAAGGAATATCTGACAGTGCAAGTAAAACTATGCCATACATGCTGCAGGTGACCACCTGGCCATCATTCTGGCGGACGAAGAAGTTGTACTCCATGTGCTCTGAAAAGGTCTGCCAAAGGAAGAGAATCTATGCCTCATTTGCCTGACTAACATACTGGGAAACGAAGACTAAGAACTATGCTTAGGGCTAGCAGAGCCACATGGAAGGAAAAAATCAGGACGACTTGGCCTAGAAATGTCTGCTAAGGCAAGTGAAACTGTGCCGGCTATACTTCAGGTGAAGACCTGGCAAGCATACTGGGTGACGGAGACATTGTGGTTCAGTTTTTCTATATTCTGGGTTTTATTCTACCCATGTTTTAAATGGAAATGCCGCGACGAGAGTTATTTTCACAAAGGTAAATATCACCTAATCAGAAACCCCATGGCCAGCTTACCACGTTTTCGCTGTGAGCGGGGGTAACACCTTGTGTCCAGTTCACCGCGTGACTCTCGTTGTATTCGCCTGGGTTTCTTGCTTGGATGAGCGCCACACATGGTGTGCATTGCCGGCTTCGACTTCGCTTCTCTTCCTCGACCTAGAACTCTGCGCACACAACCTCTTGCTTCCTCAAAACTGTGTGACCATGGCGGGTGGGTTAGTGATGACACTGCGGTGAACTGGAACTGGTTCGTGATGGTGACTGCACCTTAATTAGGAATGTTTCATGGTTGGCCGATAGGTTACTTATGACTAATTTTTAAGGCTGTGATTTACTAATTCTAGTGCGTCTCAAACTCTCCTTAATATTTTAATAAAGTCTTATTTCTAGGTTTAAAATTATCTATCCCAATCAAGTATGCGATTATAATTGGCTAGTCATTTGTATTGAATTCCTATGAAAATTATCAATAACATCCATGGCTTTACAATAGGCGGTAAAAATATGGAAGTTCTTGGGCATATACTTAAAATGGTATATTATCGCTTAAAAAAATCAAAGAAATATTTGGGATAGTTTATTTAAAGCTTAGAAATAGTTCGATCCGATAATATTAAAGAGAGTTAAGACAAAAGTATAGGTTTTGCTTAAAACGTCCCCAAAAATGACCAAAATTGCCATTTTATGCAACTTTTAGCTCAAATCTCCTAAAATCTACACGTCATAGAAAATTTCCGAAAACATATTCGTGTTCAGCACACGAAAATCACCTAGAAACACCATCAATATTTCAATATACTGGACCCTATTGCCTAGTGTTATTCTTAGGTTAACTCCCCATATGGACATTCCGTTTGTCATTTAAATTTTCGAGAACACGTTACCTTTTTTTGTATTTCTATCAATTGCCTCGCGCCACTGTGCCGTATGCCTGCTGCCAGTTGTCGACACTATGCTACACACGCACTTTTCGTCCTCCCTCAATCTGCCCCCGTCTGTGTATGTGAGAGGTCAAATACAATAAAGGGCCAGGGATAGCATTCGTCCGCATTGTGGGTGGGAAGAATCAGCGTTATGCTAGCATTTATTATGCCGCAGCAGTCGTTGTGGTGGCTGCCCGGAACCCTCTGCTGAACCCAGTTCGAATGTTTCGTTTGTAAATTAACTTTACAGCTCGCGGCGGCACGCATTTTTTAACGCCGAGTTTCGGTTCTTGTTGGCTGTTTTGTTTTGTGGACGTATCAAATGCAACAACGTCCGCCTCGGCGTCTTCGCTTACCAAAATGGAACAACAGAAAAATTTTTTAAATTAAAAAAGTTTTTCAGTTGCCATTCGGCACGTACCAATACGCAACGACAAATGCCCCATGTAACACCCAACACCATCGCGCGCGGCACCCCGTCCACCCCCCACCGATATTGACAGCAGCGACTGGTCTGGGTAATAAATGCGACAGCACTCGGCATGCATAGCATGTCCATTTTCATAGATCTCATCCTACCACCAACATGGCAACGATTTTTCAAATTTTCTCTTTACAGTTTTTGAGCTTGCTTTATTTATGTCAATTCCTGCAGCCGCAACACGTCAAGGGGTAACGGGTTAGGGGGTGGCTTGTATTTCCGCGTTTTGGGTTAAGATTTTAGGTGAATTTTATTTTTGGGTTTTTTTTTGTTCTTTTTGGTGTGGCGTTTCGGGAAATGTTCATGAACGTGGGAATTTCAATTAGAAGGGTCTTTAAGTTTGATTCGAAACTCGCTGTTTAAGCAATAGAGGCAAGACATTGTGGAAAATACTTTTTAAATACAAATTGTTAAGTCTGAAAACCAAGTCTGGAACCCACAACTAAAGGTTTGTACATAATGAATATTGTCCATTGGTAGATTGGTTGACATTGAAAAAACCTTGACAAACTAAACGCATTTTTTGACTGGATGAAATTTACGAAACTATATTGAATATGCTGTAAATATTTATGGAGCTATCAAAGAGGCTATGATATGCTTAGGAGCGGATATACGAACCGAGCCTTAGAACTGACGTTGTCACCTTGAATATGTTCCAAACGAATAGAGCTTGAAATTCACAGTAGTTTCTAATTCTAATGACTATTTTTACTAAAATTTAGTTTTGAAATATTTATGCTCCCAAATAATGAACACTTTGAATGGGTAAAACATGTTCTAAAATAAATAAGTGTCTCAAAAAATAAGACTTGAGCCATCCGAAAATATGATAAACAAAATTTAGAAGCAAAATAAAGTGTTTTAAATTTTCAGTTGTTCCATAACTGATAGATGTTATCAATACCCGTCGATTTTGCTGATCCCATTCAAAACCTGTCTCTCTTCGCTCTGAAGTATTTGTTACAAAATAGATCACATCTCAATTCACAATCGCTAGGCTATTTTTCATGGCGTTATATCGGATATCGAATGTTTTTTGCTTTTTTCCAGCGATATTTTTCTTGCAGCGTTCGGTCACACAGCTGCGATTAACTGTTTCTTGTGGTTTTTTGCAAAATGCTTAAAACGTATTCTATGATTAGCCATTCTATGATTAGAGTCTTAGGCAGGCAACACAATGGTTTAAATATGTGTCATATAAATGCTCAGAGTCTCGTTAAAAAAATAGATGAATTTCGACATTTGTTTGTCAGATCTAATGTTGATGTTATATGTATTTCTGAAACGTGGTTTCTGGCCGATATGTGTGACACAGTAGTATTGTGTGAGGGTTACAAGCTATTTCGAGCTGATAGAGTGGGCCATGCAGGGGGTGTTGCAATTTATCTGAATAATAAATTAAATGCTAAACTTATTTGTAAACATCACCCGGGAAGTGCAATAGAGTATCTCTTTTTGGAAGTTAGTGGGTCTAATCATGAGCATAAAATTCTCCTAGGTTGTGTCTATCGTCCTCATCGTAACATTGATTACGGTGATTTTGTCTCTATGTTAACTAATTTATCCCTGAACTATAATAATGCTATAATTATGGGCGATCTTAACAGTAATATTTTAATTGAAAATCACCTTCGAAACTCCATGGAATCCCTTGGCTTAAAATTAATCAATCAAACCACTCCAACGCATTTCACTAGTACCTGCAGCAGCTTACTGGACGTAAAATTTGTAAATAATACAGAGAAAATCCTCTTATATGACCAGCTCACAGTGCCAGGGTTTTCAAAGCATGACCTTCTATTTTTGACCTATGATATATATTTGAATGTTAGTGAATGTATGATTACCTATAGAGACATTAAAAAATTAGACTATGACCATTTAAGTGTAGAATTTGACAAATTTGATTGGAATTCAATCTTTAGTTTGACGTCAGTGGATTCTCAGGTGGATGAACTGCAAGCAAATATAGTAAGCCTGTACAATTTATGTGTTGCAGTTAAAACAAAGGTTATAAAGCCGCGAGAAACCCCATGGTTCAACAATAAAATAAAATTGGCCATCAGTCAGCGTAAAATTGCCTTTAAGAAATGGAAAAGGTTTAAAATTACAGGTCTATATGTAGAATTTAAGCATATGAGAACAAATGTCGTGAAGCTGATAAGACAGGCCAAATGCTTATTCTACAACGACAAGTTTAAGAAAGCTGTAACTACTGGTGAAAGATGGAGGGACCTTAAAGGACTTGGGATAGGAAGACAAAAGACTTCACCTCATGTTGAGGCTGATGTAAATCAGCTAAATAAACAATTTGTGCAATGCCAAGTACCTGAAACTACATCTAATGCCTATAGTGACTGTGAACCTTATAACATCTGTGATAGTAGCTTTAAATTTGTATGTGTGAGTCAATGTGATGTTCTTAAGTCTATTTTAAATGTTAAATCTAACGCAGTAGGTCTAGATGATGTCAGTCCCAAATTTTAAAAAATAATCTTACCCGGAATCCTACCTCACATTACCCACATTATAAATACAGCCTTCACTACCTCCGTTTTTCCTGACAGCTGGAAAGTGGCTAAAATATTGGCTATTCCGAAAACTAATGGAGACTTTCGGCCAATTTCCATTCTACCATTCATAGCAAAGGTTTTTGAAAATTTAATTGCCAGCCAAATTAACGCATTTATGCTTACCAACCGCCTCCTGAGCGAGAAACAATCGGGTTTTAGGAAAAATAGGAGCTGTACGACAGCTATACTAAATATAGTGGAGGACATAAGAAAAAGCATGGATGACGGAAATGTGACGCTACTGACACTGCTTGATTATAGCAAAGCTTTTGATACCGTAAACCATGACACTCTATGTTCAAAAATGAAAAATCTATACTGTTTCTCGAGTACAGCACAAAAACTAATGCGTTCCTACCTAACCAACAGGCGTCAAGCTGTTGTTACGTCGTCCGTCTCTTCGTCATTTCTGTCCGTCAAGCGTGGTGTTCCTCAGGGTTCCGTTCTTGGTCCATTATTGTATTCCATTTATGTAAATGACCTTCCAGATGTCTTGTCAGAGTGTGAAGTTCATATGTATGCTGATGATGTTCAAATGTATGTTGGTCGTCCTTTGTCTAAAATTAATGAATGTGTTAATGTGTCCAACAGTGAGCTGACTAAAGTTAGTAAGTGGTCAAATAAGAATGGTCTAGGATTAAACTCAGTAAAATCAAAATGCATTGTGATTTATAAAAAAGCAATTGATACAGTAAACTTACCAAAACTAAAAATTGACGATAAGACAATAGACTATGCAGAAAGAGTAAGCAACTTAGGAATCACAATAAACCAAACTCTTTCCTGGAGCGATCATATAAATAAAGCTGTTGGCAAAACATATGGATCCCTCAGACAACTATATCTCACGCAGCACTTTCTTCCCATACCTATACGACTCTTAATTGCTAAAGCCTATTTGACACCCGGTCTCTTCTATGGAGTGATTTTTAGACGTTTATCGAAATACAAAACAATTCATCTCTGGAGAAATGCCTTCGAAGATTTTTTTCAAGCGAAGTATTAAGATCAAGCTGGACCTTTTAAAATCACCCAAATTAAGAGAGGTCATTCTGAAAAAGCAAAACAAGGCAGCTTTAAATAACAAAGGCAGTAGAAATGTTACAAATATAGCAATTAAGGTATCGTGCTTAATTTACTATTTATATATATTGTTTATTAACTTAATTAGTTTGACATAAATTATTGGGAGAAACCAGATCCGAGCGCTGGCTTCGCTTTTGCTTGTCGTGCACACACTGACTACCACTGGAGATGAGAGATGATAGCTGCGTCATAGTGTGACCATAGTCGCCAGAGTAATCGATAGTCGTTCCTGGCTAGTGATGGCAGTGTCGCCACAGTACTCCCCTTACAGTGACCGTATGGGAGAGACAACGGATTTGCGTACTTGTGTCGATGGCCGGTAGTTGCTTTGAGTGGCGGTCGATAAGCAAGATCGTTTGAGCCGGAATGATTTTGCCTCTTTTTGAGGTTGATGGTTGCTTCGATGGCCGGTGGTTGCTTTGAGTGGGCATCGATAAGCAAGTTCGTCTGAGCCGGAATTATGTTGCCTCTCGTTGAGTTGAAACTTTGCGGTCCTTAAGAGATAAAGACAGTTCTAAGCCCAAAAAATGGAAATGTCATCGTTTTCAGAATCCTGACAGACCTTTTAAGTCTACTCACTCCTTTTGAAAATCACGAGCAAAAACCAATTCCATTTTCCTTGATTGCAGATACCGTCAATTGGTATACTTTTTTAACATTCTTAACAATTTTTTGTAACATGCAATTTTGCAAATATTTTTCTATAAAATTTCAACAACATTTTTGTAGCTTTGAAATCCCTTGAAACTCATTAATAAATATTTATAAATACATTTTTTTTTTGTATTTTTTTGCTGTTCTTTATTTTGTTGACATACGCGTCGAAAAAATATTTGCCAGCTTCCAATGTCGCCATAGAATTTCATTGCCACAAAATTTCATTTGAGTCGGTTATGCCATCAGTCACTCAGTTACTCAGTCAGTCAGTCAGCCAGTCAACGCCTAAAGTTTTATTACTTTTGCTGCTGTCAACAAAATGTTTGTTGTTTGTTGTTGGTTGTTTGGTTTTGTGTCTGTGCGGCGGCCTTAGGCAAAATACGAGCACAACCGAAAAAAAATGAAATAGAAAAAAAATAATAAGAAACGCAGTGAATATTACGAGTTGGTTGCAGAGTGGCATAGTTGCCAAGCAGCTTGCTTATTTTTAAATATTTGAGCAAGGGCTACATGTCGTATCAGCTCAACTCCTTGCCGAGTGGGTTGCTGTTGTTGCTGAGACAGAGTTGGGCAAATATTTAAGCCTTGTACGTCATTTGCCCGGCCATCATAATGTGCTCGATGTTTGCACTTTGGTTGCTGGTTGGCAAAAGCGAGCCATGTTTGAACGGATTGTGGCAACTCAACTCTCTGTTTGCCCATTGGCATTATTATTGTGTGTGCAGAGAGTGAGAGACAGATAGAGAGAGACGGGGAATGAATCTCAGCAACTTCTTTTACAAGGCACTTCATTATCAACTGACTGACAAATAGTAAAATTTTGTGAAGAGGCGAATATGCAAAATTCTAAACTAACCCTCGAAAGCATTGACTACTTAAGAAAATTGTTTGCCAAAAGCGCACATTTCCATCTGTGCTTGTGTCAGTGTGGCTGTGTGTGTGCGTGTAATAATATTCAAATTGGTAAAATCCATTATGATCGCAAATATTATTTCAACAACCAACAGACCAGGCAGACCCCCATAAAAAACTATGTGAGATTCTCTGGTTAATGCCACTTGACAAAAAATGAGAGAAAGAGAGAGAGTTTGAAGAGAACTTCAATTGCCTTGTTAAAAGGCACTCTCCAGCTGCTACGTACAGTATACACTGGCTAAGAACATAAAAGAGTGGGACAAAATAATATCAAGTTTCAAGTCTGTCTCCATAAAAATGCTACTAAGATGCATGAAGTAATTTTATGATAAGAGATAGGTAAAAAATAGGGTAAATGAAAGGTTCACACAGAAACCTCTTCCAACTGAATTCAAATTCAAAGCGTCGAGAGAAATCTCTTAACTTTTTCTTGGAGTTTAAGTGTATGAGAAAAAAAGGCTAGCCCAGCAAACATTTTAATCGCGAAAGATAGGAATGCGATTCTTCCTTCAAAAAACAGTTAAAATTTAGTCGTCTAGACCAGAAGAGGGCCTTAGGGAAGTTTGTTGTCAATTGTAGCACGGTCACACAAGCAGGGCTGGAAAGGCACTAAATATAGGTTGGCAGCACGGCTAGGCACTGCTATTTGTGGTTTTGAATTTTGAGCGCCAATTGAAATAAAAAATGTCCAGCTAAAAATATAATAAAGAAGTAAGATTTTCACAGAGGAGGAGGAGATTTTTCTTGGCGTTGAGGAGCTGGTAAGGTGCATGCACCAACTCCTATGCAGAGTATGGTCCGAAGAAAGCATGCCCGAAGATTGGAATCTAAGTGTACTCTGTCCAATATTTAAAAAAGGAGACCCTGCGGTTTGCGCCAATTACCGCGGGATCAGTCTCCTTCCCATCGCATATAAGGTTCTATCATGCATCCTATGTGAACGTCTAAAGCCGAGAATAAGTGAACGTAAAACGGTTTTGATGATTTTATTACCATAAAATGGCCAAAGAAGAAGAAGAGCTTGAAGACAGAACACAGAAACGTTTCTGGTATTCTATTTTGTGGTAAAGCTGGTACGGATGCCAAAGAAAAGGAGTTCTGGGTAAACAAATTAAAGAACTTTGCTCAGATTCCGATTGCTGTGCTGAAGGCTGGAGAGACAAAAAGCCTTGACTACAATCAAGTAAAAATAATTTTAATAAAATAATAATAAAAAAAAATGAGTAAAAAATTACCATGTACAACGGCCAGGCCAAGCCATAATGAAACAGAATCAGAAACACAGGCGTTTTATATAGCCGCCGCTCCGTCTTTCGCTAACGCAATGCTGAGCCAATGCCTAACGCATTCGCTCATTTTGCTCGATAGTTTCTCGATAACTATCGACCACTGGAGTTAGGCGCCTTATTTGAAATAATTCTCCGTTACCTGCTTAAACTTTAACGGTGGGTTATTTATTACTTCTAATGTCCTGTGCTCACTACAACTGCATTTTGCATTTTCGCACTTTGGGCAAAATGTACATTTTCGGACAAACAATTGTTTAAAGACACTTGAGGTGGCAGAAAAGTGAATTTTGCTAAGATGTAGTCGCATTACTTGTTAGCCATTTGACTGTGCGATAGATTCTATTCGTTACTCGAATATTTTTTCTAATTTTGACGAAGTTTCCAACACTACATAAATGCGCGCCAAGTGGCAGAAGGTTGGAACTTGCAATTATTCTATACTTTCATAAACTAATCAAATATAACAAGGGACTCTGGCCTGAACACACCTGTGGCTTCGCCCCCGCTATAGTTCTAGCAGAAAAAAATTTGCCTTGAATTTTAGAAAATTGCCTTATTTTAAAATTTGGCCTGGTATTTAGAAAAATTTTCTAATAAACAGAAAAAGTTTTCTGAAACTAAGAAAAATATGCCATAAAAAGATTTTTACAAGAAAAATCAGATTTTTCTGATAATTGGGGCGCATTTTTCTAAAATCCCTTTCTTAAAAATATGGCAAAATTAGCCTTTAAATTTAGAGAATAGTACCTTATCAGAGTGGCTTTAGACCTGGCAAATCCACCACGGACCAGATATTCACATTGCGACAAATCCTGGAGAAGACCCGAGAGAAATATCGAAACGACACCCACCACCTTTTTGTTGACTACAAAGCCGCCTTTGACACGCCGATAAGGTCAAAGTTCTTTGAAGCCCTGTCTACCTTTGGTATTCCAGCAAAGTACGTTCGACTTTGCATGATGACGTTGAGAAGCACACAAAGCTCCGTCAAAATAGGTAAAGACCGCTCCGTGCCTTTCGATACCAAAAGAGGTTTTAGGCAGGGTGATACCTTATCGTGCGACTTCTTTAATCTGCTGATGGAGTACATACTGCGCCAGTGCCCAAATGCTAACAGAACGGGCAGCATCTTTACCAGAGATAACACGCTACTTGCTTATGCCGATGATATTGATATAATGATATTGACAGGCGTTCTCAGAGATAGAGAAGCAGTCAAAACTTATGGGCTTAGCGGTAAATGAGGAAAAGACGAAGTACCTACAATCAACGCGCAGTGAGTCTACGCTTGGACAATCTGTTGCAATGGGAGACTACAACTTCAAGGTTGTTAAGGAATTTGTCTACCTCGGAACGACGATAACCAGCGACAACAACACCAGTCTGGAAATCCGAAGAAGAATTACTCTTGCAAACCGATGTTATTACGGGCTCAATAAGGAGTTCAAGAGCAGAGCCCTCTCTCGGAAAACGAAAATTGCGCTATACAAGTCGCTTATCATCCCAGTCCTGCTATACGGCGCAGAAGCATGGACAATGACAAAAGAGGATGAGGCGGCAATTGGCGTGTTCGAGAGAAAAGTTCTTCGGAGGATTTATGGACCTCTAAACGTTGGCGGCGAATTTTGCATCCGAATGAATCGCGAACTGTATGAGCTCTATGGGGACACTGACCTAGTCAAGCGCATAAAACAACAGCGGCTGCGCTGGATAGGACATGTTACCGCTCCAGCAAAGCGTGTGTACAATCGGCATGCGATCGAGTTGGTAGGCATTCCCCCGCCTGGTCGACCAAAGCGGAGATGGCGCGACCAGGTGCAGGGAGACATTGCGAAGCTGGGAGTGTCCTTCTGGTGGAATGTCGCTCGGGACAGAGGCGAGTGGCGGGCATTAGTGGCAGCGGCCGAGACCGTAAAACGGTTGTGATGGCCAAAGAAGAAGAAGAAGAAGTATGACGTATATTCAAAGCATGTTACATTGTTCCATAAATGGGGTTTACATGTAGCTTTCCAATGCTGTGGTGAACCAGCATTCCAAGGAAAAAAATGATCGTTGAGAAAAATGCGTTAAAGTATCATTTTAAATTAATTTGGTCATTTTTAGTGCATTTTTTGTATAAAGTATTTGACTTGATCAAATCTAGTATCTATCGATACAGATCTAGTATTTTCGTTGACCAACACTGTTGACAAAACTGAATTCGGTCACTTGGACAGCTGTCAGGCTTTCATTTGCAAAGTGTTTCCGGTGGCGTGGCCTATTTAATAGAATCTTTCGGCGTGGCTCAGTCTTTCTGAATCCAAAATTCAAGCTGTCCACATTAAACCTGTGCTCCTCAGTTGTGTGAAACAAGTGACAACCCGTTTGCGCTGCAAGAAGCCATACGCAGACGAGGACATATTTCTACATTTGGCTACAAAAAGTGTACACTTGACGTACTTGCGCTTCGGCGCCCAACAAAATTTTTCATGTAGGCATGTAAACACCCTTTGTGACCTTATCTTGGCGTATTCAGGTAGGTTTACGACTTGCAATTTTTAATGATTCTCTGTTGAATGACACTGAATGCTTAGTTTAGGTAATTTTCAGGCTTATTACATTTGGTCAAAAATACATTGTCACAACTTTTGAGAGCTTTTAACGCCTTAAGTTCGGCGTGTTCATTCTCAATTTTGGCGTTAACAGTTGGCCGTACAGTCGATAAACTATCTTAATTAAAGTCGCAATCGGCAATCACTGTATTCCCGTTGAAATCGGCATTCATAAATCAGTAATCGAAAATCGGATTTATCTGCTGAATACGCCCAATGTTACTTAGTTCTGGCAACTGAACGGCAGAACTTCACAATTTGTGACGCCTCGGGTCTCGCGAGTAAAAGACGCTTCTTTGGGATTAAACATCCTTGGGGATGTCCTGAGATTTACCCAATCACTATTAGAGAAACCCAACATTTGGTTGTTAAACGCCCCAGTGCGTTGGCGAATAGATCAAGCAAAGCAGAACAGAAACGGCGGCAGAGCAGAGGCTACCCATCAGACATTTTTCGAGAAGCGTAACCGTGGGGGACAGGCGGGAACGGCTAAATCCAGCCGGGTGTTGTTGTTGATCAAGAAAATATAGACTTTATGGGGTCGGAGATGCTTCCTTCTGGCTGTTACATACTTTTGCTCAAACTTGTTATACTCTATGCACCTTTGGTACAGAGTATAAAAAAAATTTTTTCAAGGAAAGTGCCTCTGAAAACAACTTGTTCATATCAATCCGTTTTTACCGAAAGAATTAAGTGCTACTGCGTGGGAAGGCCTTCATCATCGCTGCTGCATGGGAGACTTAATGTATGAATGTGATGATTTGTTTTCATAATATTCGACCCGGCAACAACAGGAAAATACAGAACAAGTTAAAGTGAAAATGTTATATCAAGTGAAACAGAATCAATCACGATTCTGATCAGACCCTGTTATGGTCTAAAAAGTATTATTTTCGGTTATTAAATCAGAATGTTTTGTATATTTCTGGTATCTGGGACGAACTAGCTGCCAAAAATCGTAGGACAACTCCTAATTGAATGGTTGGAGAAATCCTTGGTGTATTCCTTTCCAACTGAGATTAAATTTTGTCCAAAATGGTTTCAAAAACTTCCTTGTTTAGACGGTGTGAATCTACAAATCTGGATCATAAACGTTTAATTTAAGATTGTGCTTTGATTGCTGCATTTGCACTTACCTTGATTCTAGCAAAATTTTTTTGTTTAATATAATTGGAAATATTTGATTCAAAGAATTTAATCTATTTACAAATAGTTAACAAGGAGTACAAATTTAATACAGGACTAGAACAGCACGGCAAACGCCTGGGATTGAGGCATAACAAGCCTCACAGATACTGGAGGGGTCGTTCAGCTGAGACCAGCAGCGTGCAACCATATGTAGGAGAGGGGCGCCAAGATAATACACTTAAGCTAAGTTAAGGAGGCGACCCGAGGGACGCCTTCCATGGATCCAAAGATCGGAGGGATGTCGTCGGTTAAGTCTTCTTCTGAGCCTGTTTGTCGCAAGATCAGAAGCAAGTCTATTGGAGTGGGCCACCAGACGGTCATGGTATCTGCTGGTGTGCATGTTTATCTGGGCGCATAATGGCAAAATGTCCAGATCACGGTAAAGAGTTGAATGCCTCACATAGAATGGAGCATCAGTGATGCGCTGCAGGACTCGGCTTTTAGAAGATTCCAGTTTCTTCAGGGTTGTGGAGCATGCCGTACCCCACAGCGGGATCCCCCATGTCCAGGAAGGCATGATTATAGCCTTGTACACAAGGACTTTACAGCGCAACGAAAGACCGCTACGAGGCTTGAGAAGCCAGTCGAGTTCCTTCGCCTTAGCTGTAACAGTAGCTGCTGCCCGAGTCACATGGGCCTTCCAAGTCAAGCGGCGATCCAAAGACACACCAAGGTATTTAACAGAAGAGTCCAGATGCGGGATTCTAGACCCTTGAAGTCGCACTCGAGCAACTTTCCCGGGTCTCAGGGAAAACGTGCGGTGTTGGCTTTTTGAGCCATTTACGGCTATGTTCCAGCGGTTTGCCCATCGACCAAAGCCATCCAGAAACTGCTGGACCTTAGCTGATGCCCTGCTGCGGCTATTGCTAGAAGCCAGAAAAGCGGTATCATCAGCGTAAGTGGCGATTAGGGTGCGATGAGAGACTGGATACGGCAGATCCGCGGTGAAGAGGGTATAGAGTACTGGTCCGAGAACACTACCCTGTGGTACACCCGCACAAATAGGACGGATGGTTGATCGCTCGCCTCTGAGCTCAACCATAAAGCGGCGCCCAAGCAGGAAAGACCGAAGCAGCAGATATTGTTCAGCAGGAAGGAGGGACTTCAGCTTAAAAAGCAGGCCATCATGCCATACGCGATCGAACGCCTGCCGAATATCAAGAAAAACGGCAGAACAGTATTGGCGGTTCTCGAAAGCTTTTAAAATGTGGTTAGAGATTCTATGAACCTGCTGAGGCGCACAGTGTCCTCTACGAAAGCCGAACTGGTGGTCTGGTAAAGCATCTTCAACCGAGCTGACTGCCAACATTCTACAAAGAAATATTCTTTCAAACATTTTGGAGAAGGTTGGTAGCAGACTAATTGGTCGGTAGGAGTCGGGCTTCGTAGGATCCTTGCCCTTCTTGGGAACCATCACGATTACAGCACACTTCCATGAGGAAGGGAAGTATTGCAAACGAGTCATGGCGTTAAATAGCATTAGCAGAAACATTACTCCCACATCCGGAAGTGCCTTGACTGTTTTGCCGTCAACATCGTCAAAGCCAGGGGCCTTAGTGGGCTTTAGCTGCCGGATCTGCACACGCACTTCGTCCAGCGAGATAGGTCTAATGGGAGATAGTGGGCCAGTATCAGTTGAGAGAGCATCCTGAGTGAAGGCAACATCCTCCGGCGACGCTAAGCTGAAGGGGGTGAATCGTCCCTCCAAGTTGCTAGCAAACTCCTGAACTATCTCCTGATCAGACCGAGCCCAAGATCCATCGTCCCTCTGAATTACGAATCTCTGAAGGGGCTGCCTCTTGACATGTCGAGTGCATTTCCAAAGAGAGAAGCCTCGGTCCTGCGTTGGGTCGATATTGCAAAGTTTTTCCTCTAAATATTCTGCCTTTATATCAAAGAGGAGTTTTCTTAGTTGGTCTGCAGCTCTCCGGTAGTCTGCCTCATCAAGGGGGCTGCGTGATCCCATCAATCTCCGGCGCATCGCTCTCTTGCGCCTCACGAGGTCAAGATCCTCAGGTTTTAAAAGTGCCTGAGGGGGTCCTCGGAGGCTGCATGCAGATCTACCAAGCATTGCTTGCTCAGCGGCTGTGTGGATATTACGCACAAACAATTCAGCTGCATCATCTATGTCAGCAGGCGAGTTTAGGTCCATATTAGGGTTTATCAACTCCTCCAGCTTTCTCTGGAACCAGGAAATGTTTGCATGCCTGGGTAATAATCTTGTCTTGACCCTGATCGAAGCTCTATTACCAGAGGGATATGATCAGAGGAAAGTTCCAGCAATCCGTTTATAGCAAGGTTATTTGACCGTATTCCAGAGTACATGGCAAAATCTAGGGCTGACGGAGAGAAATTGTGGTTGGAGGGGAAGAAAGTGGGACTTCCAGTTGAAAGAACTTGCATGTGGGAGCAAGTAAGTGAGTCATGGAGCGCTGTACCTCTAGCAGATGCGTATCTTCCACCCCAAAATGGGTGATGTGCATTCCAATCCCCAGCAACTAGGAACTTGGGTCCAAGCTCTTCGAAGAGACCAGAGAAGTCGTCAGTTGTCCACTGTAGAGTTGGTGGACAGTAGATAGCCGCAAATTGGTAAGCTTGATGACATGCGAAGGGTCATTTTTTTCTTAGTTCATCAATTTACCGTGTTCGCTTAGCCTGCAAGCAACCAATAATCATAACTGCCAGCATTTTGAAATTATTATCTCAGCTATATATTTTTTGCAGCTTGGTTTCTTCTACTTCATTAACTAAAACAGCTGATACGGTCGATGACTTATTGCTATCGAAACGGTTTCGAAACCGAGTTCGAAAAATAAAAACGAGTGCATTTCGGTTGGAATTGTGAACATCAAATAGTACAACGTTTGTTTTCGTTTCGTTTTTACTTTTCGAAACGAGCGGATCTCTACTGTAACGCAGAACAAACTTTTTACCAACAAAAAATGGGTTCAAAGTGTTGACACTTAGACAAAGCGCAAATTATAGTTCAACCTCACCCTGGCAAAAGGGATAGAACTACTGTCAAGAGAGAAAGAGAGTTAAGGGAGGCACGCGTTGATTTAGCTGGACCTACAATAGTTGCGACTTTTGTGCAAAAGCTGTTGAAATATTTGCACACGATATTGGCAATTGAGTTAACAGAAATAGATTTGGGTAAATATGAAATAAATGGGTCAACCAGATTGAATAAGGATACGGATGAGGCAGCTAAAGCTTATATCAAAAAATACTAGAAAATTAAATTAAGTCAAGAGAAGGCTAAAGAAAAATTATGTAAATTTAATCAAAATAAGTAGCAGCAGACGCGGATTGTCAGAGCTGGGCTAAAAGCGGCTTATAACAAGAGTCGACGACAGCCAGAGGACCAACAAGGCTGCTTGATGCTAAGTAGCCGCAGTTCCAGCCACATGCTGTCAACGCGGAAGATTCAAAACAAAACCCCAAAATGGACAACAACAAAAGTATAAGGAAAAGACAAAATAAAATTACGTGTAATAGACAGGATGACAGGCTCGGGGTGGGTGTGGGCCAGTCATAAAGTTACCGCCCTGACAATAATAAAAAAAAAAAAGAATAAAAGAAAATTTTAATGCTTCTTATTGTTTCTGGGCAAGTTATCTAATGCTTTTTAGAGGTAATTCAGCCCAGCCCAGACGACCATAAACTTCTTCATTATGCGATCAAAAGAACAAACTGCATTTAGAGAATTTTCATTAAGTATTTGTAATAAACTGAATTTAACACAGAACTCTGTTTATGCTGATAGTTGGGTGATATACAAATTTGAAGGAACTTTGACATAAGATTAAAGCAGATTTGGACAATTTGAGTGGAAAAACATTATTCGGATTAGTTTTTATATCCTTGGCTTATTTGTATAAACGTATTCTTTAAAGTTTATTTACTATCACTAGAAAATATAAGAATGCTGCACAATAATTATACACAAATTAGGTTAAAACTAAGTTGTCATTAATGATAGGAAATTTAGGAAAAAAGTCCATTTAAGCTTAAATAGGTAAGAATCTCGGAATTCGAGATACCCAGCTGTAAGTCTGTAAATACTTGTATATTGACACCCTAAAAGTTGTCTCAAAACCTACATATGGTAGTGTGTACGCAACTATTAAATTGCAAGGTCAAAGGTCACAAAAATCGGTTTTTTGCGCTATTTTTGTAAATATCTCATTTCCTATGGGTTTTTTGATATTTGTATTTATTTTCAATATTGTAGAATACAAAATTCTCTACAAATTTTGCTTAAACAAATTTTTCATACGGTGAACTGTTTTCGAGATAGAGGGCGCAGAGCGCCGGTGCCTTTTCAAATTCTTATTAAATCGAAATAACAAAGATATGCTCATTAATATGTTAATATGTTAATTGAAAAATTACAAAATGCAAATATAACTACTAAACAAGCCAGAGATGATGCGGATGTTCTTATTGTTGAAACTGCAATTGAAGAATCAAAGTCTGAAAAAACTGCATTTCTAATAGGATAAGATATTGATTTACTTGTCATTTTAATTGGGCGTACACTGTCTTACGAACAAGAAATTTTCTTTAAAAAAGTTGGAAAAGGAAATGTAAAAACGGAGACATACTCGACTAAAAGTTTTGATAATTATCCTCATTCCAAAACACATATTTTATTTCTGCACGCATTAAGTGGCTGTGACCCAACTTCTGCGTTTTTTAAAAAGGGGAAAAAATCATTTTTAAAAGTTTTTGAGAAACTGACAAATTTGGATGAACTAGAGATTATTAGAGAGTGGAACTTAAACCTTATAGGCAGTCTATAATGCTGCGAAATCTGTGTAAAGTCTCGATCATCTTCGTTATATGCATTACGTCAAGTCTTCAAAACTTAATAAACCTGTGCAGATTTCAAATACTCCTCCAAGAAGTGCAGCTGCTCATCAACATTTCAAACGTGTATATTATCAAGTTCAAACTTGGTTAGGGCATGATTTGGAACCCCAGGTATGGGGTTGGGCAATGCGAAACGATTTTCTGGAGCCTATCATGACAATTTTACCACCTGCTCCAGAAGATTTGCTAAATACAACTTTCTGCAACTGCTAGAGTGGTTGTGGTTCGCGATGCGGATCCAGGAAAGCCGGCTTGCAATGCTCTTTAGCTTGTGGCCAATGTAAGAGGCAAGCTTGTCTCAATGCTCTACCATATCAGAGTGACATTAACGAAAATAGAACCTTTGACCCCGAAATCATGGAAGAACTTGGGACGATAATGAAGACCAGTTTGAAATTTACCAGCAGCCAGAAGACGACTATGAAGAGGAAGAAGATGATTAAAATTTTAAATTGTAGTTTTTGTACCCTTCATTCCATTTTTTTTACTTTGAATAAAAATAAATGTATTGTATGATATTTTTTAATAATATTATTAATTCATTATTTATTTGTTTTTTTTTTTCATCTGTAAGAAGTTATTAATATTAGTTAGGTTAAAATTCAAATATACTATATTTTCATTAACAATTCTGCAATTACATGGGCAGGTAAGTGTTGTTAAATAAATTAATACTGAATAAAAAGTGGATAGGTTAGGAAAAAAATGATAAAATATAACATAATTGTTAATAAAAATTGACAAATATTTATAATCATTGATTTATCGATAGTTCATCAACTATATATGGCGCGTTTTCGACCGGAGGCACTGGTTGACCTGAAATGATCCTGTGACCGCGCGCTCTCCGCCCTCTATCTCGAAAACAGTTCATCGTATGAAAAATTTGTTTAAGCAAAATTTGTAGAGAATTTTGTATTCTACAATATTGAAAATAAATACAAATATCAAAAAACCCATAGGAAATTAGATATTTACAAAAATAGCGCAAAAAACCGATTTTTGTGACCTTTGACCTTGAAATTTTATAGTTGCGTACACACTACCATATGTAGGTTTTGAGACAACTTTTTGGGTGTCAATATACAAGTATTTACAGACTTACAGCTGGGTATCTCGAATTCCGAGGTGAACTTACTATAATGACTGGACTAGCAGGCAACATGGAAATAGAACTGTAGTGAAGATTTTCTTAAAAAAATACTGATTCGGTGAACATGTCGTATGAGTAATTTTTTTCAAAACTTTTAGTCCATGCCGCGTCCATTCAAGACTAAAATATGTTTTTTAGTTTTCACAACTTTTATTATAAAACAACTATTTGGAAATAATTTGGCGATATACATAATAAAATTATATTACGTACATTACACATTATGTGGTATCGCGTTTTTCCATCCAATCAGGAAATTGGCGATACATCGGTAATCTATGCAAAATGCGACTTAAGCCGTTGTTTGCGATTGCGCTACTGGTTGAGACGGCACTCCAATCGTGTTCAGGTCCAAGGGTCCCGAGTTTTTACGAGTCCCTTAGTAAGTAGTACACAGATAACGAGAAAGCAAACCTAACTTCGTCTGAGAGGATTTTCGCGACATATGTGCAGTGTGCAGCTTACAGATGACTCTGTGAAAATTTCAGGTCGATAGCTTCAAAACTGATGGACTAGTTTGGGTAGAAACAGACAGACGGACAAAACTCAATCGACTCAGCTCGTCATGCTGATCAAAAATATATATACTTTATATGGTCATCTGTGGGCGCCAGCATTGCAGTAATAACCCTGAAAAGCCTCTCAAAAACTGCCGTTCGGATTCGGCGTTAAACTGTAGGTCCCTTTCTCTTGTGCTAAAATTAGAAGCACAAGCCAAGAGTGGGAGAGGCTCGGCTTTGGCCCATGTTGTCATCGACAAGCCGATTTTACTTTACTTTTATATGGTCAGAGATGATTCCATCTATGCGTTCCAAGCTTCTGGGCAAAACTACACAGAGAAAACAAAATTAGCTACACGCCAGTTGTAGAAACGACAATCCTAAACGAAACGTAGTTCACCCTGCAAAATCTTACACGAAAATGTAGAAAACAGAGAGCTAGAGAAAAACTATACGAACGTGTAGAAATAAAAAAGGTAAGCGAGGCATGCAGAAAAGTTAAATGCTGCGTGGACAAATGCAAAGGTTACATGTCAAGAGAAAAATCGCGAATTTTTCAAAGTATTTCAACATTTTTCATTAAGCTTTCTGAATTCCACACGGAAATGTAGGTTTTCTACATAAACGTTTAGATATTGAAAACTACACGCGGGTGTAGAAATTCTAAACGAAAATGTAGCTCAAAATCAGTACAGAAAAGTTACATTTTTCGTCTAGAAAACTGTTTTCCCCACGTGCCGTGTAGGTTTTCTAAACAATCGTTAAAGATTTCAAATGCTAAATGCTTAATTTAGAAAATCTACACGAAACGTGTAGCTCATCGTCGCTTGTCGCTTCCCTTTATAACTGTAACTAAATAGCCCGGCGAACTTCGTACAGCCTAACAATTAATAACTGTAGTGAGTTAACTTAAATAAATGAGTACAAAATTTATTAAATTCAATAGATTAAAAAAATAATTGATTTGGTGAAGCACTTATATATGTTAATACTTTTCACTGAAGAACCTTGTGATAAACAACATTTTTAGTTTTGTTATCAGGAGCAAAAATAAATAAAGCAGAGGGTTTGCCGACTGGTGAACATGCCACGCCATAAGAAATACATCCATTTTCCAAATTCAGACCATAAACATTTAAAGACTTACCTTGTGATTTGTTAATGCTAGGCGAATCGAAATTGAATTCGTTTAAACCCAAAGGGCACATCGGTTGGGATCATCGGAATCCTCGGAATGAGAATTTTCTTCACCTTTAAATTTTCCATTAATTATCGCCGCGTGAATCACATTGGTCATCACGGTAGAGCACGGGTAGAGCCCTGTCACGATCCTGAGTGTATTCTTGATCCGATTATTGTGAATCTGATTTTTCTTGTTTGAAGCTAAGTCCAATGATTTCCCAGACCGCTATGCTGTTTTTGGCCAATGATCTCACCTTGGTATCTACACGCCTGCATATTTATTGTATATCCAACCATGGCACTAAGGGTTTTTTTTTGTTTTTTTTTTTGGCATAAACTCAAAAAATTGGTGTTCTGTTTTTTAAAAAAACTTTTATTTTTATTTTTATAATACTCTAATTAAAAAAATCAATCGATAAAATTTTTTACGGTCACACTGACTGCGCAGTACGCCGTCAAAGTCAGCTGATTATGCACGTGGTAGCTTTGTGCACAATTTGCCGATACACATTGATATAGTTTGATTGACTACGTTATCCACATAAATCAACAAATACTACTTTTAGTGATGGAAAATCATAGTTTGGAAATGTAAAACTGGAATTTAGTAACAGTTTTGTCAATTAGATGTGTTTTTGTCCTTGTGTAACGTGTTTTATTCATGAGCATTCGATTGATTCATCTTAACAAGTGAAGCTGTGTTTCGTGGAGTAGAACTCTGAAGGCCCTCCGAGGTCCTCGGGCGTTTAAATGTGGAGTTACTATTAAAAGTGTCCAGAATAATATGTATTTAAATTTGATTGCGATAAACTACTGCTTCTCCGAAAAATCGCCTTTTTGCAGAGGGATATATGTTTTGAAAAGCACAGCTGCTAGATATTTTTGTCAACAACAATTGACCAAAGGGCGAAGTTAAACAGCATATTCGCCAAAAAATTGGCAAAAAACATGTAAATAATACTAACGAATCAGAAAATAACAATGAAGTACGGGCATTTGTAAAATATTTTGGAAGATACTGGCAAAATTGCTGTCGACATTTGACAAGATTTAAAAATAAGCATTCTGAATGGATTGAAAACAGCATAGTAATTGACATCGAAGTTAATTGTGGATCTACAGACAATTTTAAAGGATATGGGACTTAATGTGGACAAGCCGAGACCAAATTGCAGCTAAAACTCCAAGATGGCAACACGGCCAGTAGATGGCATTTTCTAACGCGGCCTACTGTTCACAAGGTACTAGTACATGGTGAACAATTAATAGAAAATTTATTTGTTCCTGTTGGCTGTCTTGGGGAACATGCATCCGAGTCCCGAAATAATTTATATAAGAGTGATAGAAGGGGACATGCATGGAAATGCAGTCGACTGGACAACATGATCAATGTTTTTAACAGAGCCTTAGTTACTTCAGACAAATTGCTGTCAAGCATCTATTTAAAAGAACGACAAAATAAAAATAAAAGAAAAAGTATACCAGATGAAGTTTTATCGCTGCTGCGGTCACCACGCTCACCACGAACGAAAATGATGAAGATGAAAAAGAGGATAACGATTATTTTGATAAAAAGCTTGATTTTATTGCTTTAGACGAAAAATATTTTAAAATACAAGAAAATTAAGTTCACATTTGCCGTAAGTAGCCCAACTAAGCTGCTTAAACATAATTAATTAAATAATGCCTTTTTATTTTCAGAACAGTTAACTTAAAAATTATCAAATTTAATACCAAAAACCTCTGTAACTAAAACATATTTTTAACAAAGATGTTTTAAACTTGTTAATATAAATAAATTTGTTGTAAATTGTTAAAAATGAGAAGAATGGACTTGGTCCTTTGGGCTGCTGTATAAGACCAAATATTTACTTTATTTTAATAAATTTGGCATAGATTGGTAATATTAAATGTTTTTATCTATAACTAATAATTTTAGTACGTACAAATGCACAAAACAAATCAAATCCATGATAAAACAATTTTTTTTATGAATTTTCAAAATAATTTTAAGTACCATATTCGGGGGCGGGGATGTAGGCGTGTTCGAATCATTAAATAAACAAAAACCGAAATTCTACTTTAATCTTAATAATTTATGTGGAAAAATTTAAATTCCTATGTTTCGATTTGAGGTTGATGCCAAAAAAAACGAAAAAAAAACCCATAGTGCATGGGCTCAAGATGTTATACGTTCAAATATTCCATTCGGCACCTGTGAAAAACCCTTATCCTGGCAGCGATCCCATTAGTCAAGAAGCTCTTAACATCAGGTATTGCTTGAAAAATCGCTTGAAAAAGTGAAAAGAAGTGGTCCATATTTTATTTTTTTTCGAAAGTGCGCACTTTTTAATTTTGTTCATACAAAGCTGTCAATGTTTTGAGATTCTTATTGGTAATAACTAATCCAATAAAGTCATTTATTTTGTGCACTATATCTTTCTCTATGTATGAACAAACTTTCTTCACAAAAATAAATTAACGTATACTAAAACATTTTTATGGCTCTACCACAAAAATGCTCTAATAAATGCAAAGTACTTGCTCTCACACACCAAACTTCTGCCTCCTAAAACTACTCACACTCACACACACACTCTCACCCCGTCCACCAGTACAAAACCAAAGACCATTTTAGAAGCACATTTTAATAGCATTGTAGAAATTTTTTGCACTTAATTAAGTGTAATTAAATTTGCGCTGCTTACTCGCACATTTTTCGGCACTATGTGGCTGCGAGCGGGGGTAAAGGGAAAATGAGAGTGGGCGGGAGAGTGCCTAAAAATTTGTGCGCCGTGTTTTATGCAACGATTTTTCACTTCAAGTTGTACCAAAAGCGCCACAACTCGAGTGCCATTTACATTTTCGTAACGAAAGTTTCGATGGAGCGGACAAGAGGGTAGCTGAGTACAGGCAAGTGGTTCGAAATAAGTAAGCTAGTGTATTTAATATTTAGCGCTTTATTTAAGATGGTTTCTATATGCTGAATATTGGATACGGGTTGGTTTAACTTGCTGCAGATGATTGCAGAGATGCGTAGAAGGATCGTCAATTATCACAGATGTTAAAACAACTGAGTAGCTTCGAAACCCCGATTGATCATGAAACTCCTACAAAATTATTACAACTGCTTACAACAATCCTCTTATTTATAAAACAAATTTAACAAAATAAACATTCTTTTTTCGCTCTTAAAACGATTAGCTCTCATCCGCCCCGCGTGAATAAATTCTTGATTTGTGCTCTCTGCTGAGCTGCTCTTCTGCTTGGCATCTGGTGTGCAGTCAACTCAGCTGCATGAATATTTTGAAACAACTTCTCGTCTTCCCTTCCCCCCTTTCGCAACCAGCGCCGTCTTACCGCATTGCACCTAAGTAAATTATCATGTTTCATTTGCCACCCACCCAGTTGACCACCCTTTCGCAACACCCACACTTAGTCACTTGGTTTCATGAGTAAACACATCTTATAAATTATTCAAAAACGCAAAAAAGCTATTTGCAACACTTTACCGTTAGCATTACATTTACGCTCCGGCTCCGTATCCTGCTCCAGCTCCGGCTCTGTCCGCTGGCATTCATTTTTTAGCATCACTTCCAGCATCGACGACGTCGCCGCCGTAGTCGTTCCGCTGTCCCATGCAATCAGTCAAAAAATGTCGAGCAACATATGCGTAGGTGGAGGCGGCGCCGGAGCTGGTCCAGGTAACAGCAGAGGCAAAAAGCATGACAAATGAAATGTTCAAGCTGAAAGAGAAAAAGGTGCGGAAAAAACAGTGCAGAAATTGTGTAGTATACTTTTCGGGTGGGGAGAGAGCGCGAGGTGGCGCCCAAGTAACTTGAGTTTCGCCTGACAAAGTGCCTCGGCTTACTGCAGCTTCGCTTGGGGGCATGTAAAATGAAGCCCTGGCGAGCGGTTGGATGCCTGGGCCTGACTTTGCCACTTTCTTGTTGTCAGCTTCTTACTTAGTCCCTTCTCGCTGTATTTTTTTTTTAGGTTGTCTCGCGGCAAAGGCTTCGCTCAAATATTTAACTTAAGTAAGCGTTTGTAATTAATTTCACGCTTAACACTGACACTTTCGCCGCACTTTTCAACACTTTTTCACGCTTTCCGCCTGCTGCTTCTCGACTTTATATGGCATAATAAACACGCATTTTATAATAAAGCTGCTACCGGAGAAAAAATTGACTGTGTTATTTATGTGTCAAGCAGTTTTGTGGCAACATTTTTTGGTAATTGATGTTGCAATTAACATGCTCTTCAAGATTTATGCGTGGGGTAAGACGAATAGAATTCTAAAATTAAATTTTAAATTTTTTTAATTATATTAAAATTACTCATACGTCAGGATGTCGCAGTTTTGTGTTTAAAGCAAGGAAATCGTGTTTGGGAACGCAAGCTCAGTTTTTTGGATGTAACTTCGCAAATACGCAACATCTATCCGGTTGAACTATATCCACCCAAGCGATAAAAAAAATTTTGCGGTTCGATAAGCTATATCTGCAATCTTTGTTTGGGTTATTTGAAATTGAAAATAAATTAAAAGTACAATCGGGGGTGTCCCAGAAATCTCTAGAGATTTTCGTATAAGCGGTTTCTTTCGAACTACAACTGCTTGCCTTTACAGGTGAAGTTTCTCCAAAATGCAAGGCTGCTAGATTAGATGACAAAAATTGACAGATTTTAAACTGACTGCTTAGTGCCAAGTAGACTTAAAGCGTTCGGTTTACTTTCCCAATAATCTAGGAGGCGATAGTATTTTTGACACTTTACATTTAAGGTCATGCTAGTTTAGTTCAAAGTATAATCGATTATACGAATATCTCTAGAGATTTCTGGGACACCCCCCAATTCATAATATAGTGATACACATAATTTATAACAACATCAAGTCCATTTGAAGTTTTTTATATAGGATGGCCCAAAAGTAACCAATGGGCTCAAAAGTTTAATAACTTTTTCGAATATCAATTCAACCAGACTGACTGGTGACCATGGCACAGCCTAAACGGTAAGAGCTAGAGGGCTTAAATTTGGACAGGAGTTTCCTTATGTGCTGAAAGTGCGTACTAAGACGGGGTTTTGGAAAATTCCATCCGGAGAAGCCGGAAAAGCGTCGGGAAAGTTTGTATGGGCAAATATTTTTTTCATCCGATTGACTTGAAACTCGGTGTGTAAAGAAAAAGCGTCGGAAAAGTTTGTATTATGAAAATTTTATTTTTCATCCGATTGACTTAAAATGCGGTTTGTAAGCAAAGTATGATAAATAATTGGACATGTATTTTCACGATTTTGGAAAATCCGCCCACAAGGTAAATTCTCGGGAAATTCGACTTGCAAAAATCAATTTTTCATCCGATTCACTTTTAAATTCGGTTTGTGAGGACAGTAAGTGAAATAAATTGAAAAGCGATTTTCCGATGTTGAAAAATTCGACCGTAGGGTCAAATAATTCCCGTAAAAGCATCGGAAAAGTTTATATTGGTAATTTATTTTTTCATCCGATTAACTTGAAGCTGGGTTTGTAAACGAAGTAGACGAAATAATTGAAAACGTATTTTCCCAATTTCGGAAGATCTGCCCGCAAGGAAAATACCCGGGAAATTCGATAATCAAAAATCTATTTTTCATCCGATGGACTTGAAATTCGGTTTGTAAGGATAGTAAGGGAAATAAATTGTAATGTCATTTTCTGATGTTGGAAAATTTCACCTTATGGTCGGGAAACTCATGGAAAACTCAGCAGCCAAAAACCTATTTTCATCCGAATGGCTTCAAACTTGGTTTGTAAGGAAAGTATAAGAAATAACGATAACGGTAACGGTAACTGGGGCTGCCGTTTTTCATTTTACTGGTTGTGTGCGGGACCTGGACCTGGACGTGGGCGTGTACCTGAAGGTGTCCATGGAGGTGGCCATGGAGGTAGCCATGAAGGTGGCCAATAAGTTGGCCATGAAGGTGGCCATGGAAAATGGTCCAAAACCGCAATATTAGCAAAATTCTTAATCTCAGTAAGACTTTGGGGATTGGTTAGACGCTTGCCCGGGAAGGTTTCTTAGTAGAAGAAATGGGCGGAAAATGGTTCACAAACCGCGATATTTGGAAAATTTTACTGAAATGGTGGACGCTTGCCTGGGAAGGTTTATGAGTTGAAGAAATGGGCTGGAAATGTTGCACAAAACGCAAAATTTGAAAATTATAGCATTCATCCCGTTGCAATGTTACTTTGAGGAATGGTTGGAGAAATGTCCCAAAATATGTGTTCAAGGCCCATCCTTATGTGTTATGTGTTCAAGGCCCATTCTTTATTTTTGGGCCGATCTTTATCAAATTGGGTTTGTAAGCTTTAAATTTTAAAAGTCCACCATCAAGATCGGAAATGTTAGGAGAGACTTTAGTCTTAACCGCGGGCGGGGCGTAAGAGTTAGCCGATCTATGTAAGATACGGTCAAATATTTTACAATTTGTGAAACCCACCCCCAAGTCGGAAAAGAAAATCTGATACCCTTATCGGTTAAAATAGCTTAACTGACGGCGCGTCGTGGAGGCGTAGCGAACCAAGCCGGGTTATTTGCTAGTATACATATATAAGCCTTAATTTCAAAGCAGTAATACTTTACCTGATAGACAAAATTTCGTTTAATGTCTGTTTGTAAGCGATTTTTCAGTTTTTTTGACCAAAGTTACTTAGCTAAGACCCGCTCAACATCCGCATTCGACCACGGCAATGACAATATATTGAGAACAAACGATGCTTGCTCATATAACAAATAGCATCTGCCCAAAACTTAACAGTGTTGTCAACATTGTTCCAGTTTATCAGGTGTATGTTATTATATTGTAATAATATCATATCAATTTCATTACTATTGATGGTAAACAGCTCAAAAAGCTCAAGTATACTAAATAAGTGATGTTAAAAGCTTTGTCGAATTTGTAATAATTGCATATTAAAAACAGTTTTGGCAAAAAAAAAATTCAGAAGTGATAGATTTAAGGGGAAAAAACACTTTGCGGAAAAAAAATTTTCGACTTTTTTTTTTTGCATATTTTTGTAGCTTGGATATTCAAAAATATCCCCTAAAAGGATTTTCAAAAATTCGAAATAGTTTAGAAGATATAGTCCTTTTAATGACCCAAAGTGACCCGATTTGCCTAGCACTCAAATTTAAACGCGTTTATCTCGAAACCACGTTTTTCAAACTGGTGGCCAGATTCAGAGGAAACCAGGGACCGATTTTGCTCGGAAGGGCTATACGACGCAGAATTGTCGTGCTACGTCGGCCCTAACTTTTGGTACCTTTTTAAGTGTACTTTTTTACATACACTACAAAAAAAAAAAAAAATTTGTTTTCAATGTCCGCCTTTTGTAAAAAATTTCAATTTTTTCGGGGGCCGAACGATAGCCACATAGTCTAAACATACCTCATTTTTTTTTTCGTCTCGTTGCCGGCGGGGCTTTTTTTTTTATTTTCGAGGCCGATAACTTTTAAACGGCCTCATATTGACAAAAAAAAATTTTGTATTTTCCTTTCATTCATTAACTATTTAATAAAAAAACAAAAATAAAAAATCCATACTTTTTTTCTGGAATTTTTTAAAAACCATCTACTTTGCTCTCGAAAGTGTGTTCCCCTTAAGGACAAGGAGATTTTAAAATTTTTTAAGGCTAGACCAGTTTAAAAAGTGACAGATATGTCACCAAAAAGACCAAAACGGCATCACTGGCACACTGTACAGTATGTTTTGGCATTACATCTGAAAATATCATTGGGGGTTATGATAAAACATTTTTTACGTCCTGTTCTTTAAAACAACCATGTGATGTGGTTTCAGCAGGATGGAGCCACTGCCCGAAGCACAACGGCACTTTTAAGTAAAATTGTTGCAGAGCGAATAGCTTCCAGATATTTGGTTGGCTGACAAATCGCCGGATTTTTTGCTTAAACGTACAACTAGGGTCCTGAAATCCAACTATACAAATTTCGATCAGATCCGACACGTACTTTTGCAACAGTAACAAAAATCTAATTTCTCGTTGACCTTTGTATGTAAAATTCTTTTCATTGAACCTCGTATTTCTAAAAACTCCATGTTTTCTAAATTGAACCAGAAAAAAAGTCGGTCAAGCCCGACTATAACATACTCTGTACCTGTGAAGTGCTGCCCATCACCGTTACGACCGGTGCTGCCCATAATTGTCTGTTTTTCTTATAACTCGACAACCGTTCACCAAACCTCGGCGGGTGATAAATAATCCTGTTCACTAAACATGTCCAGAAGCAACGAACCTTTTATCTATAAAACTGAGGGAGATATGACGTTTTTTCCAATTGGCGGGGCGGGAGGGGGCGTGGCAAAAGTTGAAAATAAACTTGATCTGCCTGCAATTATAAGAAGCATATGTATGTCTCATACATGTCAACCCTCCATCTCTTACCATCTCTGAGATCTGTTTGTTCATACGGAAAGACGGACAGACAGACAGACAGACGTACGGACGGAAAGATGGACATGGCTAGATCGACTCGGCTGTGGATGCTGATCAAGAATATATATACTTTATGGGGTCGGAGATGCTTCCTTCTGCCTGTTACATACTTCTGCACAAACTTAATATACTCTGGTACCCGGTACAGAGTATAAAAACTGAAAAGAATTATAATAAGTTTGTAATATTCCAAAAAGTAAACAAAAAAATCTTTTTTAGAAAAAATTGAAACACTTTTTATACAATTTCTTGGCGCACTTTATCCCTAATTTCTCAAAAACCAATCAATCATAGTATGTTTCACTTTTAATTCTGCTGCGAAATCAAAAGCGAGAATTTCAAACAAGTACAAAATGTTCTTTGTTTGAGCCCTTTCCCGATTCCCCTAAAACGAGTTCTCTGTATTGTACCAAAGAAGGCTGGAAATATCCAATTTACCTTTTTGGTAGAACTATTGAAGGTCAGATATTAGCCAGAATCAGTTGGGAATTTTAAGAAGAGACTCGCTTAAAAATAGCTTACATTTTACGTTGCACACTTTGTGGAGCTACCACTATAAGTCAATTTTGTACTCAATCTAACATATTTGTAATTATAATTATATTATCTAATTATAACGTTGTCGTTGTTTTATTCGGAAGCAACTTGGCTATAGTTACATTTACAGCTGCCAAAAATAGCTTGGTAGCTCAACAAAAGGTGTCTGCACTTTGGAATGAAAGACCCTCACTGTTGATTCAAAATAGTACACATTTTGTTTTTACGTTTGGTGTGTGAAATCAAAGGCTCACACTCTTGACTTTAGAAGTTCATTATTTTTGATTAACTACGAGATCAGAAGCAGGCTTTGTTGATTTTGCTACATTTTAAATTCTAGTGTCTACACTTTTAAGTCAAAAACAAAAATAGTTGATTTTAATTTGGTAAATCAATTTAATTCGTAAAAATAGGTAATTTCAAACATTTGTAGTTAGTCAAAGATGAAAAATGTTGATATTACAAAAAAAATGTCGTATATGCCCGGCGCAGCTCGGGTCCTCAAAACTGTGCCTAAGTGTTTGTTCCACTAAATTCTAAAATGTAGATGAAAGCGCTAAAAAAGTGTTATTAAGCTTGAACCGGCTAGTGAATGCATTCCACATTTAATCTGTGATAAGCTTGGTCGGAACCGGTCTAAGCCAGTAAACTTAAAAAATCAGTATTAAACTTAAACTTAAAAAATCAGTATTAGATTTCGATACAGTGAATTTCAATTTTATATTATATTTAAATAGTATATTAGATAGAACTATAAACCAGTCTCTAACCGGTTTAATCCAATATTCAAGAGAACACACGGCCTTAGTGGGCATGTGAGTTGCCGAACTCTAATTTAAACTAAGCTTTGACCACAGTATCCGGAAGGCATGGGATAAGGGTTTCGACACCGAAAGTTAATTTTTTGACATTTAATTTGATAAATTTCGAACTCGAACTTTACCCACTTTTCGAATCTAACATGAAATTAACATAAACATAAGAAGTCAAACTCAAATACTGCAGACAAAACTTGAGTTTAATTTTCGGTGTTTAATATAATTTTAAATCATTTTCGTGTCTGTTGTGAAGCAGCTTCTTTTTCCAACTTCCTCTCAATGTCTGTCCTGGCACTAATTGTGCTCATTATCTGCTAAATGTGAACAAATTTATGTGACGCACGCAAACTGATTTGATTACCCGTACGTGTACTTCACCGTAGAAAGAGAAAACCCCAACTCGTCGGAGTGTGGGCACTTAAGTTACCTGGGCCAACACAAAAAATACAAAAAAAACCGCCTCATAAAACATGTAAAATTTAAAAAAAAAAAGTACCTCTCACACACATGCTAGGACTTCCTCCTCTCGCCCCCTCAACAAAACTCATTAAAAATTCGTAGAACGTTCTATTAAATGTTCATGTTTTGCATAAAAAATACTGTGAAAAAACGACCAAG
This sequence comes from Lordiphosa collinella, assembly GCA_018904265.1. Taxonomy (NCBI): domain Eukaryota; kingdom Metazoa; phylum Arthropoda; class Insecta; order Diptera; family Drosophilidae; genus Lordiphosa; species Lordiphosa collinella. The sequence goes on along the minus strand of JAEIFV010000341.1, from coordinate 176,335 downwards.
CGATGAGCTTTAGGCTTGATAAGCCTGGGTGTGTTGCGGTGCGGGTGCAGAATGGCGTTGATAAATTCAATTGCCTGTGGATAAAACGAAGAATATGATAATTAGCTAAACATCTCAAATGTTGCAAATGAATTGTAATTTGATCTAATGACTAAATTAATGTATAAGAAGTCAAATTGTTAAAGCGCTTTTCTCGCAATATTTTTAGCATCTAAAAATATTTCCACAAGAACGACGAAAATTATATTTACTGCAAATCTAATCATGTCCATAATTTGTCCCGAACAACAACAGTTTAAACTCAGCCCCGTCTCTTGGCACATAAAAGCCACAGAAATTGTGCGCTGAGTTTTTAGTAGCTCAATGGCTAAGCAGGAAATGCCATTGAAAATCACGTAATCGCACACACACACACGCACACATATCCTCGTGGCCATAAAATTTCATTTCAATGCTTATCATTTCTGTGGTACATTTTGGGATTCTCTTTTTTTCGCCGGTCAACGCATACAAATGCAAAACGGAAATAACATGAGGGATAAATCAGGAAATTGCTAAACATCAAATAACGTGTACAATATCTATATGTATTGATATATATATATATAGGATTGCACTGCAGCTCCATGTCAACGATGTCAACAATTCAAAATTATGGCAATGATGACGAGGCAAACAGCTGCAGGAGCTGCCGGAGCTACTGCAAAAGTGCTGTGCACCGAAAAATTCAATTTTGCAATATGACATCCGGCGGGTCACACACACACGGCGTATACTTAACGCCCTTGCGCTTGAGTCAACAGTCCCCGAAGTCTTCTATGTGCCGCCTTTTGTTGCCAGAGCATTGTAACAGCTTCAGCCACTGGCTGCCGGTATCGGGCAAACAGTGCAACGATGGGCTCTGCCCAGGCTAAAACGGATTGAAATTGCCCAGTGGACAAGCAATTTTGTGGCCTCTTTTGTAGTTGCTAATTACAATTATACATTGCTGCACAAAGTTGGCGCACAAAATTTGGAAAAAATTGATTATTGACTTGTATTCGTATTTTAAAGGTGTTAAAGATACGAAGCCCTTGGGCCATCAGAATCTTAAAGCGTTCTAATGAATTTCATTTTGAATGTTAAAGACTTGCCAAGAAGAATTTAAACTCGAGTCAAAATAGCGATGTCCGTCTCTCCGTTTTTATGAACAAACATATCACAGAGATGGTAAGAGATAGAGGTTCGATATATCCATAAACTTCTTATACTTCCAGGCAAGTTTATTTTCAGTTTTTGCCACGCCCCCTCCGGGCGCCGAAATTTAAAAAAAAAAAGTCTTATCTCCCACAGTTTTGTAATAGATGGTTCAAATCTTTTGGTCTTAGTATAGTAATCAGTATGATTTATCGAACCGCTCATGGATTGGTGAGGATCGGATGAACGATAGTCGCGTTAGAAGAAAAACAAACCGGGGTGTTTCCCCCCGAGCCCGGACTTCTGAGAGGGGCCCGGAGCCCGGATTTTTGTCGAAAACTTAACCTATATACAACCTGAGAAAATCTCCCAGGGCCCGGAATCCCCATTCGACAGGCCCGTATATACCAATATTGCACAGTCAGCCAACATTTGGTTTACTAACTTGTCATAGTTTTTGGTCTTTTTTATACTACTCAAAAAGCCATGCCTTCTTTTGTCTTTTTTTTTTGTAAAGTAAACCAATATTTAAAACATTTTTCAATATCTGGCCCAACAAAAATACATTCCCATATTTTGGAAACCAATAGCCTGGAAAATGTTGATTGGGGTTGGCTCAGTTACCGATGGAAGACACTGCTTTCACGAAGCTCACCATAAGCCCAAGGGTAGTGTGAAGAGGCAGAAGGAATTTATTTTCCTTTGCCAGCAACTAGGGAGATTTAATGTTATTTTCATCAATGACGTGATTCTGTAGCGTGGTGATAGTGTCAACCACAGGCAAGAAAACCATGAATTCAATGTATTTCCACCTTGCAGGCCAGTTAATTCAGTAAAACTTTGGGGAATGACTCGACGCTTGTCCGGAAATGTTTCCAATAAAAAGAAATGTGCGGAAAATGGAACAAAAACCGCGAAATTTGCAAAAGGTACGATTGTGATAGGACTTAGGGAAATGGTTGGACGCTTGCCCGCGTTGGTTTTTAAATTGAAGAAATGGGCGAGAAATGGTAAAAAAACCTCGAAATTTGTAAAACTATACCGTTCATCCGATTGCGATGAAACTTTGGACAATGATTGGACGCATCGGGAAGATTTCTATGGTCCAAAAATCGTTAAATTGGAAAAATTACCTTATGAGTATTATGAGTACTATTGCGAGATTTCCAAATTTTTGATTTGAGCCGGGACTAGTGTAAAAGTTTCATAGACGGCAATTGTAGTCGGGTAAATAGGAGGTACAAGGTGGGCCAAAAGAAGTCACCGGGCCAAAAGAAGTCACCCTATTGGAAGATGCTCTTATTTTTACAAATAGCCGCCAAAATATAAAGAGGTAAATATTATATATATTCTACATCTGTATAGTCCACAAATGTCAAAACAGATCTGACTTTGGCGGCTATTTATAAAAATAAGAGCATCTTCCAATAGGGTAACTTCTTTTGGCCCGGTTGACTTCTTTTGGCCCACCTTGTACCACCTTGCATAAACCAAACGGTCTAAAAAGTCACGAAAATAGCAAAATATTTATGAGTTTAGATTATCATGAAGACGGGTAAATAGAGGAAGAGATTGAACGTTCCAAAATGTTTATATCAATTTGCAGCCAGCACTATCTTGAATATAATCGCTCCCATAAGAATCATAAGGACGCGGGCGACGCCCGGTATTCTAGTTTTTATTTAAAAAATTGAAAAATAAAGGCTTTTTCAGTTTTTATTTTAAAAATTGAAAATAAAAACTGAATGTAAATATCTTTGGAATTTACAAACATTCATGATCTGTGGATCAATACCTTTCATATGATACATCACATGTCCTAATAGGACAATCATTAAGGACCCAAAAAGAATAAATTCGTGGAAGTAAACAAATTATGGTTGTTTTTTGACCTTTTTTAAAAAAAATCTTATTTGAAAACGGAACGGAATAGTTATTAAAATTCTGTTTTTTTTTATTGTATTAAGAACATATTAAATTAAAAGAAAAATTTTTTTCCTTTGTACGAGGGTTGTTTAAAAAGTTGCCGGCCTTCAAAGTTGGACGTTGAAAAAAGGTATGCTGCTGGCGGCACGTATAACTCCACTTCGGATCATCTGAAATAGAAAAAGTAAACGGCGCTAGATTCAGTACAGATGTTATTCAGACCCCTATTGCAATCATAATTTTGCGATTTTTCTTAACAAAATGGCTGCCATTGAAAAATGAAAAAAGATTTTGGGCAATTTTTTTTTGTAGTTTAGTAAAAAAAAAAAATGGAAAAAAAATTTTAAAATTAAGATTGAAATAGGGGCCATAATGGTGACAATTTTGCGTCGATAGCACTTTATTTTATCAAAATGGGTTCAGAACTACGGGCGCAATCAGTGCCGCCAGCTCGAAAAACGTGGTTCCGAGATCAACGCGCTTAAAGTTTGCAGTTGCTAGGCAAATCGAGTCACTTTGGGTCATTAAAAAGTTTATATATTCTAAAGTATTTCGAATTTCAAAAAATCTTTTTAGGACGATATTCTAAAAATATCCAAGCTATAAAAATATAAAAAAAAATCTAAAAAAAATGTTTGCCAAGCAGCAATTAACAAATCGGTGGCAAGCAACAGGGGTATGTATTTCGAAAAGTAAATTTTATGTATAAAGGCCTTGTGGAGACACCACCCTTTCCCCTATCCCTCTCACCCCATCAAGCTGTAAAATTTAATTCATGAAATTCGTCATAATTATAAGCAGGGAGTGGCCGAGTATTTTTTTTTGGCAGGTACGATGACCTTTGCCAAATGGATAATAAAAAATTATCAGGCCAGTTCCCGTTTTCGATTTCGATCAGATCATGTGGAATCAGAATTGGTAGCTGTTCCCGTTTCCGAAAAAAGATCAAGTAATTCGGTTTCAAAAGTTTTGCCATAGAGTCAGTAGAAAAAAAAGTAAATGGTCTCAAATATTGTCAAGATTTTGAAGTATCAATAGATATATTACGCGTGTAATTTAATTTAAAATCAATTACATCAGAAATTGCATGTAGACGAAAGCAAAAACGATCGAAATGAAACCGATCAGTGCTGATCGAAATTGTTAAGGCTGTCCTATGGCTGAAAACGATTCGATCATTAATTCGAAAAGACAACCGATTTCAATTTCACTCGGAAACGAGAACACCGAAATGAAAACGATTCGGAATTGCGTTCGTTTTACTTTCTAATTCCACTAGGAAACGGGAAAAGCCCTGTATAATTTACTTTTATTTTTTCGAAAACAATTACCAAGCTCTTAAAGCAATTATCCGATATGTGGCTAAACAGTTTTTAATATCACAGCTATTCGATATTTTCATCAGATTTTCATCAAAAACATCGGTGCTTTCACAAAGTCTTGTAGTACAAATACGCTGCACATTTGTCAGAACCAATCGGATCGGATGACAAAAGTAAATAGCTGTAAAGCTGCTGCCACATATATTTTGAAAAGAAAGTATTTCTGTATGCTTGTATATTTATCCCTTATGGGCAAATATACAAAAATACAGACATACTTTCTGCTCTACAGCTATATGCTTTTGTCATCTGATCCGATTGATTCTGACAAATGTGCAGCGTATTTGTACTACAAACTGCTGAACCGATCTTCACGAATGTTTCACAGTATGATCATGTCGATCTGGAAAGTGTCATTGCGCGAAATTTCCAAAATTCTACCGTTCAATGCAGCTATGGGGTATGGTTGAACGCTTGCTGGGAAGGTTTCTAAGTTGAAGAAATTTGCGGAAAATTGTCCAAAAACCGCGAAAAATGCAAAGTTTACGGCTTCGGAAAAACTTTGGGGAATGGTTCGACGCTTGCCAGGGAAAGTTTTCAATTAGAAGAAATGGGCGGAAAATGGACCAAAAAACCACGAAATTTGCAAAATGTTTGATTGTGATGAAACTTTAGGGAATGTTAGGACGCTTGCCCGCGAAGGTTTTTGAATTGAAAAAATGGGCCAGATATGGTCCAAAAACGTCGATATTTGAACAACTATACCGTTCATCCGATTGCGATCAAACTTTGAGCAATGGTTCTAAGGTCCAAAAATCGCGAAATTGTCATATTTTCCTTATGAGTACTTATGAAAGCGCTTAATTTTTATTATTTTTGAAGCAGAGAATCAGAATTTAGGGGCTCGGAAAAAGCTAGATTATGGTGCAACATCATTTCTAATGCATTATTTTGATCCAAGCGACAAACTGCCTTCTACCAGTTTCCGAAATAATGCGACGATCAGTATCTATTAATATATGTTCAAAAAATTATTGATGAGGAATAATCGCTTAAGCCTTATTCCTGAAAAGCAGCCTGTAACGCAAGCAATGATGCCATTTTGTTTGTTGCCGAAGCAACACGACGGGCTAATACTGTGTGTGAGTTGACTGCACAGCTGTTGAGAGTTTGCCTATGCCCAGTAGATAGCGACGCGCCAGCCAAGGATCTACATAAAGAGGTATTTTTTAGTAATTAAAATTGCTATTGATATTTGCGTGGTGTTTGCACAAATCTGGCTTTAAGCTAAAAATGAGATAAGCAACTGTCGTCAATAGGTGATAGTATTCTTCATTGAGGATTTGAAGTAACTGTAAACAATAGCAATTGGGCCTACGAGCTAGGATTTACATTTTTAAATCATATAATGAGATAAAAGTCGAATTTTGAAAGGCTTCTAGGGTTTTCATTTTAGCACAATAAGGCATAGTCGACAGCTAAGTTTGAGAAGCTGCTATTCACATTTATCACAATTTCAATTGCCCTTTGTGGCTCTGCGTTCCGCAAGTCAAGCATACCTCAGCCCCACAATGGTGCGAAGCAGCATCTTGAAGAAATTTAAGGAATCACGGAGTGGTCGACAAGGAGAAGTAAAGCAGAATAGCATAGAATCAAGTATGCTTTGCACAACAATGGCAGATGGAAAATTTCAAGTGATATATCAACACTTGAACTTGGAAGCTCGCACTAGAGTCGAATTTGTGCCACAAATCCAAGTAAATGAACACAGTTAGGAATAGTTACAAGAAGTAAATCATATTTTTTTCTTAATTTTTATTATATCCTGCATTTTCCGTTTGAATACCTCAATATTTCACCAAGCCAACCATGTTGTAATTAGAAGAAAATCTGTAATCACATTCGGTCAAATCTTGTGTCTTAGGGCACAGATTTTGCCCATATTTCACGGTGTGGCCTCGAAGCAAGTTTTCAGTTTCAATGAATATGTTAACAACTCTTCCCAACTGCAACAACATAAATTGCATGGCCTGCCGTGGCAAATCTTCCAGAGAGCAGCTTACAAGCACGAACAGATGTAAATATGTATGGGAGAGCCGAGATATAGTTGAAGTATGTATAGAAAATATTTGCATACAGCATGGTATTTCATTAGGAGATAAAGCAACCTGCCCTGTACACAACAACAACAGCAACTTATTAGTTTAGACAAAAATAAATTGCATAAATATTTCAGGCCAGGACATGTGCCCTGGTCGGGAGCCAACAAGTCACCGGGTCAGGCAGCAGCAGCAGCAGCAGAAGATACATTTTACAGATTTTAATTTGTCTGGCCGTTAAGCAAACTGTGTAAGTGTATAAGTGCATAAGTGTTGGTGGTCAGGCGATAAGGCAGCAAGACACACATCTTACTAATTGTTTCATTTTGCCTGCGAGGCAGGCAAACATTTGCAAATTGTATATTTTAGATGTAGACACACATTTTGCATTTTAACAAAATTCAATTTGCTGCTGCTGACACTTGAAGGAGCACTCAACCAGATATGTCTCCGCCTCTCTGTGGCCTAATTGCCTGGCCAGCAATTAATTAAACATGGCAACGTCAAAAAGGAGTTAATAAAGAGCGAGCGAGAGAGCGACTGAGCGAGTTGGCAAATGACGCACCAAATGGCATGGCAGCCAAGTTATTGGCCCCGCAATGTATGCAATGGAATTTTTTGCTGCTGCTGCCGCGATTTATGCTTATCAATATGATCAATATGCGTTGTAAACATGCCAAGCGTGTAAAATATGTGAAAATCATGCGAAATGAGATTGGTATTGGAAAAGTGGGAAAAAAAACACCAGCAAAACGAAAAGAGGAAAAAAGTCAGACGATTGACATGCGGCGAGGCGGCACCAGCTGCTAGTAATAAAATGCATTGAAACAAGATACAAAAAATAGCTGTGGGCTTCACAAATTTAGCCGCTTAATTTTAAAAAAGCGCAAAGTCTTAATATAAAAAAACGTCGTACAATCAGCTTAGGTTATGTATACCCTTCTTGCAGCTTCCTTTGAAAACAAAAAAGTTTTTTGAATAAGACTACTTTTTGGACCTTACTTTTCTATGGGATTTATTTATAAAAGATGTCTGATTATCCGACCAAACTTGGTGAGATCCATGGAAAAGCATAAAGGGGTAATTCACCTGTTAATTTCGAAATACCTTGAGGCATACCCATTTAAAACAAAAAGTTTTTCTTACTAGAACTTCTTTTTCGACCGATTATTCATACTGCAGCTATATGCTATAGTCATCCGATTTTGATAAAACTTTGTAGAAATGTGTTGAAGTATATAAAATAAGTGTATGCCAATAAAAAGGACGTTTTCATTAGAAACAAAAAACAATATGTTTTCTCATACCGATCGTTTCGCCTATGGGAGCTATATGCTATAGTCATCCGATTTTGATAAAACTTTGTAGAATTGTGTAAAAGTATATAAAATAAGTGTATGCCAATGATAAGGACGTTTTCATTAAAAACAAAAAAAATTTTCTCACTAGAACTTGTTTTTCGACCGATCGTTCCTATGGCAGCTATATGTTATAGTCATCCGATTTCGACCAAACTTTGTAGAATTGTGTAAAAGTATATAAAATAAGTGTATGCCAATGATAAGGACGTTTTCATTAAAAACAAAAAGTTTTTCTCACTAGAACTAGTTTTTCGACCGATCGTTCCTATGGCAGCTATATGCTATAGTCATCCGATTTCGACCAAACTTAGTGAAATCATGGGAAGGGATAGTAAACTAAGAAATACGTACTTTGGAGGCGTTTCCATTAAAAACAAAAAAGTTTTTCTCTTTAAGACTAGTTTTTCGAGCGATCGTTCCTATGGCAGCTATATGCTATAGTCATCCGATCCAGCCGGTTCCGACAAATGTGCAGCGTATTTGTACCAAAAGACTTCGTGCAAAGTTTGGTGAGGATAGCTTTAAAACTGACGGAGGAGATAGCATAGAAACAGACAGACGGACGGACGGACAGACGGACAGACGGACAAGGCTAAATCAACTCAGCTCGTCATGCTGATCAAGAATATATATATACTTTATGTGGTCGGAGATGCTTCCTTCTATGCGTTACAAACATCCGGACAATTTTATAATACCCTCTGCAAGGGTATAAAAATGTATGTAGAAAATCGCCGTTAAATTTAGAAAAATATAAAAAGAAATTACAAGCGGTGTCTTGTAATTCTCAAGTTCAAATTCCCTGCATTCGGAATATAAAAGGGGCAGTTGATATTATGCTTGCTGAGTGCTAAGCATTTGACTGCGTTCTTTACTATGACTCACTTGCGTGCTTTCGACTACCAAAGATGCGTTAAGATGCCTTTCGTGTTAAAGTTTTCCCCGAGGTCCTGAGTTCGAGTCCCAGACAAGGTAAAGTTCGAAAATAAAATAATGATTACTAATTTAAATGTGTTTTTCAGAAAGAAAACTTTAGTGAAGCAAGAGAAAGAATATTTTCTTTAAAAAAAATATGTAAGGGGTTTTACGCGTCTTATGTCGTCTTCCTCTTCTGTCTCTACCCCCCATTCTCTCAAATGAAAATATTTCTTTTTTCCTAAAATCTAGAAATGGTTTTCTAAAATCTAGAAAATGTTCTTCTACAATTAAAAAAATATTTTCTAGCTGATAGTAAATATTATCTTAATTTTAGAAAGTCACAGTCCTATTATAAGAAAATTATTTTTCTAAAATATATAGTGAGTCGCCTTTGAACCCTTTTTTAAGGCGAACTTCTTAATTTTAGGGTGATTTCGGCTGCTTTTTTTTTTTGAGTGCACCTTTTCTTAATTGCAGGTTCAAGTTTATAACGGCAAGTTCTCTGTCATTCGTATAATATAAAAACTGATCTTGTTCTAAATTTTTTAATTAAATTGCGCGCCAGTGTTGTAAGTTGTTGTTTTTGTAACGGCTGGGAAGGTTCGTATGTACATATGATTCATTTTGATTAAGTGATCGTTGTGAATGTCAATTTTATTTTTGGTCCGCTTTAATATTTCCAATGATGTGTTCGCTGTGAATGTCAATTTCAACCACCTAAAATGATGTAAATAACACTAGTTTACAGCATTTTTCATCCTCTTCGAATTGATATCATTCCTTATGTAAAATTACGCGCTGTATCCGAATCTGAAGTTAAAAGATTTTTAAATAGAACAGATTTCGAGGTAATCCCAAACTATCGTTTTTTGCATTTTTAAAAAAGATCTTTCCACTTAAGCCTAGTACGGAGAACGCCAAACTGTTTGTGCGCACAAAAAAGCCATTTATTGCGATAGTGAATCGTAAAAACATATTAGTGTGCTGAGACAGCCCAAAAATACCAAGAATAAGGCGTTATTGGTAATTTTCAAAGGTACGGTCAAACTTTTCCCCGGCTTACAAACAATTTAAAGAGGATTTCAAGTCGCAACAATAAAAAAAATTAGTACTATATATGAAATGGAGATCGGTATGGTCCAATGGCGAAGTCAGGAGACAGTTGTCCCCCTATATTACGGATTTTGTATCTGAAAACTCAAGTTTTCATTTATGCCGCACAAATTGGCTTGGATGAGGAAGGCAGAGCATACAAGAATGAGACGCTAGCGTCTCAGTTGGCATATTTCAAAGATTTGTAACGATATGAGTATATCGACAAAGCTAAGAGAGATTGTAAGATCTAATGTGATATCAACAATAGTTCGAGTCACAGAAGTGTTCATTCAAATCTTCCCAATGAGCGCCAACAGTTTTAATTGGCTCCAAAACAAAGCACCCGGTGCAGATCAATAATAAATGTTACACATTTTCATTATTTCATAAACGTTAGTACATATATACAAGGTGGGCCAAAAGAAGTCATCCGATGTTGTTTGGCTTTCATTTTTTTCTGAATAAAAAATGTATATTCTGTTTTTTGATATTATTTATTTGAACCTTTAGAATTTTATTGGTCATTTCGAGAAGATGATATCGGCCAAATGGGCGCCGTTACAATTGATTGCCTTACGTGCTCGTTTTATCATTTTTCATCATTTCATCACTTTGGCATTTTTCATCACTTCGGCAAGAACTCGGGGCTGCAGATTCTCGGGATTTCAAAAAAACCCCACAAAAAGTCTGGAACGATTAAATCGGGAGATCTTGCAGGCCGTGCAAATCGCCAAAAACGAGAGATGAGGCGACCCGGGAACGCCGCCTTCAGAATGTCGGTGGTGGTTCGACGCAGTGTGTGCCGTTGATCCGTCCTGTTGGAACCACATGCCCTCCAGTCCTAATTCGTCCAATTGCGGCAGAAAAAACCCGGTTAACATGACCCTATAACGCGCACTGTCCACTGTTGTCGTTTGACCAGCAGCGTTCTCGAAAAAAAATGGCCCGATGACTCCTCCAGCGTAAGCAGCGCACCATGCAGTCACTTTGAGCGGGTGTAATGGCTCCTCGTGCATCACTCGTGGATTTTCGGTGCCCAAAAGCGATAGTTTTGCTTGTTCACGTACCCGCTGAGATGGAAATGATTTTGGTCGAAAAATCGATAATTCACGATTATTCCGCGTTCTTGTGGAGTATATCGATCCATGGCTTGTTCACATGTATTCTACATCTGTTTAGTCCACAAATGTCAAAACAGATCTGACTTTGGCGGCTATTTGTAAAAATAAGATCATCTTCCAATAGGGTGACTTCTTTTGGCCCACCTTGTATTAATGTGGTTTCTCTTCATCGACATTGGCCGGTGCAAGCAACAAATTTTTTGCTGCTTTTTCTGGACTTCGAGGCTGTCTATGGCAACTGAATCTAAATACTCAAAATATTGATGAGGCCCCAATTAATTAGCTTTATTTCTTCCTCATGAAAGCGCTTCAATCGAATTTTCATTTTTTTGACATATCTTTGCTCAACCGACCGTCAAAATAAATAAATTTAATTAGTTTGGGCGCACAAACAAAACTCAAACAGCTGTTCAATTAAATCCACATGAGCATAGTAGTTGGTAACGCGAGGACGCCAGTGTGGGATTTTACCACCCCCACTGTTGCTTGCCAGTTTTACGTCAACAATTTTGCGAGCGTTTTTACAGTGTCATTTTTATATAAAGATTTTTGTTTGCAAGCGCTTTTATGCGTTCTCCGTACTAGGCTTTAACAGAAAAGTTATTCTGTAAACACATTAAATAGAATACTAGATAGCCGATGTTTGCTCAGAAAAACGCGAATAACTCCGACAAACGGTAACCAAATTTATCTAAGCAACATTTGTCTGACGAAGAATTAAATGGACTATTATAATAAAACCCTAGAAAAAAAAGCTTGGAGCAATTTTGTTAAACCAGCAAGGGTTAGTTGGAATTAAAAAAAAAAAAAGGTCAAAATACCAGATCTGTAACACGCATTTATCAGCCATTGCGTTACATCTGAGAAAGCATTGAATAAATTATACGAAAATCTTCTCGTGGCTATCAGAGTTAACAAGTTAATAGAAAATCAGATGGTCCAATCGCGCGTGAATTCATGTTGGGTGAGCAAAATGAGCCGAAAACGGGTTTTGAGGGTCCCCAAAAGGAAAACCAAGTATGAGGAAGTGCTATATGCAACCTACTCTACAGCGCACACTGGGCCAGCAGACCGAAATTTTGGCCAAAAGTCCCACTTTTTTGATTGGGAAACTTGATAAAACGGTTGTCGGAAACGATTAAGAATACTTATAGCTATTTTATGCCAAAATTTGGAACATTTTCACTTCTTGGTTTTTGAATGGCAGCAATTCAAAGAGAATTTTTCATGGAATTGCTACAAAAAAAGGAAAATTAATAGTCGAAACTAGGAAAGAAACAGCTTCTAGAGATTAATTATATATTTTCGACTACGGACTAGATTTAAATAAAAAAAAATATAAAGAAGCTTCCAATTGTATTCGTTTTCATAAAAAAATGGAAAAAATCAGTAATTTTTTGGGTTTTTTTACATTTGGCAACTTTGATTTGAGAGTGCCCACGGGTTCCACTGGCTAATCACTCGTAACATGTCAAATAATTTTCTTTGAATATCGTACTATAACTGGAGGTATGCGCTTTTGCGCGGTTTTGCTTTTGGATTTTATTAAATCGCTTTTAAAAATGTATCCCCATTTGGCATCGAGCCAGTTTCAATTTTCAAGTCAGCCGAAAAGTATGCTTTTTCTTTTTTAACACTTCGAAATTTGGACCATGAAGCCAAACTGTGAGAGCTAAGGTATTTTTATTCCCATGGATTAAAATGTGTAACATACTTTTTGGAAGCACGGAATTACGGTTTAAAATACATACAAAAATTATTTTTTTATTGATTAATTTTTTGTATATTATTTTTTGTTTAAAGAAATGAATGTAAAGAAACAGGTTAAATAAATAAAAATAAGGGTGAAAGTAGTCAGATTGACTGAAAATCCTTGACATTCAAAGTCAGTTCTATTTTGAGTTAATAACTCATAAACGACTTATCCGATCATGACAATTATTTTTCTTAAAAACAATCTACACTTGTATATCCTCTCTGCAAAATTTGGCTTAAGTCTAACCACAAGTTTTTTTTTAAATTAAAAAATAATTTAAAAAAAAATTTTCAACTTTGACTTGAATTATCAATATGTTTTAAAATTTCTTAATTTTTTTTAAAAATTATGTGCGTTAAGTTCAATCTTTTAAGAACATTTCGTAAAAAACTTTAGCTTCCTAGCTAGTCTGGTGTAGAAATGCCAGAGTTTTGGCCAAAAAATGAGATTTCTGGCCCACAGTGCAGCGTACGCTTGGTCATTTCCCAGGTTTTATCGCACTGTTGCACGGTGTTATTGATTAGTGGAAACATTATATTCGATTTTTACAAAGTGAGGATCATTTACAGTTCGATATTTGTTACGATGCCAAGAAGGGGTCGTTGACAAAATGCAACACGAAACCGAAATGTCGCAGCACTTCGAATGGAAGAGGAACGTACTATTGAAAGGGAATCGACTCGAAGAGGTATGATTGAAGCTCTACTCTTTGAGAATTTCCCGACTTTTAATTTTTCCTTGGCTAAGCAATTATGAGCCATCCCGCAGAAGGAGGTATCTAATTTGGTTGGAACTTTTTGTAAGCTTTAACAAACCACGTCCCATTTATATAAGTATAGAAAATTGAACTAAGTTGTAACGAACCAAACTAAGCTTCACACAGAGACCATTCTCTCTCTTTCTCCCTCTCTCACACATGAGCCTGTGTAAATTCCTGCACTTCAGTGGCATTAAGTTCGTAATGCCGTGTGTAATTATTCTTTGTTTAAATATTTTACAAAGATGCACTTAAAATGTCAGCGCGAAAAACTGACAACCTTTGCCTCGAATTTTTTTGTCCTTCTTTACGCAGAGTCACACACACACACACACGGTTCTATGATGATTTCTTTCTCTTTTGCGCAGCATTTTGCACATTTGCATTTTTATGAACATTTTGCTGGTCGTTGTTTGTTTTTTGTCCTACCCTCAAACCCAACCCCCTTTCTCTAGCTACCATAATGCATGTCTTTTATATGCGCATACACTAAATATGCATTATGTACATGTGTGTGTGTGTGTGCGGGCATTAAAGTATATTAAATTACTTAAGTAACAGCAGCAACAACAACGAATAAGACATATGCCCAACTTTGAAAGCATAATTTCTGCCACATAAATCTTTGTGGCAAACAAAAATTAGTTGCACTCGACGAAAAGGAAAGAAAAGAAGGCAAAAGCAAGGGTAAATTATGCCCCGCTATATGTCAGCCGCCCCGCCCCTTGGCATTTGTCACACAGCAGGCGGCTAAGAGGGCGTCCCCCCTTCCACGCTTAATCAGAAATTATTTGAAAATGTAAAGTCGACATGTCGACGCACGCACAGCGAATGCAACTCACCTCCTCCCGCTCCTACGCCGGCTGCTGCTGCTGCTGCTGTTGCTTTTCTTGCAATTTGCACACACCACGACCCCATGACCCATATTCTGGCTAACAAAAGCAGTGCAAAAGAAAGAAAAAACCAACCAAAGACGTGGCCAACTTTCATGGACTAATACAGGAGACTTGGCTGGTTCATGCTGTGATGATGCAGCAGAAGCAGCGCAGGCCCTCTCACTGAGAGTCGTGGCTCATTTGTTTTGTCGACGCACAAAAGTATGCTACAAAACAGCAAGAAACGCAAGTCACAAAAATTGGTCAACGATGGCGAATAGTGAGTTCCCTTGAGAATTGGAAGAGAAGAAAAGAACTGAAATTGGGGAAGCTTTAATATATTGTTCTAAGTCGATATAAATATATTTTAAGAGGGGAATAGCCATCATGTTTGCAATTTTCATATGGCTCTCAAGTAAATAGGATACATTTTTTGGTTAAAATTCTTTATGGACTTACAACTTACACGATGAGGTATTCTTTACAAATTAACAATTGTCTGTGATCGAGTGAACTTCGAAAAAGACTCCCTGCTCAATTCAGTTTTGCCCAAGCATTGATCTTTGCTTTGCTCACACCAGTATACCCCCCGGTTAGGGTATTCGAGCAACAACAGAACTCGCATATTAGTTTGGCGGTTTGCAGAACGCAAGACAAAGGCAACCTGCCTCCTTCTCCTCAGGCCACCTCCATCTTGAACTAGTTGGCAAGTCTGTGTCTTTCATTTGTTGTGCTCACATCCCCCCCACCCTGTAATAATAACTCATGTTAACCGAAAACCGTGAGCTGTCGTCTTCTGTTTTTTTCTCCTCCCTCCTGCCACAAAACAAAAAAAAAACTTTTCGCGCACAATCAGTTGCATTTCAACATGGCGTGTTGCATTGTTGCCTTTTCCTTATAATTTACTTTTACTTGTGCTCGTTGGCTTTGTGTTTTTGTGGCGTGTAAAATATTTGCACAACGAAGACGACGACGACCAGGACAATGCTTCCCGCATTAACCATAATAATTTTCCCAGCCATTGCAGAGGCAAAAGTTTCCAAATGGAGAACATGCTCGGGCTGCTCGGGCTACGACTGTTGTCATTGTTAATCAGCCAAGTGCCAACAGCTGGTAAACAAATATCCATGAAATTGCAATCTGTTTACCAAACTTAATCCTTATAGATACTAGCAAAACAAAAGAAATATCTCTATTTTCTTTAAGGCTGCAAGCCGGTTTTTTCGGCTCCGATTGGGATTTTGGGTTCATCAAACCGAACCTCCTAAATTGTTAACCTCCCGAGCTTGGACAAACAAATACGTATTTTACATACATAGATGATGGATTTTAGATGGTCATCTAAAAGTCCTGGCACTCGAAACCAAATTTTCAGTTTAACCCCGCCCCATCCCGGTCCCAACACAAACATCCCGTCCCGGGATAAAACAAACTTTTCATCATTTTTTTAAAAAATTTTTTTTTATTAAGTACGAGTATATGGCAGGGACTGTAATCATTATAAGTTTTATAATACAAATTATAAAATAATGATTAATTTAAATTTTTATTGATTTACTCACAAAATAATGATTAATTTTGAGTTATACTTTACAACTCAATCAATAATCATTATTTTTAAGCAAAAAAATAAAACTCATGACATAATGATTATTCTTGAAGTTTTATTTTTTGCTCAAAAATAAAACTCAAATTGTAACTGCGCCCCTTCTTAGGGAGTAAGTGAAAATTTTTTGTATATTCCTAATCAGTAACCCAAGACCAACCGTTAAAGTCCATTTTTGAAAAAAAAAACTCTTCAAAAAATATTTCTTGAAGAAAATATTTAATTATTTTATTTTTATTCAATAACTAGCTGAATAACCGGCGTCGCCCGGGTACTTATGATTCTTAAGAGAGCGATTATATTCAATCTAGTGAAGGCTGCATGTCGGTATAATCATTTTGGACCGTTCAATCTTTTTCTCTATATACACGTCTTCATGACAATCTAAAATCATGAACATCTTTCAAATTTTGCGGTTTCTTCTACTTGGAAACCTTCCCGGCCTAAGATTCCACGGTTTAGTATAGTAACTGTGTCCATTTTTAGGTATAGCATTCTGTCAGTTAATGAAACAACGATTTCTGATTTTATTTTATCATACTTTGCAGCTCATTAGCTCATTAGATTTCTTGACGTCACCACTGGCATTTGCAGGCCATTTAAAATTTGTAATGTAAGAATTTTGAAGTTGTCTGAATTTAATACAGAAAAAGGCATTTTTTGAGTGGTCACAATATCAACGCATGCATCCTTTACCTTACTTGGGCACATAGTCACTGTAAAATTAATTTTTTTTTCTGGAACTTCAGCCTTTTCTTCCGCCAACTCATTCACATATTCTTTTTTGTGCTGCTCAACCAAATGGCGCTTGAGATTGCAGACATAATTTCCTTGGAAAATGGCTTTACAAATTTTGCACTCAGAAATATTTCTTTCTTCAAGAAAAGTAAAAAAAATTCCGTGACACACAATTACTTTGATGACACTGAGAAAATAGGATACGTTGCAACGTAACGCTATTTGAATCCCATTTAAACGAGTTACAACTGTCAAATTTTCCAGTTCTCAAACTCAAGTTTTTGCTCACCAAGGCTTTGAAGGACTGTTGTTTCTTATAGCGTTCTTTTCCGCATGAACCATCAACCCAGCTAGACGTGATCAATCTTAAATTCAATTTTAAATCAAATTTAAATTTAAATTATTGGTTGGTCTTGGGTTACTGATTAGGAATATACAAAAATTTTTCACTTACTCCCTAAGAAAAGGCCGCAATAACAATTTGAGTTTTATTTTTGAGCAAAAAATAAAACTTAAAGAATAATCATTATGTCATAAGTTTTATTTTTTTGCTTAAAAATAATGATTATTGATTGAGTTGTTAAGTATAACTCAAAATTAATCATTATGTTGTGAGTAAAACAATAAATCCTGAAAAATCCTTAATCATGGTGAAAATGGATAAAGGATCCTTACACAAGAATTTTGGTATATCTCTCGCTGTCTTAAAGTTGCTACAAGTGAATGATTTTTTGATTTAAAAAAAAAACAATAATCATTATTTGCAGTCCCTGGTTGCTCGCGCTCTCCGTTCTTTGGCTCCGCACACTTTCCTCACTGTCGAGCTGGAAGTCGAAGAACGATTGTTTTCTTGGATCCGAGAAGATTTCTTATTGAAAAAATAGGGGAAAGTTAACTTCGACTCGGCCGAAGTTTTGTATACCCTTGCAGCTTCCATTGAAAACAAAAAAGTTTTTCTAACTAAGACTACTTTATGGACCTTACTTTTCTATGGGATCTATACTATAAAGATGTCTGATTTCGACCAAACTTGGTGAAATCATGGAAAAGCATAATACACTGTTAATTACGAAATTTGGAGGCGATCCCATTTAAAAAGAAAAGATTTGCTCACTAGAACTTTCTTTTCGACCGATCATTCATACTGCAGCTATATGCTATAGTCATCCGATTTTTATAAAACTATGAAGAAATGAAATTAAAAAAAAAAAGTTTTCTATAACTAGTTTTTCGACCGATTGTCCTAGGGGAGCTTAGCTAAGCCCGAGACCAAATTTGTAGAATTGTGTAAAAGTATATAAAAAAAAAGTATATGCCAATGATAAGGACGTTTTCATTAAAAACAAAAAAGTTTTTCTCACTAGAACTAGTTTTCGACCGATTGTTCCTATGGCAGCTATATGCTATAGTCATCCGATTTCGACCAAACTTAGTGAAATCATGGGAAAGAATAGTAAACTAAGAAAAACGTACTTTGGAGGCGTTTCCATTAAAAACAAAAAAGTTTTTCTCACTAAAACTAGTTTTTCGTCCGATCGTTCCTATGGCAGCTATATGCTATAGTCATCCGATCCGGCCGGTTCCGACAAATGGATAGCTTCAAAGCTAACGGAGGAGATATCATAGAAACAGACAGACGGACAGACGGACGGACGTACAGACGGACAAGGCTGATCAAGAACATATATACTTTATGTGGTCGGAGATGCTTCCTTCAATGCGTTACAAACATCCGCACAATTTTATAATACCCTCTGCAAGGGTATAAAAAACCAAGAAGAAAAATACTAAAACCAAGAAATTCGTTCTTGCTGATTCGTTCATCATTTCTCTGGGAGTACTGAAGATTGAACCGGGACATTCATGAAACAGTTCTGTATAGGCATCCAGCTCTTTTTGGTGAATCAATGCATAAGGTATTTACAGTTGTGAACAAACGCCATTTTTTGGGACCTTTTTCAATCGATATTTCTGCACTCGGTTTAAATTTCTATTTCATTCATTTTAGGGTCGCTTTTTGTAATTTCTTCTATTTAAACTTAAGTTGTTCTTAAATTCTTACAAGAATTTTTGTCTGTTAAGTTTGGATATTTACAAAATTTATCAGCACATTTTTTGTTTCGCAAATTTTGTGGTTTCCAGAGACAAATTTATTAGACTTCGTGGAAAACTTTTTGTTGAGTTTAAATTTGTGTTTTTGAAGCTGCTGCTGTTGCGTGGCATAAGTTACCTTATTTTGGTGGTGCTTCCATTTATTTTGTTTGTTTAAATAAATCAGTTGCCAGCAAACCACAACACACACACACACACACACACACACTTAAACAGCAGCGACAAGCCAGTGAGTCAGTCATTTAGTCAGTTTGTCTGTTTTGCTGCTGCGGTTTTCACACTTTTTTATGCTTTTGGGTACTTGCCACACTTTTTGGCAAAACACCGAGTCGCAGTTATCTAGGGTGTTATATCAATTTGTTTGTTTTTTGTTGGCTTTGAGCCCAGTTCGATGACCCTCGCCGCATCGGAATTGACAGTGTCAATTATCGGCTGGCTTTTTCCCTGAGGGCTTAAGTCACTGAAATTGAATTGGCTAATCTGGATATTTTGCTAATCGGCACAGAGTAAGCCAATAAATTGTCCAAAAAGGGGCTTCGAAATGCCGCTCAAATTGGAAGACCATAAATAAGCATAAGTGTCAATGAGGAAACCCAAATATTAGCACATTTTTACACATACCAACAAAGAGAGACTGAGAGAGCTGGGAGGTAGGCAGGGGCGTGGCCAAGGCAGACAGGCTGGGTAAAGTTTAACCTTTTACCAAAGAAAAAGAAAAAAACAGAAAATTTTACCAAAAAATTTTATGCAATCTTCCAACTGTCACAAACATGAAACTTGACATTTGATACGAGGAAACGAAAGACATTTCTGCGGGTTGTTTTGGTTTTATAGTTAAGTTTTAAGTTCCTTTAGAGCTTAAATTGAAAACTCTTTAAACAAATTTCTATTAAAATCAGCGATGCCAACAAAACAATTAATAGTTATTTTATATGAGCAATTTATAAAACTCAGCCAACAATCGCTTATCGTCTTTATTCAGTCATATTTTTCTCTCCATCCTCTGTAGTCCACTCCAGCCCGCCAACAAGCTATTCCAACCCCAAGCTCCCATTTGAGCATCTATCCAGTTCCGGAAAGCTGCCACTTTTGTGTACACACCAGGATATTCCCTTTGGGCACAGCCCAGTCCCCAGGACACAATGCCATATAGCTTGCCCTGACCACTCTCCGCTTGATAGCCCACCAATGGACCACCCGAATCTCCCTGGCAGCTGTCATGACCCTCGCGGCCAGCGCAGAGCATGCGACGGGTGATGGGCAACACCTGGTTATAGGCGGCCAGGCACTGTTTCCTCTCCACATGGTCCACCTCCACATAGCGCAACGCTGCCGATACACCCTCCTCTCCCTCCTCACTCTGGAAACCCCAACCGCTCACAACGAGGCGCGTGCCATTCGTCAATTCATCCCCAGCATTGGCCAAAGGCAATGCCTGCAGCTCTTCGGTGTAATTGAGCCTGGCATTGAGCATCAGCAGAGCCAGATCATTGTCGTGCGTCTGGGAATTGTAGCCGGCGTGCAGTATGATCTGCCTGAGGCTTAACAATTGCCCACCCTGGGCATGCTCTGTGGCTGCCACCCGTACCCCATAGTCGATGACAGTCCAGGGTGGCTCAAAGCAATGTGCAGCTGTCAGCACAAAATGATCACCAATGATGGCTCCGCCACAAATATGCTGTCCATTCAGTTGGACAGACACTTGATACGGGAAGTCACTAACAAGGGCCAATTCACCGCCCACTATGCGACCATCGTAGAAGGGCGAGGCCAGACACAATGAGAGCAGGGATAAGGATAAGCAGGACAAGAAGCTCCTCATCTTGCTGAATGAAACTTTGACGAAGTATGAATGAGTGACCCGAAATTCTTTGCTGATTTCCCTTTATAGCAGCATGGAGTTTGCTTATCAAGTCAATGAGAAACTTATCTGCAAGTCAACAAACTATGACACACAGAAATATGTAATTAAAACAGCTGAATATTTGCCAATTTTTTTTTTGGTGGTTTCAAGTTTGCCTTATCAGGAAGTCAACAAAACTATTTGTTTTTTTTATTCTCAGGTGCTAAAATTTGCTTTTCTTTTTCGTTATCTGACTTTGACCTAATAACCTTGATTTATGTTGAGAGCAAAGTAAATAATCATAAAAAATGACTAAGGAAAGAAAAGAAAACAGAAAATTGAAATATCAATTTTTTCTCGGTGCACACAGCGAGCTCCAGTCATTCCAAACACTAGCGAAATATCACAAGATATTTCATTTCGTTTCACTTACCACTGAATTTTGAATTTCTTCAAATTTACAGAACATTTGAACATTTTTCATTCCACCTCACGGACACATTTAATTTAGAATAAAAATTTTTGATAAACCTGCATCTGATATTAGTTTACTAGGCCAAGAAATTTCTATCATTTCTATCAATTCAAACAAACACCACAAATATTGTGGCACAATTTTATCTAAATTTTGTAAATACTAAAGCAAATTAGCAGTCATGATCAACCGGCTTATTCTAAATACTTTACTATGTGGCGCCAGCACGTATGGTTTCTACTATATTGACCCCTTGAGCCAACCCTTTGGATTTGCATCCTGTGTAATTGCCTGCTCCCATGGTCTGCTTGGTTTGGTCCGAAATTGTGCACGTAATAAGCAAATGCACAACTGTGATCAGGACCTGTCAAAAACTCTAATGGATGTGGCACACCTATCACTGATGAATATTGGGCTCTATAAGCAAACTAGTGGCTATACAAGCTCACTACTATTTGGCCTTTGTTTGGCTCCCTTGACGTACTACGTGATCGACGGACCCGTTAAAAAAATGTGGCGTAATCTACTACCAATAAGCAATATGATCTTGTTGTTGCTACGATCAAGAGTCGAAGGGAATTCTCTAGGTGCTCTAATGGCATATTTGGCGTTTATGTCTCGATATGGAAAGGATAATATAAAGAATGGTCGCTATGACAGTAGCAGTGGCGAACAAGTTACCTACTTGTCGTGGGTATGCTTGATCTTGCTGAGTACCAAAGCTTTGGGGAATAACTTATAAGAGAATTGGAAAATTAAGTTAAGGTTTACAGAATGTAAAAAAGAAATTTGTATAAGAACAGTGCTGTGAAAAATGTTTTTAAACTACTAGTTGGGCAACAAGCCGTTGGCTATTTGAAAGATTTTATACTAAGTAAATACGCACAATTTTTATAAAAATTAATATCATGCTTGGGTTAATTTATTTAAAAAATTGTAAACGTAAAAACTTGAAACGAGAGCGACTTAATATACCCGTTAAGCAGTTGAAGAAGAGTTTGATGGCATTCCCTTATATTAATTTACAGAGCATTAACATTAAAGCTAACATATTTACATAAGGTCAGCAGACAGCGCTTGCTAACTCCAATAATGTGATAAAATATATAAAAGAATGTGATATTCATAATAAGGCTGCAAAACCGTACTAAGCCGAACCCCTGAGAACTGGTTCGGATCCGGTTTTTTGGTCCCTCGAACCTTTTGAACTTGTGAGGTTAAGGCGTTAATTCAATTAATTTAGTTTTTCCCTTCCGAATGTAAAAAGAGTATCGCATCCACATTTTCTGTCTACAGGTTTGATCGTCTAGCTTCCAAAACCCTGTTTGTCTGTTTTATTTCATTTCCAGCGCTGCAAGTACATTGGCACTTATAAATTAACGAGCTAGTCAAGAAATGTGTACATTACATTTTTTCAGAGCTCGCAAAAAACTCAACACTTTTAGCGTGTCAACAAAAAACCGTTAGGTTACGGACACAAAGAAACAAAGCAAGCGAAAGACAGTTTCAGTTCTGTTTTTGTTCATTTCTGATGCTCTTAGAGCAAGGTCACCTTTTTTCGTTCCTGTTTCTCACCTGTCATTCAAAGACACTTTTGCCGAGAGCATACTTCCAGTGTTTTTTGATTATTTTCATGTGGTTGTGTGTTGCGCTGTGTGTGTGTTTGTATAACGAGCGTCACTAGGCTGTGTGAGGCTGTGTTTAGTGCGTTTGGACCAATTTTAATCGTTCGAAAAATGGGTTGTGAAGACAGTAAAAAAGTTCATAATTGTTTTAAATTTGACTGCAAATAATAAGTCAGTTTGAAACATATGTGGTCTAAAATTGACTGGAAGGCACATAACAAATTTGAGGCGGCATTTGACGACAAAACATGCGGAAAATCTATATCTTCGCCCACTATTAAAAATTAGTTCTGACCTTGATCTTCCAACTTCTGGCCATTTCTACAATTAGAGCTTACAAACCCAATTGCATTGATATTTACCCAATAATTACGTTTGGACTTGAATACTTCCCCGCCCTCGCACGATAAAGGCACATTGGGAATGCTTTTATTTATAGATCTTCTTTGGAAGTCGGGAACTTCTTAACCGCCCCATAATTTTTTTTTTTTTTTTTATATTGGATCTCGGAATTGTATGCACAAAATATGAAGAGTCAGCTTTTCAATTACAGGAAATTTTTTCCATGTCATTTTTTCCATGTTCCATGCCTTCTCAAAATTCGATCCTTGGTCCGTGGTAAAAGTAATGTTCTCATGTACGAGGTGTGTTCAAAGGAAAAGGTGAATTTTGAATTTTCGCGGGCTGTGTACATTCGATTATCGATACATATGTTTATCATATGCTTGCATTAGCAGCCAGTTTCGATTAGTAGTTTGTTTTTGGGAACTGAAAAGGTTAGTCACGTTTTGGTGTGATCTTAGATTTTTGACTAATTTTTGCTAAATTTTGAGCAATCGCAACGACGTATTAGTATCGCTCAGGAGTTGTTGAATGACGTCAGAGACGATCCGGGTTTGCTCAAACAGGTCATAACTGGTGACGAAACGTGGGTATATGGTTATGACATCGAAACCAAGGCCCAATCATCCCAGTGGAAGCGGCCAGCTGAGCCAAGAACGAAAAAAGCACGCCAAGTTCGATCAAAAGTAAAGGTTTTGCTCACTGATTTCTTTGATTACAATGGTGTATTATTTCCTAGGGCGATTACTTTGAAGGGGACAAAATGGATATTGATGAATAAATAAGTACTATACTTTTCAAAAAAATTCAAAATTCACCTTTTCCTTTGAACACACCTCGTATGTGATGAAATCCTTCAATCTATTAAGCGAATAATATTTATTGCTGTTTTCCTCATAACGTTGCCCTTACTTTTTATGGGTAAGCCTATGATAAAGACGTTTCTCATTGAAAACAAAAAAGGTTTTTCTCTCTACAACTAGTTTTTCGACCGATCGTTCCTATGGGAGCTATATGCAATAGTCATCCGATTTTGACCAAAAATTTGTAGAATTTTGTGAAAGCATGCTAAATAAATAAATGCCAGATTTTAAGAAATTTCCATTGAAAACAAAAAAGTTTTTCTAACTAAGACTACATTTCAGACTCTACTTTTCTATGAGAGCTATTCTATATAGATGTCCGATTTCGACCAAACGTAATGGAATCATGGAAAAGCATAGCAAACTAAGAAATATGAAGTTTGGTGGCGTTCCCATTGAAAACAAAAAAGTTCTTTTTCACTGAAACTAATTTTTCGACCGATCAATCCTATGACAGCTGTATGCTATAGTCATCCGATCCGGCCGGTTCCGACAAATGTGCAGCGTATATGTACCAAAAGACTTCTTACAAAGTTTGGTGAAGATTGCGGACGGACAGACGGACAGGGCTAAGTCGACTCGGATGTTGATGCTGATCAAAAATTTATATATTTTATAGCGTCGCAAATGCTGCCTTCTACCTGTTACATACTTTCGCACAACTTCATAATCCCCCTTTTCCCATTTTTAGTGGGAACAGGGTTTAAAAAGAGTACACCCAGAGAAATGAAGAACGAATAGGCGAGAACGAATTCTTCTTGGTTTTATTTTTTTTCTTCTTGGTTTTTATACTCTGTACCAAAGGTACATAGAGTATAATAAGTTTGTGCAAAAGTATGTAACAGCCAGAAGGAAACATCTCCGACCCCATAAAGTATATATATTCTTGATCAGCATCAACAGCCGAGTCGATATAGCCATGTCCGTCTGTCCGTCTGTCTGTCCGTATGAACGCACAGATCTCAAAGATGGTAAGAGATAGAGGTTTGACATGTATGGGACATATGCTTCTTCTATCTGCAGGCAGATCAAGTTTATTTTTAAATTTGACCACGCCACGGTTAATTACGAGCCGATGTTGCATCATGTATTGTACACATTCATTCATAGAACAAGACTCTCCGGTCAAAACACTCAACATCTCACCAGCAAAAGTGACGTGCAATTGAGCGGGTGTCAGATTTCTTGCTCACCAATACCAGCTCATTTTTCTGCTCTCACCTTTTGGCTGGAGCAGTTACAAACACCCGAACAAACTACCTCTCTCTCTCTCTCTCTTTCATTTCAGCACGAAAACTCATACGCTTTCATTCTTACTCTAATCAATCGTTGTTGGGCAGAACGAACAGACACCCGAATTGATTGGTATGAAAGCGAACATGAACATACTCTGAGCACCAACAAGGTTCGATTGCCTATGTATGATTAAAACTTAACGGCGTACATGTGTGTATATATACAATTTTAACGGATGAACGCAAAGCCAAATTGCTTCGGGTGTTACATATTTGTGAACGTTTTGCAATCACCCGAAGCCGTTCTCTGGTTCCTACGACGCTACGGTGCTACGGTGCCGAATTGACAGCTTCGTAATCATTTGTAATCGTACTCGGCGAGTACTACTCGGTTACTAAAAAATAAAAAATAAAAAAAAAATAAATATGGCACCTCGAGGTGCAAACACTCATAGGATCGCCAGTTTTCCAATCACAGTCAAAAATCTTACCTAAGTCAATGAGTTCTTACCCCAACACAAGTGCAATTACTACCGAAATTGTGTAAATTCCAAAACAAATTAAAGCGGACCCAGGTGCATACACACACACACACAATCGCACATGAACCTCAACCTCAGTTAACCACATCCCTTTATCCCATTCCACATGATTATTGGCCCTTGCATTTGTATGCGTTGCCCTAACTAAACACGTCTCGATGTGTTTTCGAGTTTTGTAACTCATTTGCAACTAAACTGAGTTCATTAAAGTTAATTTGAACGTGCAACATTGGCATGCCACCATACAAGGTGCAGCCACACAATGGCGAGGCACTCCTGGGACCTGGGACCTGGGACACGGTGTACTTGTCCTGGCACGTGGCTTAGCGTCGATAAGTTTGACATTTGCGCAACGTAAAATGACAACTGCAAACCCAAGCCAAAATGCGAATGCGAATGGAAAAAAGTTGGCAGCGCCTGCATCTGCATCTGCACAGAGCGCTGACATTTGCATTTCCATCGAAGGATGAGAACAAAAAAAAAGGCTTTCAAATTAGCGACAGCTTCACGGAGTTTTCCTTGTCACACGTCGCACAAGAAATGTGCAAATAATTAGCAAAGGCAAAGGAAAAACTGGCTTATACAAAATGTTTAAATAATATTTAAGAGCTTAAGACGACAAACCAAAGAAGCCAAAGTTATGGCCACACACACAACAGGCACATACAGACAAAATCAGTTGGAAAATTGAATTCGAGTTGCTGAGCTGAGTTCGAAACTCGAACTGTCTGACTGGACACGAACTGACTTTGTGCTTTGCCATTGACTAAAACAAATGCGACTGCACAACATCTTTTACTGTCAACTGCAAAACCAGTCCATTTTCCTCTCTCTCTCTGTGTGTGTGTGTAAATAAAATAAATATTTATATTGAAATCCAATGCAATCGAGCGCAACAGAATTGAATTTCCAAGCTTTTGCTTTTGCCATTTCTTCAAATTCAATTTGCCCAACTTTGTTAGGCATTTAATTGCATTGACAAAAAAGTACAAAATCAAAATAGTTGAACAGGCCAGCGATCAAAAAAGGATCCTAAAATTGTTAAAGTTTTGAATACCCTGTACCGAAAGGTACACTGTTGGGCATTCTAGTTTAAATTGAAGTTAAAGTTGTGTAGTTAATTTTTGTAGATGATATTAGAGTTTGACTAGTTTTAAGTTTAATAAGTCATTGGTTCATCATTCATTGATATGGGTTCAATGGATCTCACGATCTCACAGGCAAAACTTACCACGGTCACACTTCAGTTTTAGGATACCATTTTCTCTTACTGGTTACAGGGTAAATTCAATTCGAACATGGCCAACTTTCTTCCTTGTTTCTTTTAGTTAAAACTTTCAACTGAAAGAAAATTACTTTACTGTACTCCACACACAAAAAACCAGGCAACAAATTATCATTTAGATAATACTTTTTAGTGCTTTTCAGCATTCCACTCTTTTTCAGACAGCCACTTACCACACATGGCATTTTTCCATCTGCATACTCCGTATATCTCCCGGGTATACCCTGCACTTTGTCAAACTCTACAGCATATGGGTTTAGGGCTAAGCCCTGCGATCTAGCACATGTAGAGAAGTTGCCCAAGTCTGCCCAATTTCTCACAGAAATTCCAATGAAAGAATTGGGAGCGTCGAGTGGGAGGAGATTAAGGAAGCGGTGTGGGCGCAATACGCATAATAATAACAAAAGCGGGAAGTGTGCGAAAGCTGTCCCTGCTGGCACAACGCAACGAATGTAAAATGGGAATGAGAGTGGGAGTTGGGGAGTTGTTGAAAATGGCATTGCAAATGGCCTCATGTTTGGTTTATGTCTTTGTTTTTGCTTAGCTAAGCGGAATTTATATGGAATAGCTCCTAGCTAGGTAGGTGGGTAGCTAAGTAGATGGGCTGGTGTAAAAGGGAGCTGGGTGTAATATACTTAAGTATATGTACTCGTAACTTGTTGAACGAGTATATGAGAAACTCAATTGTTTGTGAATTGAATCATTTTTAAGGGCTCTGCCTTGCTCAACGTTCTTTATACACTTGAAAAGTGTACTAAAAAATTGCCCAGAAGTTTGGAACGCAAAGAAGGAATCATCTCCGACCACATAAAGTATTTATATTCTTGATCAGCATGACGAGCTGAGTCGATTGAGCCTTGTCAGCTTTGAAGCTATCGAGCTGAAATTCTGCACAGAAGTATCTCTTTGCTGCACACTGCACATATGCCAGAACCGCTCGAATCAGATGGTTACTTCTTGTAGCAGCCAGAGGAATATTCTGTTTCAAGTGCATTAAAACTTCGACACTGACAAAGTTAGCTTGTCTTTCTGGTTTTACTTTTGGGTTCCCCTATTTGACTCAGGAAAAGCTTTTAACACTTTTTTGACGTAACATGTAATAAATTTTGTTAAGTAGCATAAAAGGTGCCGATAAAGTTAATATAGCTCTTAATTGCTCTAAAATAGAGCCAAAAAATGATCAAATACTTTACGTTATAAGATAAAACGTTCAGTAATAAAATTTATATTTTTGAATAGTTCAAGCATAAAGTAAACAGGGAATTATGTTTACTTACCCACATGAAACAGCAGGCATTGACGTGCGGAATGGAACTAAGGCATATTTTTCTTTTGAGTAGCGAAGATGCTATGCAAGTTGGAAATTCATCTCTAATTTAAAAATATTCTTTTTTCAAAGATGGATTAAGATGGAGTGACTGGGCAATCAGAAGTTTAAAGCCATGTAAACCTCTTGGACCAGACCTTATTAGACCAACCCAACCCGGCCATCAGTTGACTTCAAAGTGACTTTGAGTACAACTACCGGAAATAAGGGTTGGTCTGGGAATCTCTAGAATTCCCTAGTCTTTCGAGGGATTTCTGGCATATTGCTTAACATTGAATATAGGCTTTAGAATTTACTAATCTGCTGTAACATTACAAGCTCATATACTTTGACAAATCGCGTGACGGTGGGACCAGACAGAATTAAAGATCTCAGCAATAAGCTGGAAATGTTAAAATATTGAAATCATAGATTTTTTGTGGTATTGTGTTTATACCCGTTACTCGAAGAGTAAAAACTTTTTGGCGTGGCCAAAATTTAAAAATAAACTTGATCTGCCTGCCGCCAATACTAGTCTACATCCAAAATATGGTTGCTCTAGCTCTTCTTGTCTCTGAGATCTAGGTGTTCATACAGACAGATGGACACGGCTGCGTCTCAAGTCGATTCACACCTCCCCGTGCTAACCCTTGGTAACAGAGCGATGCATCCGCAAAGCTGCTGGCTAACGTGCTTTGCACCCGATTCTCGTATAATTGATGAAATGAAAACTAAAAAAATTCCCTCGGATACGGACCACCATCGATGACGACCCACGCAAACGTTTTAAGGACCACGATTTGAGGATATGCACCTGGAATGTTCGCACCCTTAGCAGGGAGGGTGCTAATAAACAGTTAGTGAAAGTCCTCGAAAATATTCATCAGACGTTACCGCACTCCAGGAAATGCGATGGACGGGGCAAGGGAATATGTTGAGAAAAACATCATCAACCAATGCCCCCTGCGAGATCAACTATAGCCACGCTACAAAGCACGAGTTTGGGTGCGGCGTTGCAGTCTGCGGAAGACTGCGTCGCTCTGTCATCAGCTTCACACCTGTTAACAAGCGACTAGCCGTACTCAGACTTAAGGCAAAATATTTTAATATTAGCCTTATCTGTGCTCACCCCCCAACAGAAGACAAGGACGCCGCGACGAAAGACGAATTCTATGAGTGCCTGGAACGTACATACCAGCGCTGCCCTGATCACGACATTAAGATCGTGCTAGGCGATTTTAACGCAAGAATCGGAAGAGAAGCCGTTTTTAGTCCGACAATCGGCCGATTTAACCTGCACAATAAAATCTCAAGTAATGGAATATGGGCAGGAATTTGGTCGTTAGTAGCACAAGGTTTAAACAACGTGATAACCACATGGCGACCTGGAGGGCCCCTGATAATAAACGGAAAACCAGATTGATCACGCTGTGATAGACGGAAGGCATACGGAACACTCAGGGAAAAAAACACTGATATTAAAATATTTACACGTTGATATTTAACTATTTTCACCATTGATTTAGCGTAAATATAGAATTCGTAAATCTAAAGAGTGAACACTTCAAATTAAATATTGGAAATAGTTAAATTTAATATTGGATGTAGTTAAAATTTTTTTTTTTTATTTACAAATTTTACAAGCCAGTCTAGACTCAATTTATTTTGTAATGATCCAAGAGCAGAAGAATTCTATTAGATTTGGTTCTGAAAAACGATAAGTTTATAAATGTTTACTTACTCTGTGGGCACTTGAACACGATTGGCATGCCGACTTTACCAGTTGCACTACCGCACATGATGGTTGTCACACGGCTAAAATTCTACTTATATTGAATTGCCTTGAAGTAAAATACGATATATTTCTGGCATGTTGTCGCTTATATGGCCGCTTGTAATTCTCAAGTTGGAATTCCATGCTTTGGGAATATAACAGAGGTAACTGAATTTTTGCCGTTCAAATATGATTTTAGTCAACTCAACATGCTTTTTAATTAATTTTAATACGAAATAGGCATAGTTAAATCAAATATGATTGTTATAGATTTTACTATGCGTTTTTTCCCCTGAGTGAAGGTATAAGTGTGCTAGACGTACGTTCTTTCCGAGGAGCCAATGTATACTCGGATCACTACCTTGTTGCAGCCAAAGTACTCACGAGGCTCAGTGCAGCATATGCCGCACGCTCTAGTACTACGTCGAAAGCGAATCACAACGGACCTCCGAAGCCTACACAGCAAAACTCACCCATTTGCTCAAGGAAATTTCACCTTTTCCTTCAGATATAAGTGAACAGTGGAAACATATTCACACTCCATGAGTACGGCCGCCAAGGAGACTCTTGGATATGCCGAGCACTCCCGAAAACAGTCATGGTACGATGATGAGTGCCGCCGCGCTACTGCAGAGAAAGACGCTGCCTACAGGAGAACTCTGCAGTCGGGAGTAGCGCGAGCTGTCAAGGATCGATATCGGAAGAAAAAGAGAGAGGAGAAGCGCCTTTTCAGAAGGAAAAAGAATCAGCAGGATAGGCGTATGCGTGAGGAAGTCGAATGCCTGTTTGGCATGAGTGAGACTCGAAAATTCTAAAAGTTCGGCGACTAGCCGAAAGTTTTAAGCCCGGAGCCTCACTATGTAAGGACGAATCCGGAAATCTTGTCACAGATCCAAAAGTGGTACTAAACAAATGGAGAAACTATTTCTCCAACCTGCTGGGAGGCGATGACGAACACAATGACACCTCTGGGCCTCTGGAGAAGTAGTGGAACCACCAATCGATGATATAGAAATAGACCCACCGGACCATAACGAAGTTTGGTTAGCCATAAAAAGGCTAAAAAAATAACAAATCAGCTGGAGCCGATGAGCTGCCCGCTGAATTGTTCAAGGCTGGCGGCGAGGGGCTGGTAAGGTTTATGCACCAGCTCCTATGCAGAATTTGGTCCGAAGAGAGTATGCCCGAAGATTGGAGTCTAAGTGTTTTCTGCCCAATACTTAAAAAAGGAGGCCCTGCAATCTGCGCCAATTACCGCGGGATCAGTCTCCTACCCATTGCATATGAGGTTCTGTCATGTATCTTATGTGAACGTCTAAAGACGAGCATGAGCGAACTGATCGAACCTAATCAGTGTGGCTTTAGACCTGGTAAATACACCATAGACCAAATTTTCACATTGAGACAAATACTTGAGAAATCCATGCGACGAAAATCAACTCCTACCATCTTTTTGTTGATTATAAAGCCGCTTTTGACACACCGATAAGGTCAAAGTTCTTTGACCCTGTCTACTTTTGGTATACCAGCAAAGCACGTTCGACTTTGCATGATGACGTTGAGAAGCACACAAAGCTCCGTCAAAATAGGAAAGAGCCTCTCCGAGCCTTTCGATACCAGAAGATGTTTTAGGCAGGGTGACACCTTATCGTGTAACTTCTTTAATCTGCTGATGGAGTAGATACTGTGGCAGTTCCCAAATGCTAACAGATCGGGCACCATCTTTTATAAAGATGTAATGCTACTTGCATGTGCCGATGACATTGAGCTCTATGGGGACACTGATCTAGTCAAGCGCATAAAACAACAGCGGCTGCGCTGGCTTGGACCTGGTACTCGTATGGATGAAGAAGCTCCAGTAAAAAAAGTGTACAGGCGGAAGGCAAACGAATTAGGGAAAGCAGTAGCTGTAGGACAACCGAAACTTAGTTGGGAAAAACAGGTGCTGAAAGACGTTGAGACGCTTGAACTGACCAACTGGTGTCCGTATGAGCAATCAGATCTCAGAGATTGTAAGAGAAAAAACTTTTTATACTTGCAAGCAGATCAAGTTAATTTTCAATTTTGGCCACGCCCCCTCCCGCCCGCCATTTGGAAAAAAGTCATATCTTCGGCATTTTTATAGATAGAAGGTTCGTACCTTTTGGACAAATTTAGTAATTGGGATTCTTTATCGATCCGCCAAAGGAATGGTAAAGATCGGATGAACGGTTGTCGAATTATAAGGAAAACAAACAATTATGGGCAACTGTGGAGTACGCAGGTGGGATAGGGGAAACATTTTCGTACGCCACTGCTGCAAGAAAACACCCTCCTGCTTACAGTGACCTACTGTATCCTATCCCGTCTGCATCCTATCTAGTGAATGTTGGGGTCTATATCCGCCAGGACCACCGATCTCAATAAACATTTTTACTAATGGCTTAAAGCTGGAATACCGAGTGGGTGATGGTATTTACTCCAAAGAACTCGGACTTCATCATTAAACAGGGTATTGGTAAAAGACTGCTGTCAATCTGTTCAAGAGTTGGTACCATCTCATTTGGGTCCCAGAGGTCACATGCAATAGGATGAGCTCACGGTGTTGCCACGGTGTTGCAGTCCATGACAAAAGACATACATCGCAATCAGTCTCTTACAGTTGATTTTCACTACTGCGTTTGGTGTTTAACTTCAGCAGATGGTGCAGAGACGAGGAAGAGATGGAATGGTGGCTCACCATGAGCCCACGATGTTAGAAATTCCTCGGCTTGAACACCTCTAACTGATTTCTCCGAGCTTGCGGAGATATTTTCCACACAAATTTCAGGGCTTATCAAGGCATTCGGATGAAACTAGTCCTCTCACAGTTTCTGTCCCTTGACTCTGACCAGACTCTGCAACTAATTTAATTCATGAAATAAATTTTTTATTAAAAATCGACTTAATATTTTGCGTTTGTTTGGTGAAATGAGTTTTCGATTGAGTAAAGTGAGGAAATTTCAAGACTCGATTAGGGCCCAACTTACCCCCATTCTTCAATCAAAACTTTATTGCTGACTTCACCCAAAGGCAAACCCAATTAAGTTTTGTCTAAAGCTTACACACATTTCCATTCAAACCAAATCGACCCATTTTTATGACCTAGCGGCGTATGAAATGAAATTGCTTACCAGCCAGAAATGTTAACCAAGTCATAAATATGTGGAAAAGTTTTTCTCAACTGCAATGCGAGCGCTTTGCAAGTTTCACTCACCCCTCCTCCTGCAGTTCCCAGCTTCCGCTGCTCGACTAAAAATAATTGATAACAGATTATGTTTTACAATCTAAGCAACGAGATATTATACGAAATTTTAATGGCCACACGTAGAGAGCACAAGCCCGGACACGGACACACGATTCCCGGCACAGAATCCCCGCAAAACGTTTGCAAAACTTAATTATTTCGTTTTGACCTTTTTGCGTGTGTGTGAGAGTTCGGGCACACGAGCTAGAGACTTCCACTGCCACACAGAGAGAGCGAGAGATGGACAGTTAAAAAGTTATTTATTTTATGGTCAAAAGTTACTTTTCGGCTGTTTTATGATAGCAGCTGGAGCAGCCAGTCAGGGCCAAGCTTTAAAGCCATAATGCCGGATGGTGACGATAATTTGGCTTGTTTCAAGCTGAACCAATATTTTTCTTACACAAAATTTTTAATTATAATCCATTTAAGATTATATGATTTTATCTGCTGTAATTTTGACATTTTGAATGTCTCGGGCAAAGCCTCTTTTACAATTGGTATCTTCAAATCTTTATAATAATCCAAACTTATTATAAAGTTTTATCTTTATCACCCAAACCACCCGTGTGTGTTCATAATAATCTTAAGTCATAGGAGAAAAAAGCAAATTTCGCGAATTTTTTAACCGTTCAATTTACACCAGGTGTGGCCGGGTGGCTCAGCGGTTAGTGTGCGCGACCGCTGTGCAAGAGGTCGTGGGTTCGATCCCGCCTCGGAACATCTAATGAAAAGTTTTTCTTTGAATAATCTTTACACCCGGTCACCCCTCTCTGCTGTTGGCGCCAGCTTTGAAGTAATTAGCCATGCAAAAACTTCTCAAACTGCCGTTCGGATTCGGCTTTAAACTGTAGGTCCCTTTCTCTTTTGCGAAAATTAGAAGCGCACAAGCCAAGAGTTTGAGAGAAGCTCGTCTTTGGCCCTTTGGGGCTGTGTCAAGCCGTTTTACATTTATAGTTTACACCTCCTATTGCACCGCCTACAGAATTTGTCAAATTTTACGATTTTCCGGACCGTTCGTTTTACACCATTCGTCTATTTACCGATGTTAATTATACCTTGAACTCTCTTTTCGATTCTTGTGTTCCACTTGAGCGCCCTCGCTATCCTGATCGTCAGCCCTTGTTCACAAGGGAACTAACAAACTTGAAGAACTGGAAATCGAGATACTTTGAAAGTATAAGAAAAAGTATAAGAATCATCGGACTTGTCCCGTTAATTGCTGGCCCGTTCTAACTTTGATGTGCTATTAAGACTATCTCAACCGTTGCAGGCTTCACTTCTCGCAAAACCCTTAGAAATTTTATTCGTTTGTTAACTCTAAACGTAAGTTTTCCACTTTGCCCTCTTCTGTGCTTGTGTTTGGAGACCTCCGCTTTCCCTTTGTTATGGAAGGAATCTTTTATTATTCCACTTCATAAAAAAGGTAATGAGTCCAATGTTAAGAATTAAAGGGGTATTTCCAAGTTGTCTGCAATTCCTAAGGCTTTTGTGAGAATTATGACATCTCAACTGCAACATTTATTTTGTTTCACAAACCTCTAAGAATTCACATCTTCAGTGATCAGAAGGTTCTTAAGTAAGATGCAGACTGATGTCTTTTATTCCGACTAACCTTCTTAGGTGGAATTCTAATACAAAAGTTTAATTTCGCAATTCATATTCTAAGTGCATCCAGGTTACTTCAGAAGTTTCCCAAGTTACAGTGATTGCATTTATATGGAGAGAGCGGCCATTAATACTTTAAGTGGAAATATCGGGCTAGGATTTCTACTGAGAGGTATTTGAAAAGAAAAACTGTAACATGCAAGAATAGGCTCGACTGGACACATCCATTTCCACTGCACATCAACAGCATTGCATCAGCGAACTACATATGTTTTGCTCATATCTTGACTATCTTTCATTCGATCTTTACTATTCCTTTGGCGGATCGATAAATAATCCTTATCACGAAATATATTAAGAAGGTTCGAACCTATGAAATCTATGAAACTGTGAAAGATATGACGTTTTTTCGAATTTGCGTGGACGTGGCAAATCTTGAAAATAAAATTGATCTGCTTGCAAGTATAAGAAGCTTTTGTCCCATACACGTCGAACCTCTTTCTCTTAAGATCTGAGGGAATTGGGCTTCATAATAGTTTTGGGTAAAGGTTGTTCATTTCACTGAACATGTTCACTTGATCTTTTTTCAAAGTAAGTCAACTCACTCAGGTTGTTCACTTGTCAGTTGTTCTTGTTCAGTTGTTCAGCTGTTCAGTGTTGGTTTCATTTGTAGGCCGTTTTTTTAGATCTGTGCTGTTCCAATGGTTACTCACCTAAGCATTGCGAGGATAAGCGATCATTCAAGCTAATTTTATCCCTTCGTTGCTGGTCACACTGCGGAATGTTGCCTATTTGTTAGCCATCTCTAAGATGGTTGCCACGCCAACATGTAGCTTACATTGAACAATCAGACACGCAGACAAAAAAAAGCTGAAGAGTCCTCAAATTGAATGTATGTCACTGAACAACTCACTGAACAATTTACAGAACAAGAGCGACTAAACAAGTGCAAGTGAACAATTCGGTCTGAACAACTTACAGAACAAAAGTTTGTGAGCAAGAACAAATGAACAGCTCTGACTGAACAAGAACAACTCACAGAACAAGAGCGAGTGAACAAGAACAACTAAACAAGTGAACAACTGAACAACTCTGACTGAACCAAAATGAACAATTAACGAAGAACATGTTCACTTGCTCAGTTTAGTGAACAACTCAATTTTGTTCACTCACTCATGAACAACCCAACACTACTTCATACGGACGGAAAGCTCAAAAAACTAGATTCACTTTATAGAGTACTACAAGAACATCTGCAAGATACTGCAGCCTAACTAAACACATTTTTGAATTTAACATATTAAGAAACAAAAATTTAAAAAATGTTTTAAGGGGAAAGGAGGGGAAAAGTGTTAAAACTTTAACTAAACATTTTGCAGATAATCCAAAATCAAACACAAAATCTTTATTGTCTAAAACGACGATTTACACAAAAGTTTAATTGTAGATATCAAGTCAATACCTTTATGTACAATATTCATTTTACGCAATCAGATTTCCAATGACTTTTGTAAAACAATTTGATTTCACAAAACTTACTCCCTGTAGCGAGCAGCTGACGGTGAAAAAAAGCAAATGAATTTCGATGGTATTTTCAGAAAGCACCGTAAGGATCCGTAATGTTTGGACAATTAGCTGTTAGTAAAGGCAGCTATGATTTAAAAATGTTGAAATCTTAAGAGATTTCTGGCACACGCCCCATATATTGATTTTTGGCATACGGCAGCAACCACTGTGCAAGGTACTTAGCCACTTGGGTACATTGCTTTTTGCTAACTTTATCAATGATCTTTCTTCTGTCTTGGCTCACACTCGGGTGCTTATGTATGCATGTATAATGTGAAAATATTTGTATACTCTGAACCAGAGGTACACAGAGTATAATAAATTTGTGCAAAAGTATGTAACAACCAGAAGGAAGCATTTCTGACCCTATAAAGTGTATATATTTTTGATCAGCATCAACAGCCGAGTCGACATAGCCATGTCTTTCTGTCTGTCCGTATGAACGCACAAATCTCAGAGATGGTAAGAGATAGAGGTTTGACGTCTATGGGACAAAAACTTCTTATACTTGTAGGCAGATCAAGTTTATTTTCAATTTTGGCCAAGAACCCTTTCGCCCCCTCAATTTAAAAAATCGTTCTTCTGCACATATTTAGTAATCAGGATTATTTACCGATCCGCCAAAGGGTTGGTAAAGTTATAAGGACAACAAACATTTATTGGCAGTACCGGTCGCAACGGTGATGGGCAACTAAAACAGACCCTTAACCTATGTGTAAGAACACTGGAAATTCCTGATATATGGAAGTCGGGCAAAATCGTACCCATACTAAAACCAGGTAAGCCAGCAGATCAGGGTTCATCATATAGACCCTGCTGTCCGCAGAGATAAAAATACTTGAAGCACTCCTACTACCAACCCTAAAGGAACACCTTACCCCAGCCAAGCACCAACATGGTTTCAGGGAAAGCCACAGCACTACGATCACCACAGGCTTAAACAGCAAAAGACCACACGAAAGGTCTATTATAGTGGCCGTTCAACAGAGCACGCTGCCAAACTACATTAAAAGATGGATGCTAAACTACCTTTCAGGAAGGCAGTCGCATGTTGAACAAAACAAGGAGTACCTCCAGGGGGTGTCCGATCACCTCTACATTGCAAACCTGATAACACCGCCTACAGAGGTTAAATTAGCCAACGATTGCACAATAATCACATCATGAAAGGACACCAGGATCCCGAAAGAGAGGATGAATAGCTATTTGCCCATTTTGGAGAACTTCTTCTCGGACAGGAACATAACCTTATCAGCTACTAAATCATCCGCCACACTTCTGACCACATGGACCAAGGAGGTCAAACAAATACTCGATATCCATATTAATGGGGAGAGTATTCCCACCCTCAACTCCAAAATTCTGGGGGTTACGTTTGACTCACTCTACATCTTCGCCAAACACGCAGAAGGCGTGGCCAGAAACGCAAGGAGTAGAAATAAAGTCCTCAAAGCAATAGCAGGAAGTTGCTCGGTAAAGGACAAGAAAACCATTGTGACCTCATATAAAGCGATTGGCAGATCGCTAATCAGCTACGCAGCTCCGATATGGTTGCCCTCCTTAAGCGACAAGCAATGGAGAAATCTGCAAACGGTGCAAAATGCAGCCCTCCGAGTGGCCACCGGATGCCACATGATGTCGCATCCCGACCATCTGCACCAAGAAACAGAGATCTTGCCGGTCAGGCAGCACAATGATTTACTTACCCAACAGTTCATCATCGGTCAAAATCCATCCCACCCGAACCACGAGAGCACAAATGTACCTATGTGCAGGAGAGACAGGCCTGTTCGCTTCGATTTTAGAATGGCCTTTACCGCAATTGAGGATCTTATCGCTACAAACCCGATGACACAAAGCAACTGCATTGAAGCCAGAAACATTGCCCACCTCAACATGGTTGAAAACGGGGGCATGAAATAACGCCAGGTGAAATAAGGCCTGCGGGCCCGCGGTCTTTATTTCACTTTGAAAAGTGAAATAACACCCGCGGGCTTTATTTCACTTTCAGGTGTGGCGTTATTTCACTATTGAAAGTGAAATAACACCCGCGGGCTTTATTTCACTTTTTAAAGTGAAATAAACCCGCGGGCCTTATTTCACTTTCAAAAGTGAAAATGTGAAATAAAACCCGCGGGCTTTATTTCATACAATGAGTGAAATAACGCCCGGGGGCGATATATCACCTGGCGTTATTTCATGCCCCCTCTTTTAACGCCCACTGGCAATAATTCTCACTCATGAGTGGCAATAGTTCTCTTTTGCGATTTGCGAAAAGATAATCTTAATAATTTGAAGGAGCGCGTAAGACTCTGCTGATGAAAAATATATACACTTCACGGGGACGAAGTTGCTTCCTCCTCCCTGCAACATACATTAGACGACTTTAGGATACCCTTTTTACTTTACGAGTACTGGTATTAAAATAGATTATAGTGATTTTCAAGCAAAACAAACCAAAGTATGAGCTTATATAATAAGTGCGAATCAACTGCATTCGTCAAAGCAAAATAGCGCCCTGCGGGCATAGTTTATTTATTTAATTATTTCACAAGAAATAAAATTTTACATATATATTGGAATAGTGGCCAACCAATTGATTTTATTTAAAATATTTAATATGTTCTTCAATTATTTGTCTGCAATATGGGCAGAGCAGTAAAGTATTATTTTTTTTTTTTTGCTTTTTCTACTAATTTTTATAGCACTCCGTACAGATTTTAAAATGATGGAATGGCGAT
Organism: Lordiphosa collinella; assembly: GCA_018904265.1. Taxonomy (NCBI): domain Eukaryota; kingdom Metazoa; phylum Arthropoda; class Insecta; order Diptera; family Drosophilidae; genus Lordiphosa; species Lordiphosa collinella. The sequence continues at coordinate 137,006 of JAEIFV010000341.1, read as the reverse complement.
ATCTCCTTTTCAAAAGTGAAATAAAGCCAAGCTGGAGTTCTTTCACTGTTGTCATTAAGAAGAAAATGATAAGTAAACCGGTTTTTTTTTTAAGGAAAAGGAAAAAAAGATGAGTAAAACAAGAGCGAAACAGTTTCATTCGTCTAGGTGACAGATGACTAAACATCCTTATATCGAATATCTTCCATCAATTTATAAAGCCCGGCACTTTCGAAAGTTGGAATGGGGGCATGAAATAACGCCAGGTGAAATAAGGCCCGCGGGCCTTATTTCACTCCAAAAAGTGAAATAAAGCCCGCGGGCTTTATTTCACTTTCAAAAGTGAAATAGCACCCGCGGGCTTTATTTCACTTTCAGGTGTGGCGTTATTTCACTATTGAAAGTGAAATAACTCCCGCGGGCTTTATTTCACCTTTGAAAGTGAAATAACACCCGCGGGCTTTATTTCACCCCTAAAAAGTGAAATAAAGCCCGCGGGCCTTATTTTACTTTCAAAAGTGAAATAACGCCACTAATGAGTGTGAAATAAAGCCCGCGGGCTTGTGAACGAAAGTCTGGAATACCGTTTTTTCTTAAATTGGTATTATGTTTAATTGACAAAATTTTTTTTTAAAAATCGCGCGATTTTTAAAAAAAAAATTTTGCCTGCAACGTTTCAATCTAGGTATAAGATCAATTATTGTGATCATTAGACATGGAACCATTTAGGTTATATAGGTCTTTTAAAATTTATAGAAGTAAACCTTAATGGCCATACTACTAATAGTATGTCCTAAACAATTTTTTAAGTTTACTCACTTTAATTCGATCCTGAAAGTGTTGATAGTCAAAGTGACCAGATGACCTTAGTGTGGCAAACTTAATTGAAGGCTATACATTTTTTTTCTTTCCCTCAAAAAAATAACAAAGAACGGAGAAAATTGTAAAAGGAATTCTAGTTAGAGATTTAAAACCAACTTTCGAAAGTGCCGGGCTTTATAAATTGATGGAAGATATTCGATATGAAAATGTTTAGTCATCTGTCACCTAGACGAATGAAACTGTTTCGCTCTTGTTTTACTCATCTTTTTTTTCTTTTCCTTAAAAAAACCTGTTTACTTATCAAGTTCTTCTTAATGACAAAAGTGAAATAACTCCCCGCTTGGCTCTATTTCACTTTTGAAAAGGAGATATCGCCCTGTCCGTCCGTCTTACGCTCTCGTTCAGTTCATTAATATATTCCTTATAGTCACAAAGGAGAAATAATGCCGCCAATGAATGAGAAATACCGACCGCGGGCGTTATTTCACTTTCAAAAGTGAAATAACGCCACTCCAAAAAGTGAAATAAAGCCCGCGGGTGTTATTTTACTTTTGAAAGTGAAACATCGCCCGCGGGTGTAATTTCACTCTCAAAAGTGAAATAGCGCCCGCGTATATTTTTACTCACTCATTCGTGGCGTTATTTCACTTTTGAAAGTGAAATAAACGTTTTCACTCGGTGAAAGCGGCCTTTAAAAGGAAAGCGGCTTTTTCACTTTTTGAAGTGGCGTTATTTCACTTTTTGGAGGGAAATAAGGCGCTGCATGAAAATGTTATTCTCGGAGGCAGACAACCGCCCATTGACAAAAGCGAGACAGCCCTCCCACGAAGAACAAGATCCAAAGTAGGCAACTCAACAGTTACCTGACCAGGATTAATGCTGAAGTCACGGACACATGCCCAAAATGTGGCCTAGGGCCACTCGACACTCTACACCAGTTTAACTGCTCTATGAACCCCACCACTCTCACACCCATTACACTATGGACCCATCCTAACGAGGCAGCTACTTTCCTCGAACTGTAGTTGGGTTCCTAACCTCAACATCCTCTTTATTTTAACTCTCTTTCTTCTATCTTTTCATACTACAAGGTGGGCCAAAAGAAGTCACCGGGGCCAAAAGAAGTCACCCTATTGGAAGGTGTTCTTATTTTTACAAATTTATGGCAAATTGTTGGCGTGCCTGCTTCGGCGTTTCTGCAGATATTAAGATCGCTTGGTATTGTTCAGGAGTCTAAGAACCACGCTGGGATGCTATGTGATCAGCAAATTGCTGCCGTCGATTGCTCGCTCCGCTTGACGGCTTACCTGTAGCATTCTCCTGAGCTTTAGTGGACTTTAGTGATTTATTTACAATAAAACTGCTTTATTTTGTTAATTGGTGGGAACTTTGGTATAACACAATAGAAATTTCAAAAGAATCGCTCAATTACTTCACTGCTGTTCATTTTTGTATATTCCTTTCAAATGTTAGAATTAATTTATTTTAGCTTTTTTTTTAAGGTTGGCAGCTGCCAGCACTAGCACAAAACTTGGCTTATTCACTCGAGCATGAAGCATAAATCAAAAAGAAAACTATGTAAACGTGGCTCGTGTGCGAGAGATCTTTGTGAAATTTTAATTGTGACCTCATGCCTCGGCAGCAGGAGACGATTCTGGAATGGCCTCTGGAGCTGGCAAGGCTTCTGGTGTTACCTCTGGCTGCTCGGGAGCAGGCGTCTCTTCTGATGCCGGAGCTGGCTGCGCTGTTGAAATGCGAGCTGGCTGCGGTGTTGAAATGCGAGCTGGCTGCGGTGTTGAAATGCGAGCTGGCTCTGGAGTTTGCGGGACAATAGTCACCGTTCCCGTTAGACGACTTCCCTCCCTGAGCTGACCCCTCTCCGAGTGCACAAAACTGCCGCGACGAGTGAATGTGCTTACAGCACTGGCCACCAGCGGCAGCCCATGAACCTCTTCATCCGCCTCCCTGTGAGTCTCCAACGCCATCAGCACCGAGTCCTTGAAATATTTGGTCTCATCGAACTTCTGACGGTACATGCCCGTCGGATGTTCGGGATCAAATTCAATATTCGGCTGTATGTCACTGTCAGTGACCAACACACGAGCTCCCGGTATGGGCAGGAACTTGAAGAGACGCTTACGCAACTTGGGCAAATAGGTGACCTTCTGATGGTCGGGCACTTGGAACAGCTTGGATTCGATTTTGGAGGATCGCAGTTCCATGGGACGATCCACCAACCGTCGTTCGGGTGGCAAACGCTCCTTAATAACTTCCAGTTGACGCGCTGTCAGTTGCAGCGGCCGCTCGGCATCCTTCCAACGCTCTTGGCCACTATTAAAGGCAATCTTCTTGTTGTTCTTCAGTTGCTTGCGGGGAATCCGTTTGGCCACACAATTGTACACAATCTTCGGCTCATATCTGCCCAGTGGGTACTCCCTGTTCGAGATGGGCACATGCAGCGGAGAGATGATCATGTTCATATATTTACCATCGGCATAGAGATTCAGAGGCTTGTCGAGTTTCTTAATGTCCCCTGGTTTTTTGGCCTTCGGTGGAGGGGGCAAGTCGTGTTTGCCCATTTGAAAGATATGACTATGCCCCTGACCCTGAACATGACGCCAGTCGGGCTCACAATACTTGCGACGGCTGACCTTCTTGAAGGGCAAGCGCCGGAATTTCAGACGCTTCTGCTCATCGATCAACAATTGCAAGCCAGGCTTACTAATCTTACCGGTGGGACAGGGACAAACATTTGGATATCGGGTGTCATAGCGTCCGGGACCTGGCTCGAAGCTAAGATGACGGCGTATGAGTAGGCTGGGTTTTGTGGGCACACAGGAGTGGGGTAGAAATAAATGCGGATTGGGACGAACAGCTTTCCGCACGGGCGCCAAATTGGCATGCAGTTCATAGAAATTTGTGTGGGTATCAGTGGGTCCGGGTTCAAATGGACTGCGCCAACAGCTGGTCAAATTGGAGGTCATAAAACGGGAGGAAGGACGACGCTCACGGGCATCTATGAAAGGAGTTAACAAGAAAATAGTGTACGTAAAGCTACAAATGAGAATGAGAGATCTTACTGCTCAGGAACACGCCCTTATTTTGATTCTCTCGATTATGCAGTCTCTCAATTCCCGAGGGTACCTCATAGAAATGATACGGTGGCGCTTTGATGGACACACGACTGTGATTACTGTGCTGCTTGGCAAACAAAGTTCCCTTGGTGCCCATTCGACTTAAATATGGCACCTGAGGCACACCATAACGATTCGGTGCCAGCTGCCAGCCACGCCAAGTGGTCATAGTTCGATTCATGCTTAATGATCTTTTCTCCGGATACGGATAAGTTGGAGACTTATCATATCCAGTCACGTGACGATAGTGAGCAAAGGTAGCAGCACTATTGGCCTGGCCCCGATTCTCTGCAAGATTTAGCATTAAGTTGAACAAATTGCATTGCCTGCTGTAAGTTTACGTCAACTAACCCTTTTGACAATGTGCACTATAATGCTTGCCAGCCAATTTGAATTGCTTCTTCACCCGATCCAAATTGTCATCACGTATGCGATTGCCTGTGGGAGTTGGTTGAAGAGTTTGGGACAGCTGACTATACCAGTTACTCACGTGAGACCATAAACAGTGGCAAGCTCATCCGTGTGGCCACAAAATTCTGTCGATCTTCATTGTTGATTTTTGTGGACGTTTCTTGAGCCATGTTAAAGGTGAAATAGATGGTGTTTGGTTTTAATGTTTTCAAGTTTTAAATTTGAAGAAAAAAATATGTATTTGATATTTATGGCAAAGCTGAGAAGTGAAACTGGTTTTAAAATGAGTAAATGTTGAAACAAAAAACACACAAAAACCTAAAATGATACACCTGTATCTCCTCTAATTTACTTTATTTGCAGTTTGGCGAATTCATTGCGACTTTTAAAGATATGAACCAAAAAGTAACAAAGCTTACGAATTTATATACATTTAAAGAATGCTGGCATCAGCGCTTGAAACTCACTGATAAGATGGATTTGGACTTCATCGAAACAGTTCTGTCTGAGTATCCAAAGCTGCCCAATATGCACAATATAAATGTTGATTTTCATTGATCAATCATTGAATTTGAGACTACTTTACTTTACTATTAAAACTTTGCTCAGAAGTTTGTAACTCATTGAAGGATCAACTTCCACCACATAAAGTAAAGGGTGATTTAATAGCTATAGGAAAGTTTAAAAAAAAAAAACACATAAAATTCAGAAAAATGCATGAAATCTTTATTTGAATCGATAGTACGGTCCATATAATTTAATGTTTGAAGATTATTTCATGCAAATGTTGACCGTGACTGCGCCCCAAATGGTCCATCCGCTTAGTCCAATTTTGGCATACTCTTTCCAACATTTCGGCCGGTATCTCACGAATAAATGCTTCAATGTTGTCTTCCAATGCGTCAATTGAAGCGGGCTTGTCTGTATAGACATGAGCTTTAACATAGCCCCACAAAAAATAGTCTAAAGGCGTTAAATCGCACGATCTAGGCGGCCAATTGACCGGTCCCGAACGTGAAATAAAATGTTCACCGAACTCGCCTCTCAATAAGTCCATTGTTGCGCGTGCTGTGTGGCATGTGGCATGGTCTTGTTGAAACCACATGTCATACAAGTCAAGCTCTTGCTTGCGTTACGATTCGCATCATCTTTGAAGAAGTACGGTCCAATGATGCCACCAGCCCATAAACCGCACCAAACTGTGACTTTTTCTGGATGCATTGGTAGCTCTTGCAATGCTTCTGACTGATATTCACTCCAAAATCGACAATTCTGCTTATTTACGTACCCATTGAGCCAAAAATGAGCTTCGTCGCTGAACACAATTTTTCGGTAAAAAAGTGGATCTTCGGGCAACTTTCCAACTTTCAAAAAAATTCTAAGTTGCGGTAGGTCGTTCGGCTTCAATTCTTGCACTAGCTGTATTTTGAAAGGCTTCACACCTAAATCCTTCCGCAAAATTTTCCACGTTGTTGAGTAACAGAGGCCCAATTGCTGCGAACGGCGACGAATCGATAATTGATGGTCATCATTAACACTGGCCGATACTGCTGCGATATTTTCTTCAGTTCGCACTCTACGTAAGCGTGTTGGTGGTTTAATGTTCAACAATGTAAATTTGGTGCGAAATTTAGTCACAATAGCCCGAATAGCCGCTTCAGTGGGTCGATTAAACTGACCATAAAATGGAAGAAGCGCGCGATGAACTTTCTTAACAGAGCACGCATTTTGATAATAAAATTCAATAATTTGCAAGCGTTGTTATAGACCAAACTGAAGATATTTGACAGTGAAACAAAACACAAAACGGGCGTGAGCTGTTTAAAACAGTGTTGCCAAAAAGATAATAGCTAAAAAAATCACCCCTTTGAACATACTAGCTTTAATGATTATGAATATAAAACTTCGATGAGTGTACCCATCTTAAATAAATCGTATATAACTCGGGTTTTTTGTCCGATTTTTTGATCTTTTCAGAATAGATAGATATTGGACCTTACTAGATATATATAAAGTTTGGAAGGTCTATCTTTATTTGTGGCGCTTAAAAGGGGGAGGGGAAGGAATTTTCCAAATCTGAAATAAACTCGATTTAAATCTGGTATACAAATACCTACATGCAAAAATTTCATGCTCTTTCTCTTATAGACTCTGAGATCGACGAGTTCATACGGACAGACGGACATGGCTAAATCGACTCGGCTGTTAATGCTGTTCAGAATATTTATACTTTATAGGGTCGCAAATGCTTCCTTCTGTCTGTTACATACTTTTGCACAACTCCATGATCCCCCTTTCACCCTTTTTTAATGGGATCAGGGTATAACAAGGAAAAAATCGGTCAAGCCCGACTATATTGTTCTGTCCAGTTCCGTTGGGTCGCCGCTCGCATTTGCTTGTTATATTATATGAAATCGGTATCCAGGGAACACCACGAGGAGGCCATTGCAATAGCAATGGGGTCGATATATGAATAAAGACCTACGAGTCGACTTGAGTTTGCTTAAATACTTATCATTTAAGGTGCTGTTCAAACTTTTGCACAAACTTATTATACTCTATGTACCTTTGGTACAGAGTATAATTAGGAGGAGAGAGGAGAGAGAGAGGATTGGCCGCGCCGCAGACAAAAAAACCTTTGCATTTGCCAGAGCTAGAGATGGGCGTACATCGAAAACTACGCGGGACTCCGGAGTGACCAGAATGACTTAACATCATTGTTATTGCTTGATATTATGATAGAATTAAAGAACTAGAATATTTTTATATTATTTGCAATTTAAACAACCCTCGTCTTAGTAGTCATATGGGTATCGGGCGATATATTGGTCCCGCGACCATCTCTAATTTCTCTCTCTCAATATTGTGTATGTGGGAAAGGAAAGGGGGAAAACGAGAGCGTCCCAGTTAGCTGCAAGAATCCAATTGGATCTAATGAGCTAGCCATAGCTGATAGGTTTTGTATAGGATTTCGTTGTTGGAATTACTCAGACAATATATTTGCAGGTTTAATTCATTTAAAAGGTGGAATTTTTGGCGGGGCGCGGTCATCACACCCACAACGATCCAATATGAATCGTTAAATAAAAATTTGTCCTAAAATATTGTTGGCTATCACTTTGCTGTGTAGTCGTTGCTCATATATATACATCTACATCTACATACATATGTATGTGTTTTGCTGCTGCAGGAGCTGCCCAGATATATTGAATTTTCGTTTGCTCATATCTTTACTACCGTTCATCCGATCTTTACCATTCCTTTGGCAAATCGAACCAAAAATTTTTGTTAGAAAATATGTCTAGAAAATTCAAACCTTCTATCTATAAAACTGTGGGACATATAACGTTATTCGCAAATTGCGGGGGCGGGAGGAGAGCGTGTCGCAAATTGAAAATAAACTTCATCTGCCTGCAAGTATAAGAGCATAAGTCCCATACATGTCAAACCTCTATCTCTTACCATCTCTGAGATCTGTGCGTTCATACGGACAGATGACGGCAGACGGACATGGCTAATCGCCCATTTTCAATGGGAACAGGGTATAATGATGAAAATCAGAAATAATCAGAATAATCATAAACAGGGATTAATACCGGTACCAGAACCGTTAACCGAAATAATCCGTTTCAAATCACGTACCGGAAACGAAACCGATACAAATTTTTTTGAGAACCGAATACCGTTTAACTTTATTATTGGAACCGATAGAACCGGAACGAAACCGAAACGTTGGTACCGGTACTGTTTCGGTATTTTTTACCTTTGCAGAGCCCGTCGTAATTTTGGTCAGTTGTTTCTAGCGCGACGAAGAATCCTTTACACGATGTCAAATTTTCTTGTCTCCTTTTAAGAAGGCGAAAACGTCTGGCAGAAGACATCTTCAACTTTAGAACCAGCTGAGGTGACCAAAGCTAAACTTCAAGTCGAAAATGTAGTTTTCGGTGATTTTTATTCCATTTGGATACACTGCAAAGAGGAAATATCGAAAAATACATCCTCTCTAGCGAAATCACTCGTTAATGAAATATGGAAGCGTGAGAAATCCTTTTTTGAGAACAACGCTTTTCTAATTGTCATATTTTTTGACCCAATGTATACCGTAATGCTAAGTCATAGGCAAAAAAATCTTGTATTACGCTTTTAACAAATATGTATGTGCTTAACGATGAATGTTTTAATACTGAAAGCGCCGACGAAGTAGCAAGAAAAGAAATTTGGTGATAAAAACACATCAGTTTTGTCAACAAATAAGCTACGGGATTTCGATAACATTTTTCTTGCACAAAAACATATTCGGAGCCATGGAAACATTCTAAAATGGTGGTCAGGAATCTTCCACAAAGCTCCCAGAATTGTATGAGATTTCAAAAGTTGTACTAACTGTAAAATAATACGAAATGTGAAAATCAATTATAATTTTACTTTAAATGTCAAACGACTGAAACTTTTATGTTGAATATTGTGTCTTTATATTACAAGGGAATAACATGATTTGGACTTATCCCAGAATTAGCATTTTTTTTTTTACTTATACCGGTACGTACCGGTATACCGAAATAAAAAACTGGGTACCGTATCGAAACCGAAAACCAAAATAAATTGAATACCGAAATAGAACCTTTTACCGAAACATTCATTTCGGGTCGTACCGGTACCTGAACCGGAACCGAAAATCGTTTCGGTAATAATCCTTGATCATAAATAATCTTAAAGATTATATTTGATTTTTTTTTATTATTTCTGATTATTTTTGGTAATCTGAAATAATCTCGATTATTTTTTGATTATTTATAATCGTAATCAATTAGTAATCAAACTTTTTAGTGGATTATATAATGATTACAATAATTTTTAATAATAATCTAATTGATTACTAATCGTAATCAAAATTTAACAGCAATGGTTGAAACTGTGAACAATAGTTCGGGAAGGCTGTAACAAAATAAAATGAAAGCGTAAGTTAGAAGAAACTTATAAAATGCACCCAAACACAATTTTGTGGTAAACAGATGGGTCTTTGACACCCCAATGAGCTGGACTTGGTGTAGCAGGACCTGAAAAAAAGATTTGAGTCACAATGGGAGAATTTACAAGCCTATTTCAATACGAAGTATGTGCTATCTCGCGATGTGCAAGTTAAAACCCTTCAATTAAGTTTCAAATTAATCTTTCCATATGGTGTATCCTTTAAGAATGATTTGTCAACCATTTTAAAACTCGTGATCCCGAATTGCCTACCACCAGCTTAAGAAACCTGTCTTCAGAATGCATTCCTTTCTTAGAAGTTGCGCATGGTTCCAAGGATTGAAGGATTTTACGGAGCAATCCGACAAATTGTGTCTGTTAATGCCCTGCTGGCAGATAACTCAATCAAATAATGCACTGCTTCTGAGGTAAAAGCTCATATCCGACTTCATATGAGTATTTGGCCCATTTATATAATGATTTTAAATCAATTGAATTGCTTTTAGAAATCCAATTTCGAAAGTGAGCAACAAGTCATAAATATACAAAATATGCTAAGACTGAACCACACCGCAACCAAGGTTCAGCTAGCTCCAAAATCCATTAAATGCAGCGAATCACAGTCTCGACCACTGAACCGAACTCGTTCTTATTTCTGAGCGATTTGCATTCTGGCCTAAAATATAGTTTATTATTTCACATAAAACAATTTGAAGAATTTGTTTTTTAATAAACTGTATCTAATTAAACAGAACAGTCATGAATTTATAGTTACTCATTCATGACAATACTAAATATTGTTTACTATGTTGAACCAAAGTTAATTTAAAAATGCCACAAATAATTTGCTTACAAAACACGCATAGATACACACACGCTCAAACGCACATACAAATGAATATATCTGTAAACGCTGATTACCATTTGGCCACATAATTAGCCGAAGCGTAGCCAAGCGAACTGATTAACTTGCATTCAACGATTTTCAATTGAATTTTGCAGTTCGTTGATTTGTGCCAAAAAAAAGGGAAAAGTAAAAACCCCATAAAAATTATATTTAAAATAAAAGCGAAGAAAATACACCAGAGCCGTGCAATTGCAATCAACCAGGGTGTGTGTGTGAATGGGGGTGGGCAAGCAGGCAGTATTGAGGGAGTTAATAAAAATACAAAGCTCTGGCTTTTGGGCCAAAGAAATGGAAGTGAAAAATATGCAGCCGGGTAAATGATGAATGTGAAATGTGCCATTAATTAATTCGATTAAATGCAGGCAATCAGCCAAACGCAAGAGAGTGGGCGAGAAACGATGAAAGGGGGCGGGTGCCGAAGGACAGCCAGTTAAGAGTCAGTCAATCAAGGGAAATAAAGGGAAGAGGGACATACGAGAGAAAGGTAGACAGAGAAAAATTATGAAATTTTTTTCAATTTGAATTTACGTGTAGACAAATTGTCATCAACGATTTAAGCACTTTGTTATTTGATACTTTCAATTTAGAATGCAAATATCACAAAAATAGTTTAGAGTTAATCTCGGTTAAGGTTTCCCTACATGCCTATCATGCCTATATAACCTGTTCGTAAATTCCACCTTCCTTCTTCTGACCCTTCTACTTATCTGCTACATGCCTTACGCATTCAGCATGTAGCATCCCTTTTAAGCGACCGCGATCCTTTATTGGTAGTAGGGGATTTTAATAATCTTTCTAATATATCTTGGACCATTTCTGATGATCCAACCATTCTATACCCTTTGGATAATCACGAGTTCGTCGACTGCATGGCTGATTTGTCACTTGGTCAGATAAGTTCTGTTCTAAACTGTAGGAACAAAGTTCTGGATTTGGTTTTTACATCTGATTCATATTTTTCTACAGTCACTAGAACAATTCCACTATCTGCTCCGGAAGACTCCTATCATCCTACTCTTTTAATAGATATGGAAGTGCCTCAGCCCACAACTGATTTATTGTCGGCTCCACCTAAACCCGCAACCTGCTTTCAGAAGGCAGACTTCTGTGCACTAAATCTCTCACTTTCTCAGTATGACTGGTCCTTTGTTGACCGTCATCGGGATGTTGAGAGTGCGGCTTTCCAAGCTCTTCGGCATTTTAATGACTCTATTCCTTGAGTCAATCCTCCCACTTCTTCTCGCACTCCTCTATGGTTTACTCGTCACTTGACAAGCCTGAAAAATAGGAAGGCGAGGCTGTTAAAAAAATATAAGCACTCGGGATCTCATGCCGACTACGTTAAATGCATTTTAACAATGCAAATGCCGACCATATGAATAGCTCAAATTGCATCTGTAATGTAAAATGGCTTGACACAGCCGCAAAGGGCTAAAGCCGAGCCTCTCTCATTCTCTTGGCTTGAGCGCTTTTTAATTTTCGCACAAGAGAAAGGAACCTACAGTTTAACGCCGAATCCGAACGGTAGTTAGAGAAGCTTTTCATGGCTAATTACTACAAAGCTGGCGCCAACAGCAGAGAGGGGTGACCGGGTGTAAAGTTTATTCAAAGTAAAAACTTTTTCATTAGATGTTCCGAGGCGGGATCGAACCCACGACCTCTTGCACAGCGGTCGCACACACTAGCCGCTGAGCCACCCGGTCACTAATTGCATCTACCCTCCATCTTCCCCTTCAATAATTGATCATAGTGATCTTTTATCAAATTTGCGGCGCTTAAGCCGTCATTTTCACCTGGACCGGACCCGGACCTAGTGTACTTAAATATTGTGCTGATTCCCTTAGCACCCCCTTCTAAAGCTGTTTAACCTATCCCTAGAGCTAGGAGACTTTCCCCTATTGAGAAAGGAATCTTTTATTATTCCCATTCAAGAAAAGGGATCCAGGTCGGACAAATTATAGAGGAATCTGTAAACTTTCTGCCATACCTAAACTTTTTGAGCACATAATTACCTTCCAATTACAACACTTTTGCCAACCCATTCTTTGTCCATCCCAGCACGGTTTTGTTCGTCGACGTTCTGTTTCCACTAACCTACTTGAATTATCATCAATAGTACATCAGGGATTTCTTAATCGAAAGCAAACAGATGTCACTCAAGCCCACAACTTGACTCCCGTTGCCGGCGCAATCTGAGTCGCGCATCCAACCGCCGTCACTGACCACACTGTGCAGCATCGACATCCAAACGTGCTGCCCACCGCTATCAACTCGCAGTGTTGGAATAACTCGTATTGATGACTTCCTTCGCGGCGGCTCTCCGGCTTACTACGGTTCGAGTAGGAGAAGAAGAAGCATGCTCAGCAGTGCTTCGGTCCAAGACGTGCCCAGAGTTCAGGTTGGAGGTCGTCTTCCAGGTGGATCCTCAGCTCCAATGTCAAGTTCCAAGGCGTCCAATCGATCCGAGCGTCAGGGAGAAGTTCGACATCATCCTGGCTGATGAACATTTGTATCGGCAATCCACGGTATTTGTTATACTGGGGTCAGACGTCTATGCGGATATCATCCGCCCCGGATTTCTTTCAAGCTCAGGCGGCTTACCCGATGCACAGATCTTGTCGGGTTCTTGCAGCTCCTAATCCTTCACGGCACAGAGAAAAAATTAGTCCTAAACGAAACATAATAATAAGTCTGAAGTAAAAGTTCCTAAAGCTAACTGAATAGCTAAGCTAAGCGTTGAATTGCACTATGTCGCAAGGGGGGGGATGTTCAGATAAGATTCATTCCGCTTGTCCCAAAAATCTAATACATATAAGTAGATTAAGAAGTCCTACTTTCGATAACTTCAAACTGGGAGTTATCGAAAGTATCCCAGAAAGTGAAATAAACATACATATGCCACTTCCTCTTTTGCAAGTGAAACCGAAGCAACAAGTCGTGTTTTTCGTAATCTCTGGATTCTCATTGTACATTTTGTAATTTTTATATTATGTTTAACTGAAAATTGTTAAACCTTCAAAATAAATAAACAGTATCTAACTTTCTAAAAAATGTAAAAACAGCTCTGCGCAAGTTTCGGTATTGGCTCTAGTAATGTTATTCTACTTAACTTTGTAAATGTTTAGCGAAGTAAAAAACTAGCAATGAATGTGAAAAATGTGCATAAAATCAGAACCGAAACTGTGGCGGCCGATCTCTTAGGTTCTTCAAATGTATTTAAGATTTCCCTAAGGATTCCAGTTTAGCTGCCTGATTCCAGGGTAAAAAAAGACCAAGTTTTTTTTATAAAATTAGTTCAAGATTTTACGCCTTTCTGTGTCACAATTTCACACAACTCATTTATCTACATTTTCGTATGTTTTGATAACCTTCGGCTGTGGCCCACCAGCACCGCCCTTTTTCTTATTCTTTTTCGCCTGCTTGGCTGCCTTCTTGGCCGCTTTCTTTTCCTTCTTTTCACGTTTACGTTTCTTGGCCAGTTCCGCTGAAAATAAAAACTTTTGTTAAATATGTCCTTTATCAAGCGCCTTCGAAGCACTCACTCTTCACTAGCTTCGCCTGCGCCAAATTTACTGGCAATGGAGCACACTTGAAACCCGCCGGCGGTGCCATAGCCAGGCGTATGTAGCGATGACCCGTAGCATAGAGCATACCCAGACAGGCCTGTGGTCGTATCCTTGACTTGGGCCAATCCTTAAAGTACAAGTCCTTGCGCTTAACCTCCGCTATCTTGGTTCCCTCAATATCCCTCCAGTAGCACATGTTCCGACTGGTTGTTTTGTCATGCAATTTCCAGCTATAATTGGCCGGATATTTCATATAACTATCCTGGCAACCCGGCTTGTCCACATAAAACCAAACGTCGGCAGACGGATAGAACTTCATCTTGCAGCATTAAAAAATTAAAGAAGATAACTGTAAATTTTGATAAATATAGACGGAAAATTTGTATGTGTTAATTTGGAAAATGTGAAATTGTAAATGAACAAAGGAGAATTGGAAACTATAGACTATTGTCAGAACAGCAGCAGGGCAAGCTAGATTGCTGGTTTAGAATTTCTTTGAAAGTGATTCTTGTTGATGGTATATAAACAGTAATTTAAGGGGTTAGGGGCAGTCAGAGGCACGAAAAAACCGTATTTTAAACAAAAAAGAAAGTCGGTCAAGCCCGACTATAACATACTCTGTACCAGTGAAGTGCTGCCCATCACCGTTGCGACCGGAACTGCCCATAATAGTTTGTTTTCCTTATAACTCGAAAACCGTTCATTCATTTTTCGGTAGATCCGCACACAAGTGACAAGACTCTATAAACATGCAGTTGTTTGTACGTGGTTTGGAAACAATTGAGGCTTTGGAGATGTCCCAGAATGCCACCATCGCTGGCGTCAAGAATCAACTTGCCCAGCTGCATGGCTTCAATACCGAGGAGTTCAGCCTGAACTCTGGCCAATGAGACGCCCGTGACCGCGCTCAGCTCCTTCGAGCTGGATATCACAATCCCTATGCTCGGTGGTAAAGTGCACGGTTCTCTGGCTCGTGCCGGTTAGGTCAAGGGCCAGACACCCAATTTTGAGAAGCAGGAAAAGAAGAAGAAGAAGACCGGTCGCGCCAAGCGCAGGATCCAGTACAATCGTCGCTTCGTCAACATTGTACAAGGCTTTGGTCGTCGTCGCGGTCCCAATGCCACCTCCACGTAGAGAGTAGTGGGTGTCTAATAATCTGTTTTCCACGGAAGCTTAAAGATGAACAAGTCTTTGACTTTTTTTTGATTCGAAAAATGATGTTCATAATGTAATTGCCCAAATGAATTAAAAAAAATAGGGGAAAGTTAACTTCGGCTCGGCCGAAGTTTTGTATACCCTTGCAGCTTCCATTGCAAACAAAAAAGTTTTTTAACTAAGACTACTTTTTGGACCTTACTTTTCTATGAGATCTATACTATATAGATGTATGATTTCGACCAGACTTGATGAAATCATGGAAAAGCATAATGCACTGTTAATTACGAAATTTGGAGGCGATCCCATTTAAAACAAAAAAGTTTTTCTCACTCGAACTTCTTTTTCGACCGATCTTTCATACTGCAGCTATATGCTATAGTCATCCGATTTTAAAAAAACTTTGTAGAAATGTGTTGAAGTATATAAAAAAAAGAATATGCCAATAAAAAGGACGTTTTCATTAAAAACAAAAAAGTTTTCCTCACTCGAACTAGTTTTTCGACCGATCGTTCCTATGGGAGCTATATGCTATAGTCATCCGATTTTGACCAAACTTAGTGAAATCATGGAAAAAGAGAGTAAACTAGGAAATACGGACTTTGGAGGCGTTTCCATTAAAAACAAACAAGCTTTTCTTACTAAAACTAGTTTTTCGACCGATCGTTCCTATGGCAGCTATATGCTATAGTCATCCGATCCGGCCGGTTCCGACAAATGTGCAGCGTATTTGTACCAAAAGACTTTGAGCAAAGTTTGGTGAGGATAGCTTTAAAACTGACGGAGGAGATAGCATTGAAACAGACAGACGGACAAAATGAACTCAGCTCGTCATACTGATCAAGAATATATATACTTTATGTGGTCGGAGATGCTTCCTTCAATGCGTTACAAACATCCGCACAATTTTATAATACGTATAAAAGATATAAAAGAATAAACAAATTTTAAGATTTTTTCTCATAGTATTTAAGCTATTAAGATGATTTAAAAACAATGATCTAATTGGAAATTCAATAACCTCTCGATTTATTCATTGGCCGAATCTATCTAACTTTTGTGAATTGAGATATGGATTAAAATGTAAGTGTAGCATCTCAAAAATGTGAAAAGTTCATTTAAAAAGAACGTGACCACACTCACAAAACAACACACCCTAAAAATGGCCATTTCCGCCCTAATTTTTAGAAAATTGCCCTAAAAAAAGCGCCACAGCGAATCACCTTATTTTTAAGCAAAACTTTTCTAAGAGTTATATAAATTTGTTTCTCAATAATAGGGCAAAAACCCCTAAAAAATTAAAAGTTTTTCTAAATTATATGGCTATTGGCAAAAATCATAACTTTTGAACTAAATGAGTTATTCATTTAGTTTTTATACCCTTGCAGAGGGTATTATAAAATTATGCGGATGTTTTTAACGTATTGAAGGAAGCATCTCCGACCACGTAAAGTAGAAATATTCTTGATCAGCATGACGAGCTGAGTTCATTTAGCCTTGTCCGTCTGTCCGTCTGTCTGTTTCTATGCTATCTTCTCCGTCAGTTTTAAAGCTATCCTCACCAAACTTTGCACAAAGTCTTTTGGTACAAATACGCTGCACATTTGCCGGATCAGATGACTATAGCTGCCATAGTAACGATCGGTCGAAAAACTAGTTTTAGTGAGAAAAACTTATTTGTTTTTAATGGAAACGCCTCCAAAGTCCGTATTTCCTAGTTTACTCTCTTTTTCCATGATTTCACTAAGTTTGGTCAAAATCGGATGACTATAGCATATAGCTCCGATCGGTCGAAAAACTAGTTCTAGTGAGAAAAACTTTTTTGTTTTTAATGAAAACGTCCTTTTTATTGGCATACACTTATTTTAAATACATTTACACAATTCTACAAAGTTTGGTCGAAATCGGATGACTATAGCATATAGCTCCCATAAGAACGATCGGTTGAAAAACTAGTTCTAGTGAGAAAACTTTTTTGTCTTTTATGAAATCGTCTTTATCATTGGAATACATTTCTTTTATTTACTTTTACACAGTTCTACAAATTTTAATCAAAATCGGATGACTCTGTCTTGATGACATAACATCCGCAAACGCAAACCAGCGCAACCAATTTTACTCAATTTAGACCCGATTTCTCAAAAGTTCCGGTTGGCCAACCGCCGCACTGTGGGCCAGAAATCTCATTTTTTGGACAAAACTCTGGCATTTCTACGAGGTGTGTTCAAAAAGTATCGCGAATTTTGAATTTTCGCGGGTTACGTATATTCGAATTTCGATTTTTTTGTGGCGTTATGTTGGTACTCATGTCTCTCACTTATGCCGACAAGCTCGGCCATTTTGAATGTTCACTTAATTGTTGACAGCTGCTTTGCTTGCACGTGTTTTGGATCGTCTTCGATTTTTACCTATTCAAAAAAATGGATCAAAGAACCTGTATCAAATTTTGTGTGAAAAACGACATTAAGTGCGCGGATGCATTCCGAATGTTGACTGTGGCATACGGAGAAGCTACCTTGGACCGAAGCTACCTTTATCGGTGGTACAAAATGTTCTCAGAAGGCCGAGAAGATGTGAACGACGAAGAGCGTGCCGGACGCCCGAGCACTTCAACAACAGACGAAAAAATTAATGAAGTGGAGAAAATGGTATTGGCCAATCGTCGAATCACCGTTAGAGAAGTTGCTGAGGACCTAAACATATCGATTGGCTCGTGCCATTCGATTTTTATCAATGATTTGGGCATGAGACGGGTCGCCGCGAAATTCGTACCAAAATTGCTCAATTGCGACAAAAACAGCATCGCATGAACATTGCTAATGAGATGTTAACCTCTGTCCGCGACGACCCAAAATTGCTCCAGAGGGTCATAACTGGTGACGAATCGTGGGCTTATGGTTATGATGTGGAAACCAAAGCTCAATCATCTCAATGGAAGCTGCGGCACGAACCAAGACCGAAAAAAGCGCGCCAAGTTCGGTCGAATGTGAAAGTTTCGCTGACAGTTTTCTTCGATTGCAGGGGCGTGGTGCATCATGAGTTCTTGCCACAGGGAAGAACGGTCAATAAGGAATATTACCTGCAAGTTATGCGCAATTTGCGCGAAGCAATCCGCCAGAAACGCCCGGATTTGTGGAAGAACAAAAATTGGCTTTTGCACCACGATAACGCGCCTGCTCACACATCGTTGCTTGTGCGCGACTTTTTGGCCAAAAACAACACACTAATGATGCAGCAGCCACCGTATTCCCCAGATCTGGCCCCCTGTGACTTTTTCTTGTTCACTAAACTGAAGAGGCCCATGAAAGGACGACGTTACGCTACGCTTGACGAGATAAAGACGGCATCGAAGGAGGAGCTGAACAAGATAAAAAAAAATGATTTTTTGAAGTGCTTCGAAGATTGGAAAAACCGTTGGCACAAGTGTATAATATCTCATGGGGATTACTTTGAAGGGGACAAAATAAATATTCGTGAATAAATAAATAATTTTTGAAAAAACACAAAATTCGCGATACTTTTTGAACACACCTCGTACACCAGACTAGCTAGGAAGCTAAAAATGTTCTTAAAAGATTGAACTAAACGCACATAATTTTTTTAAAAAATTTAAATTTTTTATAACATACTCATAATCCAAATCAAAGTTGGAAAATTTTTCAACATTTTGGTTTTTTTATTAAAAAAAAAAACTTGTCATTAGACTTAATCCAAATTTTGCAGAGAGGTATATATAAGTAGTAGTTCAATAAAAAAAAAACATTTGTCATGATATGTCAAATGGATCTTGAGATAATATCAGAAACAGGTACTGATTTGGACTGCTCACCACGCCTAGGACTTTCAGTTAATTAGACCCCACTAAGCAGTTTTTCTATATATATAATAGCCTTGCTCTCGATTTATTGTACAAATAATAAAAAAATAAATTTTTAAAAAATGGGAAAAAAATATTTTTTTTCAAGCTCCAGCCGATTTTTTATCACTTCTTGAATTTAAAATTACGCTGTAGCCCTTGAAGTTAGAGCTCTGCCGCCTTGCAATATATTTTAGAAATATTTTTTTATTTTTTATACGAATTTTCACAAAGTTTATCTGGAAAATCATTAAAACCGATTGCCTACTTGTAGGCTGGAAATGAAAAATGGTACAACAATTTAAATACAATTTTCGGAAAAACATAGCAAAGCCGCACAAAAGCGCATACCTCCAGCTATTGTACAACATTCAAAGAAAATAATAAGCCACGTCGCGAGTGAACTGCCAAGGGCACTTCAGGGCACTTGAAAATCAAAACTACCAAATGAAAAATATACCCGCAAAATGTAAGATTTTTGCCATTTTTTATGAAAAATAATACGAATTGAATCTTTTTTATAATTTTTTATTGAAATCTAGTTCGTACTCGAAAATATAAAATCAAATACCGCCAGCTGTTTCTTTCCTAGTTTCGACGATTAAATCTCCATTTCTAGGAGCAATTTTAAGAAATATCATCTTTGAAAAGCTGGCATTCCAAAACTAATTTGTGGAAAGGTTTCAACTTTTGGCATAAAAGAGCTATAAGTATTCTAACGAAAATCGTTCTATCCAGTTTCCCAAACAAAAAAGTGGGTCTTTTGGCCAAAATTTGAGTGTACTCCTGGTGCAACGAAATCAACTCGTGCTCAAGACATCTCCATTCTTCGAACATTGCATATGTGCAGTACTGCGTGTACACAAGTGCCGTCACAAAGACGCTTGTTAACCGTTAAGCGAACGATTGCGCAGCACACGGAGACTTCAAAAAATCTTAAGAAGAGGAAGGAAATTTTTCTTAAAATTAGGGTACATTTTCTTAATTTTAGGACAAAATGCGCTAAATTTTCAACGATTATTTTCTAAAACGAAAGACAAAATTATCTCAACAATAAGAAAAGGCAACAAAGCAAATTATCCCTAAAATTTACAAAAAGTTCACATATTCTAAATTTTCTAAGTTTAGAAAAAGTTCACATTTTCTACATTTTAGAAAAGTTTTCGAAAAAATTTATAATTAGGGTAGCTTTTATAAATATGAGAAAAAGTTTTCATAATAATAAAAAATTTTCTTATGTTTTAGGCGACTTCAATTCTAGGGTGATTTTCTAAAAAATGGAAAAATTATTTTTCGAGTGCATACAAAATTTATTGAACTCGATTTTCGAGTTCAGTATGCCTAACTACATTGAAAAAAATGGATCCAAAATTATAATTTTTTTTTTCTTATTTTTATGGGGTAGTGTAACTAATTCGATGATATCTCGAAAAAACGAGTGGCTAAGATTTCACTGAAAGCAGTTTTATGACCTATAATCGAGTCCCAATCAAACTGCATTCACAGTTTTTAACGTCATTTTAGTCAAACCTAAATGGTGTTGAGGAGCACTGTGCTTAATGTTGTGGCTGTAAATTTCCCCTACCGAAAATAAATTGCTACAAAGAATACCATATTTTTTTTCCTAAACATTATAACAACTTAATCTGTACTCATTAAATTTGAAAAATTTTTGTAGCCCTTAAAGTGGGAATTTATTTTTCGGTTTATTAGTCAACAATCCCCCCATTTATTATCTTAGCATTTAATTATTGTTATTGTTATGTCTTTTTAAATATCCAATTGTAAAATTTTTAAACGATTTTCCCCAAAATGGGCTTCCACATCAAATTCCGTTTTACAATTCGTTGTTTTACAAGTGTCTTTTGATTACGGATGCAGTGCATCAAGTTTAAGTGCCCGTCAGTGTGCCTGGCGCCGGAGCCAGTAAAAACTAAGCAGGCATTTGCTTAGCTAAAAAGTTAAGCTCATTAGAAGACAAGGGAAAACGACCAAAGGTGATGCCGAAAAACTGTCAATTAATTTTAATTATTTTAGTCAGCAAGGATGAGGAGCCAGGGCCTGGCTTCACATGGTAAAGCTAATGTGATGAGAGGGGCAAGCGGATACACTAAGCAAAGTCAATTATGCCAGCAGCTTTGATGCAAGTAATTGGCATAATGAAATTTTCTCTCCACAAGCCAACGACAAGGACAACCGCAAAGAATAGAAGCCACCAGGAGCAGCGGGATCAGGAGCAGCAGTAACCATAACCGTATTAGCATATCAAGTTCTTCTTCTTTTTTCTTGTTGCGTATTGAATAAATATTTAAGCAGTCCAACAGCTGTCGCCTAATATTAATAGCATACGCCAGGGCGCAAAACAGAAATTCCCTTGCACTTGGCCAGTGCAAATATGTTGCGACCAAAAAGCCACAAAACATTTAAATATTTTATATGCCAAAGGCACTCGCCAGGGCCAACAACTGCAGTCCAAAGAGTTGCAAGCTGAAAACGGTTAAGGAAGTGGAAGAGGAACAGCTAACTGCGGCAGTTACCAAATCGTCAACAACTAAGAAAGGACATACACTCACACGCGCTCACAAACACTCGCTTATACGAAACTGCGAGTCCATTGGGAATTTCTGTTGAGTGGAAAAGGTATTTGAGGGGTATATAGGAAGAGATCAGCTTAGGATTAATTTTAGGTATACAATAAAAATTAAATTTAAATCAGACTTCGTTATCGTTTACTAACACGCACGACAATATCTGCCTGTTGCATAAAAATATTTTTAATAAAAAAAAGTTAAGTCTTCCTCTGGCTCTTTTTCAAGTTGATGGCTACGATGCTTGCCCTTAAGCTTCTCGATCATATTTTCCTCAACTTATCTTATCAAAAGCAATTACCGCTGAACAAACTTGTTAATATTTTTGAGCCGAGTCTGAAACGGTAATCGTATGGCCTACGCTTACAAATAAATAGAGCGAATTTTCAGCTGAAGAAATAGGGGAAATATGCAACATGGAACTCAGCAGTTGAGGATAGTTGTATTCCAATATTATACACAGAGAAATCAAAATTAGCTACTCGCCGCTTGTAGAAACGGCAATTCTAACCGAAGCGTAGTTCTAAATGTAGAAAAAAGAAAGTTGAACGTGGCATGTAGAAAAACTATAAGCTTCATGTGGAAACTAAAAAAGGAAACGAGGCATGTAGGAAAGTTAAATGCTGCAGGGACAAGGGCAAGGTTGGTTTTCTTAAGAATCGTTAAGGATTTCAAATGCTGAATGCAACGTATAAAAAATCTACACGAAACGTGTTGTTAATCCTATTCGCTCATTTTTGCTTGTCGCTGAGATTTGCGATAATGCAGCGCGAGTGCTTGATAGTCGTATGGGCTAAGAAGTCGTCATTTGTGCTTAAGTCCCCGAGATAAGGTAAGTGAGGTGTGAGTTCGCATACAAGACAAGGTAAGTGAAATAGGGGAAAGTTAACTTCGGCGCGGCCGAAGATTTGTATACCCCTTGCTTCCTTCTAAGCGTTACAAACATCCGGACAATTTTATAATACCCTCTGCAAGGGTATAAAAATAAATTTAAGTTGTACGCTTTTCTGTAGGAAGACATATTTGAGAGACATGTACATTAGGGCGGACACATTTGTTGTATGGAAAAATGTAAGGTAATACTGCACGCTACTTATACAATGCGTTTTGGTGTAAAAAAAAAGGCAAAAAAAAAATTGGGGGCTAGTGTCTGCGCAATGTTTTTTTTTGTTTTTTTTTTTAAGCTTATTTTGTATTTATTGAATCTTCTCTTAATGAGACTAACAATAATTTTTCAGATCTTAATCTAGAAACTTATTTATAAACCATCCCCTGTTGGAGTTAGTTTGTGCTCTGCGGCCCTTCAACTCATACGTACTGTGCCCTTGCTTACATTTTTAAATTTAAAGCAGTTGGACCTCAAGTATCCTCTCTTATCAGCAACTCTTAAGACTGACCAGCTCTTGGCTCTGGGAGAGCTGCTGGTGCTCCTAGAGCTTTTATACCTGTTCAATCGGCGTCAACTAACTGCCACACTACTGCCCATCCTGCTCAGGATCATTTGCTTACATTTATGGATAAACTGCGAAAGCAGAATGACACCAGAGCTCAAACTCAATATAGCATGGTTGATAAACGCTTATTGATCAAATGATGCTTCTTATGTCCTCGACCCTGGAGGTGCTTCAATGTGTTTTGGCCAAACTGGCCTCTGTCCCGTTGCATACCGCCGCCCGGGGTGTCTAATTATGGTCTGAACATTATTATTTGGAACACCAATGGGCTTATTGGCAAGGTCCTGGAATTAGAGCAGTTCATCCAGGACAACAACATAGAAATTCTTTTGCTTTCTGAGAAACATTTAAACAGCCGCTCAAACTTTCGTATTTATGGCTATGAGGTCTTTTGTGCAATTTAGGGTGATTTTGGAGGGGGAGGGGTTGCATGGGAGTATTGGGTGGGGTTGGTATCAACAACACCAAACCACCACTCCACCCCCACTCCATTTATTGCGTATTATTTTAATTATATTTTTATTTTTTTTACTTACCTTTACTGCGACTCGAACTCGGGACCTCGAAAGACTGCACTCACAGACACCATGCCTTGAGCCTTGAGCATCGTCCAAATCTATATTTTAAGCTGATGGGGAGCGCTTTTCACTGTTTTTTTTCTCCACACACACCTCTCCAAAAAAAAACCGATACAGTGAGAGCGTGTACATCGCTATTCTCACAAATCTGCTTGCTCCCCTCACTCTCAACTCAACTTTTTGAGCGTCACTATCTGACCGGAACTCGTCTTATTTTGGTCATACCACGGTTCTCATAGTGGGAAAGTCTGGTATTAATTCTTTCAAGAAGCACACGGCAGACCAATTGAACTTCTTGAGATTTCAGATTCTTTACTGCTTCAAGTAGTAAAGTAGAATGGCTTGTCTAGTTGACACAGCCCCAAGGCTTGTCACGTTGACACAGCCCCAAAGGGCCAAAGCCGAGCTTCTCTCAATCTTTTGGCTTGTGCGCTTCTAGTTTTCGCACAAGAGAAAGGGACCTACAGCTTAACGCCGAATCCGAACGGCAGCTTGAGAGGCTTTTCATGGCTAATTACTACAAAGCTGGCTCCAACAGCAGAGAGGCGTGACCGGGTGTAAAGTTTATTCAAAGAAAAAACTTTTCATTAGATGCTCCGAGGCGGGATCGAACCCACGACGACCTCTTGCAAAGCGGTCGCGCACACTAGCCGCTAAGCCACCCGGCTTCAAGTAGTTCAGTATGAATATCGCATTTAATGGGTAAATCAATGATATCGTTACATAAGTACCAGAAATTCGATTGGTTGCACTCAAAAATGGTTGAACATCCTCGACATTTATACAGGGTGGGCCAAAAGAAGTCACTAGACAGATGTAGAATACAAGTGAACAAGCCATGGATCGATATACTCCCCAAGAACGCGGAATAATCGTGAATAATCGATTTTTCGACCAAAATCATAATGAGCGATGAGGCTCATTTCCACCTCAGCGGGTACGTAAACCAAGCAAAACTATCGCTTTTGGGGCACCGAAAATCCACGAGTGATGCACGAGGAGCCATTACACCCGCTCAAAGTGACTGCATGGTGCGCTGTTCACGCTGGAGGAGTCATCGGGCCATTTTTTTTCGAGAACGCCGCTGGTCAAACGACAACAGTGGACGGTGCGCGTTATAGTGTCATGTTTACCGGATTTTTTTTGCCGCAATTGGACGAATTAGGACTGGAGGACATGTGGTTCCAACAGGACGGAGCAACGGCACACACTGCGCGAGCCACCACAGACATTCTGAAGGCGGCGTTCCCGGGTCGCCTCATCTCTGGTTTTGGCGATTTGCACTGGCCTGCAAGATCGCCCGATTTAACCGTTCCAGACTTTTTTTGTGGGGTTTTTTGAAATCCCGTGTTTACGTAACCAAACCCGAGATCTTGGAAGCCCTCAAGGACAACATTCGACACGAGTGCGAGAATCTGCAGCCCGAAGTTCTTGCCGAAGTGATGAAAAATGCCATAAAACGAGCCCGTATGGCAATCAATTGTAACGGCGCCCATTTGGCCGATATCATCTTCTCGAAATGACCAAGAAAATTCTAAAGGATCAAATAAATAAAATCAAAAAACAGAATATACGTTTTTTTTTTAAAAAAAAATGAAAGCCAAACAACATCGGATGACTTCTTTTGACCCACCTTGTATGTTAATCCTTTGACAATTTTTACCTAACGTTTTAAAATAATTTAGACGTGTTGCCGCTAATCTTACACGTTTTCTCACATTTCTTGCACTTTGCCGAATGCTTTCCGATCCGGGTAAAACATTTCCAAACCTTGGATGTTCCCCATTTTGTTGGTTCCGGTTGGACTTCCCGGCAGTCTAAAGTTAAAGTAGAATAATTAGTAAAGCTGCAAAAGTGCAAGCAACCATGACTATTAAAATTTTTATTTTCCTGATTCCTATTTTGGCGGCCAAGTTGCGTTCATACACATGCACACAAGATGTATGTATGTATGTATAAGTACACCAATAGCTCCACGATTTTTAATACAACTTACCATGTTTGCGCTTCAAAAATTTGTCCATTGTCCTCACCAACACCACCAATATAAATTAACATACAGTACAATATATAAATAGTTATGTCAAGTTCAATTTCCTTTAATTTTACGCTTACCTTTTTACACCATGAAGTTTTTAGAAATGCGCTGTTTTCTGTTCCGATAGCATCGATATTGTGTCACAAGAATCGATGGTTTGCTAAGTTTACAACTATCGATAGTATCGATAGTGCAATCGATGCTTTTCACAACACTAATTGATACCTTAGCAAGTTGCTTTGTCGATAAAATCCATCTAGCTGCTGGTCCTATTGTCAGCACCTCTCGAGTGCCATTCTCCTGGTCTAGTACAAAGCCTGAAATTGTTGCTTTTGTGAGACTCAAGCGCTCCTCTTGATCTAGCTTGTAGATTGATCTTGTAGATAGAAGACTGCCACAGCGGACCTAAGGCGTGTCCTGCGCACTGCCAAGTCAGCATTTTTTGTGGAGAAACTTAGCACCATTGACCCAGACCAAAATAATGGCTTGCATTATAGAAATATACCCGAAACCTAAAACTTCAGACTCTCCGCAGAACCCCCTCCGTTGCAAAGACGGCACTTGGGTTCATTCTGATGACGCTATTTGCGGATGCTTTTGCTCGTGATCTGGAGAACAGATTCACGGCCTTTGATTTTGCTACCATCCACAAAGAGCCGATTACCATATCTCGATTTGGTCTCGCATTTGGTCCACCCTGTACTATCCGTCCAATTAATGAGGGAGAGATCAAAGAGCAGATAAAGCGATCAATGCCTATCAAAGCCCCTGGATTGGTTGCTATCGAAGGAAAGGTAATCAAATTACTCCCAAATGAGGCCATTTCCTTATTATGTCGGCTGTTTAGCGCTGTTTTGGAAGTTGGTCATTTTCCACGCCCTTGGAAACGTGCCTTGGTGGTCATGGCACCGAAAAAGGACAAGGACCCAGCGCGATCCTTGTTACGTCCTATTCGAGCTGGTGTTCCGCAAGCAAGTGTTCTTGGCCCTGTTTTGTACTTAGTTTATACTGCTTATCTTCCCTATTTTGATATCCAAGGTTCACTTGCTGCCTCCTATGCCGATGACACTGTCTTTTTGCCTTCAAGCAACAGTCGCAGATCTGCCTCTAGAAAAGCACAGGAATTTCTCGACGAATTTGAATTGCCCAAAAGGACACAATTACATATCTAGGCGTCACAATGGATGTGGCTCCGCCCATTTAAAACCCATGGTTACTCCGGCCAGAGAATGGACTTTCCCTTAAGGCTTAAGTCAGGCTTTTTAAGACCATTGTCCTCCCTACACAGAGAAAAAATCTGTTCTAAATGTACCAAAATCGTGACCATTTGGTGACGATAGTCTGCTAAGCCCGCTTTTTCTCAATTCATAAAAATATATTCACATTATGCCATGAACATTTTTTTCTCATTCATAATCGATTTGGGCCTTTTTCAGGAACCTTTGGTGCTTTGTTAATAAAAACTTTGGGCTTGTTTCAAGCACATTTTGCGCTTGGTTCATGAATATTTTGGGCTTGTTTCCAGAACATTTTGTGCTCGAAAGAACAAAAATTTATCATGGTGTGGTGGGCGGGGGTCTCGCCACCCGGCCCGGACTCACCCCCTCAACATTAACTTTTCATTTCACTTTTTTTGAATTTTTTTTGGTTGATAGAGACAATTCGTTATATTTTTTATGATTTCAGAATTGCTGCTTAACTTTAAACTAACTCTTCTCACTTTACAGGGCATCACGCAGTCGATGACACTGTCCTTAATTCACACTCCAGTTGTTTTTGGTGTGCTTTTTTTTTTTATTTTTGTTATTTTGGCCCGGCTCGTTTGGCATTCCCCTAATGCCATGAATTTCGTTGGTTGCATTTCAGGACCACGACGCGGACTAGTAGCAGGACCACCACCAGAAGCCAGAGCAGGGCTGCCATTGTCTTTGGTGCCTGCCGCTTGCTTGTGGTTTGTTGCATTGTTTCGCTTGGCGTATGAACGACAGCGCTCAACACGTTTTATCGTTGTTGCCGCTCAGCTACTTATTATAATATATTTTATTTTTCTATGTTGCACAAAATTTCCATGGGGAGTTGAGCTGAAGTTAGGTAATGTTATGCTTAAAGTTTCACTTTCACGTTTGTTCTTTTTTTTTTTTTGTGTTAAACAAAAGCTGGCCAAATCTCGCCTCAATGCTTCAGCTTGAGCATAATTATGTTGCAAAAAAGACAGCTTCATGGTTATTTTTATTGATGCGCATTAAAAGGCTTTTAAAATTTATTGATATTACCGACTCTATTAAATTATGCCACCCCGCCATCGCCCCCTCCAGTTGAATATGGTTTGAGTGAGTGACGTGGCAATGGCAGCAAATTTTCCATGTCCTGCGATGACTGGCAGCAAAATTGGCAATGCCAGCAGCAGCAGCAGCGGCATCAACGACTTTTGCCATCGCCCCCAGGGAGCGGCAGAGGCAAACTCAATTTGTGTGAAAAATACTTTTAGTTGCTGTGCATATTTTAAAATGTAATTCACAGCAGCGCGGCTTCTCCATATTTTCGCACAAAAATTAATAAATAAAAAGAATTTTGCGTTAAGCTGAATCTCAAAGAGGGGATGGCGAATTAATGCATTAAAAGCAGTTTATTTTATGCACAAGCACACTCACACACATATGGCTGGCTTACGTGGCGTATGATTGATCAACTTGCACTTTGCAAAGAGCAAAAAGTATGTCAAATGCTTGCAGATATTTTAACAAAATGTGTGCCTTTTTATATCATTGTAAAAGCCAATCGATCAATCGATTTAATGTTAAATAAAATATAGGTTTTAAATTTATCACCTAAATATATATTGAAAATATAAATGAGAAAAATGAACTGTACTCTCGGAATCTAATCCAATGTCAAGTCAAAATCATTACCGGTTCGCGGCGTTGGGTTCTGTTGCATGCGAAGAATGTTGTTCTCATGCCATTTATAATTGTAAGATGTGGTAGAAGGTTGATGACACTACCTTACTAAGTACTTATTTGGCTGCCATCAAGCAAAACATCAAAATAGTATATTTTCTAACAAGTGCAAAACGACTCATGAAAGCTTAATATTCAAACGTTCGGTCCTTTGACTGACACCCTTTTAAATGGGCACAATTAATTATTGAAATTCTTTAAATCAATCCTGATAAAATACCAGCTGAAGAGCACGTGCGTAGTTTTAATGCGCCTGCTGCTGGCGACTTTGGAATAATGGTTGGTGATCGCACTGCATCGCGAGAAATTGTTATTCTAAGAGGAAACAATAATCGGGAGTACATCGCCGACACACACCGTTCATACGACGCTTTCCAATATCCGCTAATTTTCTGGAAAGGACAAGACGGCTATTGCGTAAGCATTAAACAACGAGATCCCGCCACAGGTAGTTCATTCGTTATGAAAATCATTACTAACTTTAAATTAATATTTATGAATATACTTTTTACAGGAGCAGAAACAAACAAGAAAGTGAGCTCTATTGATTTTTATTAGTATCGTATGATGATTAGACGCGGTCAGGACAACGTCATTCCCATCTCCACTCACTTACAATGGATTCGGCTTAAGTATTTTATTTTTTTTTTTTTTTTTTTTTTTAACTGTTTATTTCATGACTCTTATAACTTTACTTATTAAATAAACAGATATACATATTTAGCAGATGGGTGTGTAACGAAAAACTTTTCAAAAAAACATTACTTAGTTATTTATATTAAGGTAAAAACAAGTTAGGTTTAGGGGACAAAAATAGGATGGGGATGGGTTGGGTTTTATGAGCGTGTATTATCTAGCCACCAAAATTGGTTTGTGACTAGGGTGGAATCCCTAGCTGGTATTGTTTTATCAAACCGCCAGTTCCCTTCCTGTACAAGGGACTCTGGAACGGATTTGCCTGTGGCGCGCCTGTAGAGGTGGTAAAACACCGGTATTCCACTGCGGCTTTGTATAAATCCTTTTTTATCTAGCATTAAAAATGCTTCTGGTGGGACAAGGCCTGTTGCTAGTGTAAGCTCAATATATTGCTCGCCTATATAATAAGGAGCCATGATGAAATTATTTTCGTGGTATTCGGTACATCTGAGAATGTGGTTGCGAATGAGATGAATTATAAAATTATCTAATCTTGGGATGTTGGCCGCGTTGTACAGTTTCTCGTTGCTGAAATATTTAAGATAATCGCTTGCCGGAGATCTATATAATGAAGTACACGTTCTAAGGCATTTTCTTTCGAAGACCCGTAGTCTTTCCATATAAGATGGTCAGATATTAAACCAGATATTGCATGCGTACGTAAGTATGGGTCTAATAAACGCTTGGTATATTAAAATTTTTTACTCTATGACATAAGTGTTTCGAATACATTAGAGATTAAAAAGTAAAGAATGCTGTTTTGGCTTTGGCTAGCTGCCTACTAGTATGTTCGTTGAAATATAAGAAGCGGTCAAGATACACTCCTAAATACTTAACAATACTGTATGTTGGAATGCTTGTATTATTTATGGTTGACGAAATTTCAAATTTTTTCCAGTTTTTCCTAATGTCTGCATTGCAATTTTTAACCGGGGGCCTAAACAGTATAGCTTCACATTTGCTGTAGTTTATTTTCAGGTGCCATTTATAGGCATACTGTTCTATGCGGGAGAAATCATCTTGAAGCTTTATGTTGATGCTTGAGATTGTGCTGCCTGGCTGATATATAATTAAATCATCTGCAAATGCGATAATATTCTCTAGTTTCCTTAGTAAGTCTAGGGTGTATAAATTAAATAATATAGGAGAGTTGACTGTACCCTGTTGGAGTCCGTTAATTATTTTGAACTTTTTTTTGGCTAAAATCGTTTTTGTTATTGATAATGAAGTATTTGTTATTGATCATGTTGTGGATTATGTAAAGTAAGTGAAACGGGAATTTGTATTGTACTAGTTTCAACATAAGTCCTTTTAACCAAACGCTATCGAATGCTTTTTCTAAATCTACTAAGCATGCTCCTACTGCCTTTTTATTGTTTTGATGCCATCTGATATCGGATATTAATATGTGTATTGCGTGTGTAGTAGAATGTCTGTACTTAAAGCCAAATTGGCGATCACTTATTAGTTTGAATTGTTCGCAGTGCTTGTTTATATTAATATTTATACATGTTTTAAAGATTTTACTAATGTTTGGTAGTAGGCTAATTGGACGTAAATTGTTTAAGTCGGTTGGGTCTTTGTTCTTTTTTTGTATAAGTATTATTTTGGCTGTTTTCCATGAAGAAGAAAAGTAGGAGTTATTCAGCATATTAAAATGCCATATTGATTTATTAGTCTTTTTGGGATGTTCTTGAGGGCCATATTCGGAATTTCGTCAATACCTGAGGACACCTTGTTTTTTAGTTTTTTGAATATGCTTGCAATTTTGTCATTTCGTAGGAAATAGTCGTTTCGCTCGTGTATATTGCTTGCATCATTTTGTATGTTAAATGTGGTTATCGTACATTGAGTTGTCTCGTATCTGGCTTTTAAGCTTAAAAACCTGACGAAGCAATCCTCAATGTAGCGATGAAAAGCCTGGTTGGGATCATTCTCCTTTGGGGAATGAACCAACTCCAGGTGGGCTCCAACTAGGTTTAGTATATCTTCATTATTTCTTATTAAGTAACTATCTGATGTAAGATTAATTTCTGTTGTTTGGGGGTCTATACCTGCATTAACTAGTAAATGGGCTTTGTCTATTGGGACTTTTATTAGGTTTAGGTCTCGGTAGGAGTGTTGCACGGAGAAATTTTTTGCAGTTTTAAAAACATGGGATTGGTTCTTTGTAGTGAGTATTTCAAGTTTTGATTTCATTTTGCTGTTCATGGCTATTGAGATGTTTTCATTGATAAGTTTTCGGACCAGTTTAAGTTTAGTTTGAAGTAAGTTGAGTTCAGAAAGTGAGATAATGCGTTCTAGTCTATTGTGTTTTTTATGGCTGTTAGTATACTGCTTTTTTCTTTCTGAAGTTTCTTGATGATTGGGGAGGTTATAAGTATTTTATTTATCAACTGAAATGTTCACGAAATTAAAAACTAGAAACAATTAATATGGCAGAACAACGTTTGCCGGGTCAGCTAGTATATATGTATATATTTTTGGTTTCTACCTGAGCAAAGGTTAAGCTTTTTTTTTCATTATTATTTTATTAGATTGTTTTTTCTTCCTCTTCACGATTTTTATCTCTTTATAATGTTTTTGTTAACTCTAATAACGTCTCTGACTTCAACTGGCTGTGCCACCGAGTCGGAGTCGTTACTAGTAGGTACATTTTATACCCTTGCAAAGGGTATTTTAATTTTGCCCAGAAGTTTGCAAACGCATAGAAATAATTATTTCCGACCCCATAAACTATACTATATACATTCTTGATCAGGGCGACGAGCTGAGTTGATTTCGCCCTGTCCGTCTGTCTGTTTCTACGCAAGCCAGTCACTCAGTTTTAAAGCTATCGAGCTGAAATTTTGCACAGAGTCTTCTTTTTGCTGCACGCTGCTAGTATGTCGGAACCGACCGGATCGGATGACTATGTCTTATAGCTCCCATAGGAACGATCGGTCGAAAAACTAGTTTTAGTAGGAAAAACTTTTTTGTTTTCAAAGTAAACGTCTCAATACTTTGTATTTATTGGTTTTCTATTCTTCTTTATAATTTTACTAAGTTTGAATATCGGACATATGTAGGGTATAGCTCCAATACAAAAGATAGGTCTGAAAAATGGTCTTAGTGAGAAAAACTTTTTTGTTTTTAATGGTACAGTCTTAAAATTTGGTATTTGTTTGTTTTATATGCTTTCACATAAGTTTTGTCAAAATCCGGTGACTATATGATAGATCGGTCAGAAAATGGGCTAAAGTGTTTTAGTGTTACAGCTCTTTAATTTGGACATCAATATCAATTTATGCTTTTTAACAAATTTTGTAAAATTTCGTCGAAGTCATTATATCAAAACAAGAATTTATTAAATCTTTGGCAAAGCCGATGTTTGCTTTGTCTTCTCGTTTTATTTGTGGTAGACTTTCTTTGCTAGGTTTTCTTAAAGCCTTTTCACCCTTCGAAAAAACAGTCAAAGTCGAAGCTGCGAGAATTTTTCCTATAGGAAATACATAGGCTATGTGACGTCGCTCAATTGTCGCAGCATTCAACCTGCGACGCAGCTTTCATTAGTATTAGCAAATGCTTAGATTGTTATCGGTCTCAAGTAATTTTTCCGAAAATTTAACAGCAAGGACCGTCAAGCGGCTCTAGTGGCTCAGTGTGTGCGCTTCGAGAAACAGTCCAAGTGCTTAAGGGTTCCCGATCAAAAAATTTTGTGGCCCATGAAGAAGAATGCTAGGTTACAAAATTATAACATAATTTTAACAAAACTGTCAGAAATATTGGATCAAAGCAATTAGGCCTTCCTGCAGACCGCTGAGAGCGTTGCGACTAAATTGACCGATTATTGGAGGACAATTGTGCAATGAGCTTAAAAATTCATTAATTATATTCAATTATTACAAAAATTATCAGCTATGTAATTTTTTTTTATAATTTCCGCCGTTCTTCTGCGTTCTCTTATAATCAGGTACAATTTGGGCTGTTCCTCTCGATAAGAGTGGGCACTCCGGAAAATCCTTCAGGTGCTCTTCTTCACTTGCAATTATAAAGTTAGGTACGACACATGCGCAAATCCATTCCCAATTCTGAACCTTGCTTCGTCGAGTTAGTGTGCTCCTTGGAAAGACTTGGTTGTCTTTTTACTTCCGAAACTGCTCCCTAAAAATGGCTTCACTATTGGTGGGTTCTTCCATTACCCAAAATTGGCCAAACCAAGAAGGTATAAGTAATGATATGAACTTACCATGGTCCCCACAAATCTACCTCCTAATAGAGATTGCATTTCCATCAATGCAAGTTGGCAAACAAACTCAGTGGCTCGCATGTGTTGACTTGTGCTTCCCACAAGACATTCATACATGTCGTTCTCCAGCTGTGCTTTGATCTTCTCCTTGATACATTTCATTAAAATTTTCTTTCTACTAATATTTTGTATTCATTTTTTATCGCAGCTTCGCCTATGCAGCCCAGTGTAAAAAGGCTATAAAACAAGAAAAAATTAAAAATTTTCTGATTTAATTTTTTAAGGAAACTAGAGAATTGGTGACAAAATGGGATTTGATTCAAAAATTAAAAAAAAAATGGGCTCTTACTTTCGCACTGAGGATAAGTCTTTTTATAACGTTATTTAAAATTTGTGGACAGACTTTTTAAGTCTACTAAAAATAAATAAAAAATTAAAAAAAAAATTAATAAAAAATTAAAAACGAGAAGGCTAAGCAACTTCGGCTGTGCCGAATATTTAATGCCCTTGTAAATGCTCGTTTTGATCGGCGGTGTCCCAGAAATCTCTTCCAACCAAGTTCCAAAACCAATTCTCGGTGTCCTAGAAATCTCTTTTGGTTGGTTTTAAGCCTCTCGTATTTTGTTGGGATATTTTGGCAAACCAACCAATACACTAACCAGCCAATACACTAACCAACCAATAGCGACTTCACTAACTCACGCAATTTATAACTGTTTTTGTAGTAGGACCATAATCTTATACGAGTACATACACCTTTCGAACTCGACTCTAGAAATCTCTAGAGATTTCCAGGACACCTCCGGATATAATGATTTCAACCAATTTTTGCTAAATCTGTTTAAAAGCATACATATGTTATTATTGATGTCCAAATGAAAAAACAGTGACATTGAAAGAAAAACGAAAAAAAAATTTTTTTTTTACTTTAACCCATTTTCTGACCTATCGTTCGTATGGGAGCTATAGTCACCCGATTGTGACAAAACATTGTACAATTATGTGAAAGCATATAAAACATACAAATACCAAATTTTAAGACGGTACCATTAAAAACAAAAAAGTTTTTCTTACTTAGACCATTTTTCAGACCTAAGTATCTTTTGAATGGGAACTATACCATATAGAAGTCCGATTTTCACCAAACTTAGTAAAATTATGAAAAAGCATAGAAATACAAAGTTTTGAGCCGTTTACATTGAAATCAAAAAAGTTTTTTTTTACTTAAACTAGTTTTTCGAATGATCGGTCCTATGGGAGCTATACGATATAGGCATCTGATCCGGTCGGTTCCGACATATTAATAAAGAAGACTCTGTGCTTAATTTCAGCTCGATTTAACGCCTTTAGACTATTTTTTGCGGGGCTATGTTAAAGCTCATGTCTATACAGACAAGCCCGCTTCAATTGACGCATTGGAAGACAACATTGAAGCATTTATTCGTGAGATACCGGCCCAAATGTTGGAAAGAGTATGCCAAAATTGGACTTAGCGGATGGACCATTTGAGGCGCAGTCACGGTTAGCATTTGCATGAAATAATCTTCAAAAATTAAATTGGACCGTACTATCGATTCAAATAAAGATTTCAAGCACTTTTCTGAATTTTATGTGTTTATTTTTGAAAAACTTTCCTATAGCTCTTAAAAAATCACCCTTTAGCTATCATAGAAACGATCGGTCAAAAATTAGTTTTAGTGAGAAAAACTTATTTGTTTTCAATGGAAACGCCTCCAAACTTCTTATTTTTAAGTTTTTAATGCATTATGCATATCGGATATCTATATAGTATAGCTGTAATAAAAAAGCAAAGTCTGAAAAGAAGTCTTAGAGAAACTTTTTTTTCAATGGAAATGTCCTTAAAACTGGCATTTTTTCTACAATTCTAAAAAGTTTTTTCAAAATCGGATGACTGCAGCATATAGCTGCAGTATCGAAAAAGAAGTTTGCCCAAAAGTGTGGAAGGCTTAGAAGGAAACATCTCCGACCACATAAATTATATATATTCTTGATTAGCATGACGAGCTAAGTCGATTGTCCATCCGTCTGTCTGATTCTACGCAAACTAGTCCCTCAGTTTTAAGGCTATCGAGCTGAAATTTTGCACAGAATCATCTTTTAGCTGCACACTGCACATACGCGGAACCTCGCGAATCGGACCATAGCAATGATCTGTTTCAGGTGTATTAAAACTTCGGTAAAGACGATGTTAGCTTTGCTTTCGAGTTTGTAGTTAAGAGATTGGTCTTTAAGCTCATAATTTTTCAATAAGGAGTTTTCGAGTTGAAATATTACACCAACACACCCAAAAAGCAAAAATGTATTCAGCTAAGTCCACGAAACGTAAGGACTTTTGTTTTAACCACTAAACGTTAGATAAACACTTAAAAAAACACGTTGAGGTATATGCTAATCGGTCATTAGGCTTCTGTTGTCAGAAACCACACTTTTTTAAGCCGAAGCCAAGCGCTCCAAGGGCACTGATCTTCCTGGTATTATGATATGCCAATGCCGAGTCAGAAGAAGAAGAGGATGGGCTGAATTTCCGTCTCAAAAAAGACCGTAGACTTTAAATATAATTTTTACGATTTTCATTAGCATTTCCAAAGATTGAATATGTCCGATCCTGGCTATGCCTTTTGGTACAGCCATACAAAAATACGTAATTATATGTACAAGAAAAATTTCGCTGAAAAAATCTACATCTTCAGACAAATATTCGATAACGATATATCGTATTTTTGGACAAAAATATCGATATTCGGTATATCGATAATATTTCCGGCAAAACTATCCGAGTTGACATTTCCTACAAAATATTGAGGGCAATAGGAAAATCTGGAAATTGAAAATGCCATCCTGCGTTCAGTCTCTTCGCCTCTTTCTAATTAAATTGACTTTTCAACTTTAATAATTTGCAATCCATCAATGCAATTGTGGCCATTGTTTTTTTTTTTGTTTTTACTTTTCATTTTCTATTTTTGCCTCTCTAGAGAATCCTTGGTTTTTCATGCTTTACTTGAAAGTAATTAACGCCGTTCCAAAACAGACGCCAATTTGCATAGCTGACCCTTGTTGCTCCATCCGCACCCCTCTGACGAAGACATTGAAACACTCACCCATACATACACATAGAGAAAAACTTGCAGCTTGGCAAACAAAACCTCTTGAATTTTAATTAAACGTTTTTATGCAAGTATCCAAGGATCCGGAATGGCAGCCGCCTTCTTGCATTTCTCATTTTTCTTCGTCGCCTTCTTCTTTCTCGTTTTTGGGAAGCTCGTCATCATCATTTTATTTGCTGCTGCATTTGAATTTTTGCCTTTTGCTTAAGCGATTGCATTTGCGAATATTTTTCTGGCAGCTGCAAAACGAAAAACAAAGAGTGGAAGAAGCAGACGAAATTGAAGCGAGTGGGGCGGACGGGGCTGTCATTGACTGCACTCTGTAATTCAATTATCGACTCTTGGCAGTAAAAAGTGTTAATTATTAGTTTCCTTTCTGCACCCAAGATGTCGTCGTTGAAGGGGGAGACCAAGTGAACGAGAGAGAGAGAGAAGGAGAGGAACTTGCTAATGAACTCGTTCTATATGCCTTATAATTAACTACTCGGGCATTGATGCCACTCACAGCCAACAGGATTCACTAGAGATCTGCGGACTCCTTGGAGAGTACTTGAGCTCCAACGCCTTGATAATTGATATTAATTTTTGTCATATTTTCATCTAATTAGGACGCTAGGAAAGTCGTCAAAACGACAGAAAGATTAGCTGGTCTAGCGGAAATATTGAAAGGGATTTCAGTACTAGGGATAAATGGACATATTTTTACAAGAAGATTTATTGTAACTTGCATACATAGAAAACAAAACTCCAGCCCGGGTATCAGGCAATTATTCCACATTTAGCGGTTGCTCAATTCATTAAAAACAATACAAAATTAAACATGGGTAAATGCGAGTGCTGCTCAAAAAGATTTCGCCCTCCAAAGTAGTTTTTTCTAAAAAGGTGTGTTGATGGCTCACTCCTTTCCGGGAGTCTACATTAACAGCAAGCAAAACGGAAAACAGGAAACTGTTTAGTATGAAAACCTTTGTGGCCCGAAGCAGAATCATGAAGAAGAATTGAAAATTGAGAAATTAATTATTGGTAATTTTTATTGCAGTCCAGTGAACAAAAAACAAAATAGAAAAAAATAGTTTTTATCAATGATTGAGGTTCGGGCCATAGCCGCTTTAATTCTGCGTATATTAAGCCTTACATCACCAAAATTGGTCCAGTAGAACTTGAGAAAAGGTGTGAACCATTTTAAAAACGTGGGCTCGAGTTTTAAGAGTGCAATTGCTAAGAAATTTGGGTCACCTTGGGTCACTGAAATCGATATATCTTCAAAAGTATTCCGAATTTTGAAAAATCCTTTTGGGGAAATATTTTTAAATATCTAAGCTAAAAATCAAATGAAAAAAAATAAATCGAAAAAAAAATTTTTTAGTCCAGAAGACGCGAAAAAGTTGATACTCCACAGATTCTTAACAGAGTCTGCTAAGCTGCTGCTACACAGAAAAAAGATCATATCATACGGTTATTTTAAATATCAAATCGGCCTTATTACCTATTTCCACTATAGCAAATATGTACATATTTTCACATTTTATCACATATCCAAAAATATGTAACATTTTTCCCATAGAGAAAAAATGTACATATTTAATATATGTGTCCATTCGCCACGTGTTGTAAAAGAAAATACTAGATTATTTAAAATTAATTTGAATTGATAATTGAAGGAAAGCGCGAGCTTCACAATATTAATAACAACCATTTATTTGGAAAGATGGTTGACCAATAAATTGAATGGAAAGACGTTCGCAAAAAAATTGGACATTTAACGCACAAATAAAGGGTGATTTTTAAGAGCTATAGGAAAGTTTTTCAAAAATGAACACATAAAATTCAGAAAAACGCATGAAATCTTTATTTGAATCGATAGTACGGTCCATATAATTTAATGCTTGAAGATTATTTCATGCAAATGTTGACCGTGACTGCGTCTCAAATGGTCCATCCGCTTAGTCCAATTTTGGCATACTCTTTCCAACATTTTGGCCGGTATCTCACGAATAAATGCTTCAATGAGCTTTAACATAGCCCCACAAAAAAAGTCCAAAGGCGTTAAATCGCACGATAAATCGCACCGAACTCGACTCTCAATAAGTCCATTGTTGCGCGTGCTGTGTGGCATGTGGCACCGTCTTGTTGAAACCACATGTCATTCAAGTGAAGCTCTTGCATTTTGGGCAAAAAAAAGTAGGATATCATCTCACGGTAGCGCTCACCATTCACAGTTACGTTACGATTCGCATCATCTTTGAAGAAGTACGGTCCAATGATGCCACCAGCCCATAAACCGCACCAAACTGTGACTTTTTCTGGATGCATTGGTAGCTCTTGCAATGCTTCTGGCTGATATTCACTCCAAAATCAACAATTCTGCTTATTTACGTACCCATTGAGCCAAAAATTAGCTTCGTCGCTGAACACAATTTTTTGGTAAAAAAGTGGATCTTCGGCCAACTTACCAAGAGCCCATTCACCAAAAAATTCTATGTTGCGTTAGGTCGTTCGGCTTCAATTCTTGCACCAGCTGTATTTTGAAAGGCTTCACACCTAAATCCTTCCGCAAAATTTTCCACGTTGTTGAGTAACAGAGGCCCAATTGCTGCGAACGGCGACGAATCGATAATTGATGGTCATCATTACGAGGGTGGTCCCAGAAATAGCCGACATAACTACTAAAACACAAAAATTTATAATTTTTTTTTTTATTTTTCAACATAGGATCCTTTTAGGTCGATACACTTTTCCCAGCGATGTTCAATAGCTTCGATACCTTTTTTATAATAAGAACTGTGAAGCTCTTCAAAATAGGCATTAACCTCGGACTCCACCTTTTCATTGTTGCCAAATCTTTTTCCTAAGAGCCATTTTTTCAAGTTTGGAAATAAGAAATAAACAGAGGGAGCTAAGTCTGGCGAATAAGGGGCGTGAGGTAGCAATTCAAATTTTAATTCATTCATTTTAGCCATTGCAACGGCAGAGGTGTGAACCGGCGTTTTTGTTCTGAAGTCAGCAAACGCGGCACTGATCTTGCGCATAACTTTTTCATGTCCAATTTTTCAGTCAATATGTGATGTACAGCACTTTTTGAAATGCCTACACATTCAGCTAACTCACGAACTTTCAATCGCCGGTCACTCAATACACATTTTTTAATTTTGGCCACCATTTCTGAAGTGGTCACCTCATTTGGACGCCCATTACGATGTTCATCTTCGCAGCTCAAACGACTTCGCTTAAACTCAGCCACCCATAATTTTATTGTTGTAAACGAGGGAGCAGAATTACGTAAGGTAGAATCCAGCTCCTTTTTAATATTGTATCACATAACGATGACCAATTTTGTCCATGTTTGCAAATCAATAACAAGCGTTCTCTATTAATACCGACCAAAAAAAAGTGTGCAAGGTAAAGGCACCAAACTTCTAACTTAAGCTTTTAATAGTCGGTACTTCCCCTTTTTAATATTTTTTGTGAACATTTTCCAACACTACTCTGCTAGGTTGGCCATTTCTGCGACGGCCCTCGAATACTCGACCTGCTCTACAGAGTAGGATGGGCCATTTCAAAAGTATAATATCGCTGTAACAGGGTGTTATTGATATATTTATTGTTATTGTATGAACCAATCACAGACCAATTTAATAAACCAGTTCCGAGCTGTTTGAAGATCTGTTAAAAAGTTGTTGATGAATTGAGCTAAATTTATTTTCTGTAACAGTTTAACTTCAATTCAAAAAAAGAAAATATTTTAGAATTTTGTTTGCAAAAATTTCAAAATAGTTTCTTAGAACCCGAACGCACTTGTGTCCTTAGCCTTATACTCAAATGTTTCGATTAATTCGAATTCCACCCGCTTACCTCAAAAAAATTTGCCTCCTAAAAGAAGACCAGAAAATACCACAGAAAAAGCTGTTGCAGACATTTGTGTGCTGCGTCACACTTCATTAGCGCAGGTTATCGCTGAAATGGTTCTCACACACCCAACCCACTTCTCTCCACTGTTTCTCAATTTTTTGGTTATTTAGCATGCACATGGCGCGCAGACATTTGCAAAAAAAAAAGCCCCAAACTCCCAGGCACGAAAAAACTGCAAAGTTCTTTCGTACGTATACGGCAGACATAGACACCACGTCGTAACCCCTTTAGTCGGTGTCAAAGGCAAAATACAAATTCGAAGCGCCAACAAAACGAACAGAGGAGAAGAAAAGGTGTAAGGGCTCGCCATAAATTATGCAGCACGCGGGAGCTGGTTGCAATCTGATGCCCAAATGCTCCCCAACTCAACCTCCGCCAATCTACGAAATGTTGGCTGCATTCAATTTGCCGCCACAGAATCTCGTGCAACGGAAGTTGCAGTTTGCATGGGACTGCCAAAAAAGTTTAGCCTTGAAATCTCTTCATGATGCCTATGGGCTCCACTCGGTTCAATCATCAATGCGGCAGGCGGACACACAACTGGCCACTTTCTGCAGTTTAGTGTAGTTGCAAAATCAGCTACAACACGTGTTTTAGGCAGGCGTGGCGGTATTCAATTTAAAATTGATCAGACTTAAACAAACTTTGGGAGGTTCAAAATATAGTATAGTCGGGCGTGACGGACTTTTTTTTACTTCTTTATATAAATACTCAGATAAAAACTCAGAAACTGATGTCAGTCGATTTCGAATAAATTTGCTAAATCTTCTAAGAAAGTTTAAATAATAAACAAACGCATTTTTGATCTAATGATTAATAATTAGTTTATAAATAAAAGAGCAGGCCAGCTTTACTTTAATCCAGCCACACCCAGTCAATAGATGCGAACCACTTTCTGTAATTAAAACTGCAGCAAAAGAAAACATAGACGAAAATCAAACCGAATCGCTTACAAAAACTTCCAGCGCACACGTAAAGGTTTTTCACACGCACTTTGTGTCAGAATTTTGGGCATTAGTTTCATTGTAAGTGGCTCGGTGTATCCAAGGAAACAAAAGACCGAAAAGTCCGAAAAGTTCGAAATGTGAACAAACGTGATATTTGCTTAATTTTTTCGCCCCGAGGGGATTCTCAACTTGTACGAATAATTATTTGCCCATTTTGGGTTTGCAAGTTTTCGGCAACAGCTTTGAGAGCTCAGAGGTAATTTGCACAGACAACAGGCAAAATGATGTGTACAAGGGATGGAGGTGGAGGTGTGAACAGTGCAGGGGAGTTGGGAAAACAATTAGAATCGGAATCAGAAGAAGCAAAACGGAAACAACACACACGCAGAATGAAAAGGTAATCACCACCACCAATCGGATATCAGGTAAATGATTCTCTGGCTCGAAAAATGCAGATGGGGCAAATGCCAGTTACAAGAGGGAAAACCAGTTCTCCAAAGTGAAGGGCTTCTCTATTTTAAATTCCACTTTTGTTTGCTTGAATTTGTTGTTTTTTTGGATTTTTATTTATTCACCTGTTTTTGATGGCTCTTGTCTAATTTTGGTCTAAAAATAGCTTAGAAACTGTTGCTGCTGATAAGAGCGTGCGAGCTATTTCACGTTGAGCGCCAGCGAGATATCGCGGTCCTGTGGCGCAATGGATAACGCGTCTGACTACGGATCAGAAGATTCCAGGTTCGACTCCTGGCAGGATCGATTATTTTTTTGTTTTTTTTTTATTTTTTTTTATATTTGGTTTTTTATTTGAATGTGCTTTGGCTAAAAAAGATTCTGAAAAAAACTTTAATTTGTGAAAAGGCAGCCCCAATTACCTTCTACAAAAATTTTCGTAGTACAAGACTCTTATTAATCAAGCCTTTATGCTTTCATAGGAAGGGGCTTAAATTCATTTTCCAATTTTTTGCAAACAAACTAATATTTTCCTACTTTTTTAAACTATGGCATAAAAAAAGTCAAAGTACATAAAAGCAGAGGCGGAAACTAATTATTAATATATTAAAAAAAGAAATATTTTTTTTTTTTTTTTTTTGGGATATTTGTTTAAAACAGCTAACGCACGTTTCATGTTTTGTTTCACTTCCAAACATCTTAAATTTTGTTTTCTAAAGTTTAACAAAAACATGAATCGTCTTACAAACGAACAACGCTAGCAAATTATTGAATTTTATTTTCAAAATGCGTGCTCTGTTAAGAAAGTTCATTGCGGGCTTCTTTCATTTTATGGTCAGTTTAATCGACCCACTGAAGCGGCTATTCCGGCTATTGTGACTAAATTTCGCACCAAATTTACATTGTTGGACATAAAACCATCAACACGCTTACGTAGAGTGCGAACTGAAAAAAATATCGCAGCTGTATCGGCCAGTGTTAATGATGACCATCAAAAATCGATTCGTCGCCGTTCGCAACAATTGGGCATCTGTTTCTCTACAACGTGGAAAATTTTGCGGAAGGATTTAGGT
The DNA here is from genome assembly GCA_018904265.1 of Lordiphosa collinella. Taxonomy (NCBI): domain Eukaryota; kingdom Metazoa; phylum Arthropoda; class Insecta; order Diptera; family Drosophilidae; genus Lordiphosa; species Lordiphosa collinella. The sequence goes on along the minus strand of JAEIFV010000341.1, from coordinate 94,165 downwards.
GTGAAGCCTTTCAAAATACAGCTGGTGCAAGAATTGAAGCCGAACGACCCACCGCAACGTAGAATGGGCTCTTGGAAAGTTGGCCGAAGATCCACTTTTTTACCGAAAAATTGTGCTCAGCGACGAAGCTCATTTTTGGCTCAATGGGTTCGTAAATAAGCAGAATTGTCGATTTTGTAGTGAATATCAGCCAGAAGCATTGCAAGAGCTACCAATGCATCCAGAAAAAGTCACAGTTTGGTGCGGTTTATGGGCTGGTGGCATCATTGGACCGTACTTCTTCAAAGACGATGCGAATCGTAACGTAACTGTGAATGGTGAGCGCTACCGTGAGATGATATCCAACTTTTTTTGCCCAAAATGCAAGAGCTTGACTTGCATGACATGTGGTTTCAACAAGACGGTGCCACATGCCACACAGCAGGCGCAATAATGGACTTATTGAGAGGCTAGTTTGGTGAACATTTTATTTTACGTTCGGGACCGGTCAATTGGCCGCTTAGATCGTGCGACTTAAAGCCTTTAGACTATTTTTTGTGGGGCCTGTATTAATTAAGTATTAATTAAGCTACCCTCGAAATCCTCGTCTACAAATTTCGCTGGGTTAGGCATAGGCAGTCTTGAGTCGATTAGCTGAAGTTAATGAGGAAAAGAAAGCAGAAGAGGACAGTCTGACTCATGGCTTGCTAAGTCAAATTTTATTGGTGTTGGTATGGGAGGGAGTGGAGAGGCGAAATTTCAGCGCTGATCTCGGTTGTTGGAGGATGATGATTGACCTTTTTCTATAGATGTGCGTTTCCTGTTGTTGAGTCCAGCTTAATTCCTTTTTTTGGTTTTCTTATCTTTATGGCACGAACAGACTATAAATTTATTGTTTGTGTTCTCTAGATATCTTTGACAAAGGACCTCCCCATCCGGCGAGCTCAGCCGGGCTCAATCGTGCCGGTGTTAAGTGAGTGATATCTGTTTGTAATTTGGAACGCAACATATGTTAAAGCTCATGTCTATACAGACAAGCCCGCTTCAATTGACGCATTGGAAGACAACATTGAAGCATTTATTCGTGAGATACCGGCCGAAATGTTGGAAAGAGTATGCCAAAATTGGACTAAGCGGATGGACCATTTGAGGCGCAGTCACGGTCAACATTTGCATGAAATAATCTTCAAACATTAAATTATATGGACTGTACTTCCGATTCAAATAAAGAATTCATGCATTATTCTGAATTTTATGTGTTTGTTTTTTTAAACTTTTCTATAGCTCTTAAAAAATCACCCTTTATATGTTCACTTGTTGCTATTAATAGCTACAGTTTCAGCCTCCAGTTATGCAGGGCTTATATAGAGGCAATTGTTAATGACTGTTGGTGTGGAAAGCGGTTAAAATCTCACTGACGAGTCTAGAGGGATCTAGACGAAACAGTCTGTATAAGGAACCGTAACCTGTTGTTGATTTCTAATGAATATTGAATTATATTCATTCCTCGACCTTGAAAAATATCTGTTAAAATATCTAAAAACAGCAAATTCATTGAAATATTGTAAAACTTTCCATTCCATTATTAATATTTCATTTTGTGCAACAAAACAAATAAAATTCATTTACATCTTGAATTGGTTGTAAAATTCAAATGTCTAGCATTTTATTTAAGTCTTTTACATTTTATGATTTTTCTACTGGTTCTCTTTATTTTATATTCTTGACAAATTCAACGATTCACTTGTCTGCCACAAACACGCACACACAGACCAACATACGTAGGGAAATCTCTAACATAAACCAAGAAATCATCTTCCCACACACAAATATAATTTCATTATGACAGGCTGAACCTCCCCCTCCTACTCCCCTTTGCCTTTGCCCTTGGCAAAAACTGTCAACACTGCTTGCGTCCCTCACCCCTTACCCCTGGCCTGGGGGCAGCCAGCCAGATAGCGGTTTACTTTCTTAATCTTTGTACATAATTTTTGCGACCTCATGTTATGTAATGTCGGATTCTGGGACGGGGGAGAAGGGGGCTGTTTTTGTCTTCTTGTTTTTATCAGTTTTATGTTTGTTGTTGTGTCTTCTGTTTTTTTTTTGGCCCGGGGACGCATTTACACATGTGTGAGTCTGTCGGCAGGTGTCTTTGTTGAAATGTCTTGACATTTCTTGTTCCTTTTCTTGTGCTTTAGTTGGCTTGAGGACTTGACCGAAGTGGATGGCTCCATCTCCGGGCAACGCTTTCAATTACCAACTTAGCGCTGATTACTTATGCCACAGCTCTAAGCTCCCACTCCCGACACTCCCACAGGCATATTAGTCAAAAGGAGTTCGTCCTTCCGCTTGGCTTTGGCTTTGCCACTTAATCTCGCCTTCTTGGTATGCACGGACTGTATTCAAATGAATTCTGATTGAATTCATTGAAGCTCATCAGTAGGAAGCGATTTTTTTGATCTAAGACTGGCGAGAGTTTCCGAGCGTCCTGGGCCTGAGAGCACATCCTTCAGACATTTATTTTCAGTAATGGAAAAAATGTGTTCAGCAATTTCGCTCATTTTTATACATAAATTTGCCAAGCGAAAACGAGAGAAAGAAAAGTAAATAAAGGATAATGCAGCAAGGATATAAATTACATAAAGCAGCAGGAGATGACTAACTGTGGCAGGCCGCCGCCGCGACGAAAAACTGGACGAAACGCCAGCGCTGCGAACGTGGCCAGCATTAGCCTAGCTGCTCAAACACGGTGAGTGAGAAGGGGGAGTCGGCAGGAAACGGAAGTGGAAGTATTTTTAATGATTGGTAAATTTTTTGACGGCTCCGTCCTGCTTTTGGTAACGGCGGCCTTGTCTAATATTCCTTTGTTATTGATGGATATGCAAATTGGATTTGGAAATTTAGTTCCCTGTTTGCTTTTTTTTTCTGTTTGGAGGGAGTAAACTCCTGGGAACTTCTAAGGCTCACCGCGAATGTTGTAGAAAAATTTGTGGTGGTGGCCGTCATTTACGACAAAATTTGGGTTGATTTAAGACCAAATTTCAAGCAACATTTAAAAATTAGGGAGATGAAACAGCTCTCGAAACGGTGTATGTACTTCCAAAAGCAATCCAAAAACTGCCCCAGGAACTAATCAGTTCGTTTTATTAACGTTTTTCCGGGTGACAAATAATTCGAATTGTTATCAGGAAAGTCAAACAAATAAAAAGTTTAAAGAAGACCCAGCATATAGATCAATTTTATACCCGTTACTCGTAGAGTAAAAAGGGTATACTAAAGCCGTGCAAATGAATGTAACAGGCAGAAGGAAGCATCTCCGAACCCATAAAGTATATATATTCTTGTCCGTCTGTCCGTCTGACCGTCTGTCTGTATGAACACTCATTAGGTTATTTTGCAAATTTCGCGATTTTTGGACCTTAGAAACCTTCTCGAGCAAGCGTTCCACAAAGTTGTATGGCAATCGGATGAACGGTATACTTTTTGAAATTTCGCGGTTTTATGACCATTTCCGGCCCATTTCTTCAATTAAGATACCTTCGCAAGCCAGCGTACAACCATTCCTCAAAGCTTTATCAAAATCGCACATTTTGCGAATTTCGCAGTTCTTATACCATTTTCCGCCCATATCTTCTACTTGGAAACCTTTCCGGGCAAGCGTCGAACCACTATCCAAAGATTTACCGAAATCGCAAATTTGTTAATTTTCCCGGCTTTTTGACAATTTTCTGCAAATTTCTTCAACTTAGAAACCCTACCGAGCAAGCGTCCAATTCATTCCGCCAAGTTTGATTGCAATCGGATGAACGGTATAATTTTGCGAATTTCGCGTTTTTTGGTCCTTAGGAAGCTTCGCGGCCAAGCGTCTAACCATTGACCAAAATATCATCGCAATCGGATGAACGGTATAGTTTTTGAATTATCGAGGTTTTTGGACTATTTCCCGCCCATTTCTTCAAATCAGAATCCTTCACGCAAGCGTCCAAAGTTTTATGACAAACGAACATTTTGCAAATTTCGGGGTTTCTCCTACTTGGAAACCTTCCCGGGCAAGCGTCGATCAATTTCCCAAAGTTTTAGCGAAAACTTAAATTTTGAAATTTTCGGGGTTTGGACCTTTTTCCGCAAATTTTTTCAACTTAGAAACCTTTCCGGCAAGCGTTCAACCATTCCTAAATTATCATTGCAATCGGATGAACGGTATAATTGAATGAAACTTGCAAATTTCGCGGCTTGTGGACCATTTCACAGACATGAGACATAGCCTTTGACACTTTCCTGATCGACATGAACATACTCTACAAATTCGTGAAGATCGGTTCAGCGGTTTGGAGGCCCATAAGTGACAAACATACAAACATACTATCACTTTTATATATTTGTATAGATTTTGGCCACGCCCCCACAATTAAAAATGTTGAATAGCTCCTACAATTTTGAAGATGTCAAGCTCATATTTTGCAGTGTATGTGCCCCATATCTACAATCTCTTAAAGTTTCATAAAGATCGGATAATAAATGGCAAGGTTATAAAAGATACAAAAAAGAAGCATTCTTTTTTGCGCCGCATTCGCTGTTTGCTTACATAATGTTGAAATGTTAATACTCTGTTAACTAACATAAGGGAAGGCTATTCTACAATAATTTCCCTGAGTAACGGGTAAATCGTGGTCGGGCTGGACCGAGTTTAACATATAGCCAATTTCCACTATAAAACATATGTACATAATTTAACATTTTATCACATATCAACAAATATGTAACATTTTTACCATTGGAAAAAATGTAAATATTTAATATACCATATATGATAGGTACATTAAAAGGCTGAGCAAATTTAACCCAAGTACTTCAAAGGATTTTTGGACCACGCAGCATTTTAAATAAAAATTAATAATTAAAAAAAAAGAGCCACCGCGGGGACTTAAACCGCCAACCTTGGCGTATGTAAAAAATTTTCTTCCTAGCCTAGTAATGCTTCTCCATTTTCCTTTGAAATAAGTAATATTTACCAGGTTTTGTCTAAAGCGGATTACCAAAGCATAAAGCTGCAGAATGAATGATCGGTCGAAAAAGAAGTTCTAGTGAGAAAAACTTTTTTATCTAAAAGGGAATCGCCTCCAAAAATGTACATGCTAGTTTGTTGTGCTTTTCCATGATTTCACTCTGTTTGGTCAAAATCGGACATCAATATTGTGTAGCTCTCATAGAAAAGAAAGGTCCGTAAAGTAGCAGAAAAGTAGTAGTTAGAAAAACGTGCTGCAAGGGTTTTTTGTTTTTTTTTTTTTTTTTTAAGTTAATCACGGATAGAACAGATATAAAAGGATCAGATGATGGTTGAAGGGCATGTATCAAGTCTTCCATTGAAATTTTCTTAAAGTCTTACATGTATAATGCTCTCTAATATTTCTAAAGGACTAGTCGCTAGTGCGCCTTGAACTTAGATTTTATGAACACAGATTGGAATATACATAAAATATCGTGGATAATTCAATACTAAAATTTTTGAAACAGACTTCACGAAATAAAGTCTATGGAGGCTATGGCCTTCGGGTATAGGCCACTGCCCTCAAAATTTCATTAACACTAATTAATTTATTTCTGTACGATCGGTGAATCTTTTATAACTTGGTTTCTGGACGAACATTTTGCGAACACTATAGCATTATAGAACATTCCGACTGTATTCAATTTCTCCTTCTCCATTTAGTCATTCTTTATGGCTTTGCTCAAGCACTTGTAAGAATATGTTGCAACTATTCCACTTCCAACCCAATTAACCGACAAAAGATCTCGATTTTCTAGTTATCGCTTTCAATTGTTCTCTGTGCACTTATTTTCATCGGAAATTGGACTACAAACGTATTGTACAACTAGCAAAAATTTGTGGACTTGAATAATTTTCCTTATACCACACTGCAAACAGTGCCCGTCTAGGAACTTTCGTTATGCCTAAAAACGGAATTAAATAGTAAATAGGCAAGTCTTGGCAGCTTATATTGGTCGTTTTACTTTAACAATGATCTAAACAATTAAAAAAAGTTAAAGTTTGAGCGGGATCTTGCGGTACTCACATGAGGCACTTTCCAACAAAATGCCATAGGGCCACTTAAACTACACAGCCCTAAGTGTTAATAAAAAATTTGTTTGAATGAATTCGAAAGTTGAAATTTTTACTTTTTTCGCGCCAGATTGCCCATTTCGCCCAATGTGCATGGGTCTAAATAGCCTATTTTCACTATGATCACATATTTTAAAATTTACATATTTTTTTTCTGAGCGTTTCCATATGATATGTACATATTTAACAGTTTCGTGAACATGTGAATGGCAGCTGACAATTCAAGCTTGAGTTATTATGCATTGCAACCTTGCACTAAGTTCTATGAAGCTCAAAACAATAAATGCTGTTGCATTTATTATGAGACATTATTTTATTATTATTGCTTAAATACTTTTTCAAATAAAATTGACAAAAGAACTACAAGTTTGACATTGCTTCACGCGACAATTTTTCCTTTGATTTGTGTTTGCCAAATAAAATTAAACGAAAAACTCCTAAAGACTCAACAATAAAAAAAAAATAAAACAATATACTAGCTTATATTTTGTTCTTAACATTTTATTTTATACTTTGTTTTAACATATTAGACTAAAATTCTACATTGGCATTCTCTATGCGCTCCGTAATCTCCAAGCGAGCAGTCGCTTGTCGGTCAAGTACCTCCATCCGCTCTGTTGTGGCATCCACCATAGCCTTTAGAAACGGTATCATCTCGGCCTGGTCCAGTTTGCGTTTCTTCAGGCACACTGAATTCCCATGTTTGGCCAGTGAGCCACACGAGTCACTTCACCTCAACGCACTGTTTGAGAAAGAGGATGATGGCAGCACCGACTTTACGGACCACATTTCGATAACATTAGGGTTGATATTTTCTGACATCAACATGAAATAATCTAGTATTTTCTTTTACAACACTGGTATCACTCGTGGCGAATGGACACATATATTAAATATGTACATTTTTTACTTTGGAAAAAAACGTTACATATTTTTGGATATGTGAAAAATATGTACATATTTGCTATAGTGGAAACAGGCTATAATATCCTTGTTCCACTGGCACATTCTGGAGTCCATTCTTAAAAAGCAGAGCTAGCAAATAACAATTGAGCGCTTTTCGTTGTCTCAAAATAAGAGTTATTTGCGGACCTTTGAGCAAAGAGTCAGAGATGAGCCGTTCTCATCGGCTCTTGAACATTTCGCTTTTTGCTCAGCGAACAACCAATAATTGTAATTCCCTTTTGCTCTGTTCACTCGCTGACCGAATGGCTTTGAGTGAAAATTTAAAAGTCATTTGCGTTTGTGTGTGTGTATGTGAAAGCGAGGTGTCTGTGTGGGCTTGTGACTCACAGTTGCTAGGCAAATCAGATCACTTTGGGTCATTAAAAGGGCTGTATCTTCTAAAGAATTTCGAATTTAAAAAAATCCTTTTAGGACGATAATCTCAAATATCCAAGCTATAAAAATATGCAAAAAAAATCGACAAAAAAAATTTTGCCAAGCAGCAATACATAACTTACTGATATTTTGCAAATCTGAATCGAAAATAAGATAAATTTTAATTATAGTAGTGAGACATTATGTTTTAAGTTTCATTGCCAAAAAGACAAATTAAAGAAGTTAAGACCGTTCACGCCCACCCGCCAGCTATGCGACGCCCGCTGGCAGGTACAGAGACCTTGAAAAAAAAGACCGTTCAGGCTGAGTTTTTGATTTTTTTGCTCAGCTGCTGACTCTTAATGTGCGAGCGCTCAGTCAGACCGCTCTCAATAAATGGTTATTGAACGAGCAAAACAAAAAGAACTCAACTGAGAATAGTCAACTGAAAACATAAACAAAGAGAATCGAAGTGTTCTGCTCAGAGCGAGAGCAAACGTACATGAGTTTTTTCGGTTTTGTTATTGAGCAGACCGCAAAGGGAAAAACGATCAATTGTTATTTACTAGTCCTTATTATTAAGCAGGAACATGAACCCAACTCTTTAAATAAATACTTACTTCTTATAACTTTTTCACAAACTTAAATAATTTTCGGATATCAGATGCTTGTATTGCTTTGATTTGCAATTACAAATTGATAGTTTAATTGGCCTTAAATATTTCACCGAAATGGACTTACCTGCGTTCCTGCTGATTTGCGAGAAAAATCAAGAGTGCATATGTCAACTGCAAGAGTGCGAGGACCATTTCGATGCGTTGATTATTGAGTACCCCCGGAAGAATAGAAACGCGAAGAATAGAATAGAAGCGAAGAATAGAAACACAATTTGTAAGTTCATATTATTCTTATTAGTTGAATTTGTTTTAATTTAAATCTTGCATACATTGTAGAAGCGATTTGGCGTGTTTTGGGAACGAGATGTGCCTGAAAACTCAGACGCTTTTTTGGGGAAAGCTTCCGCGTCGAGAGGGACAACTTTAACGTGCTTAATAATTGTCAACAAGGAATAGCAAAGCAGGACACGAACTTCCGGATGGTTATTCCATAAGATAAGCGAATTGCAATTGCCTTGTATACGCTTGGCTCCTCAGCCGAATATCGGACAATTGACAGGTTGACTTCCATGGTCGGTAAAATCCTCCATGTAATGGCCTGTTTTGGGATTCTATTCATCTGATAAACAAATTTTATTAAGAGGAATTTATTTATAATAAAAATTTATTATTGTTTGAAAAAGAATTCAAGTTTTGCCGCTTTCCTTTCCCACTCACAATCAGCTGTTCTATTGATGACACTTGGACTTATCGATAGAAAAGCTAGCCTTTTAGCGGAAAAAAGCTAGATTTGATCATCCACAGCGGATGACCTGCCGAATTTATCTCTTATGGGGAAATACACAGGGAGAATGAGGTCATTAAGCTCATCCAGTGAGTGGCCTACAGCATGTGCCAGTGGATCAAGGGTTTTTGTTGCTTCGTTTTCAAGTATTAGTTGCTCCGATACAGTTTTTTTTTTCTAAATAAGAATTTCAGTGAAATAGTTTTTAAGGAATTAATTTTATGGAATTTATTTGACATTTTTCAAATTTAGGGTAGAGCTCTGAATAAGTAATAAAATTTGTGTACCCGGATTTCGTGCTTTATAACGGCAAAGCAAACGGTAACGCAATGAGTGTTGAACGAATATACGCAGAAGCTTATCCACAGAGGCCGCTTTCTTATCATAACGTGTTTTCCAGTACTTTTCAAGACTTTGTGCATTGAAAATTTCATTTTTTCATTCATTCATGTCATTCAAGGTTCTGACGAAAAGTTTCCCACCCTGTAATGTGTCAGTGGAATTAGCCTATTACTCAACTTTTGGGGTTGTTGAAATCTTGACTAAGCTCGAAATTTCCAAATCTAAGAACAGAATTCCTGTTTTCAAAAATGTTTATTTTACACTACAATTGATATTATTTAACATCAAATTTAAGATTGATTCATGTATAATTCAGAAAATTAGAACCAAACGGTCTAAATTCAATTTCGGACATACCAAAGTTTACAATTTAGTTCTTTTTCTTTTTAAACAAACATGTTTGTCGCCAAACCAGCCACTGCGCCTGCATTGACTGCACATCTGACCCCCAAAGCCCGTCCCTTTTTAGCAGCACACAGACACACACGCACACAGAGAGTAAGTAAATTGTAGAGTTTGGCGCAAACGAGTAAAGAAATCGCTCATGCAAAACTGATTGACTGTAACGAAGAACTGTAAAAAGGAAACACGAAACTTGTTACAGTTGCTGATTTTAGACCCCACCCACTTTCTCCTTGGTGCTGTTATTTACGTAGTTCGGATGTATGTATGTATGCTGGGGGGATGCCTCCGTACTCAACGGTTTTCATTTGCCGCTGCTGTTGCTGATTTTTATTGAAACGAAAATATAGTTGGAAACTTTTTTGTGGGTTGCGCACTTAATTGAAAGGAATTGTTAATTCACAAGGCTCTCTCACTGACTGCGTATTCTCTTTTGCTGCGTGATTGGTAGAGTCGAAGGGGCTATCTGTGCCTGCGGTATCTGCGCTTCCCCTTTTCAATTATTTTACCATTTTTTTTTTTTTGCTTGACATTTATGTGTCAGTTGTAGCACATAATACCCTACCATACAGTGACTACTTAACCGTAATAATTGCTCACGCTCTCACGCTCTCTCAGGCAACATTTAAAACCAATTTGGTCCAACAGACCGCGCCCACACCCCCCGTGAATCAGGTCAAAAGGCAACTTCAAGATGTGTGTAATTAGACGTGACTTTTTCCCTCAAGTTTTTCTTGTTTAGCGTCTAGCAGAGGAGAGGGAGTGGCTTTAAGCCTTCTTAACACTGTTGTTATTTAGAACTTGGCCTGCGGTGACAATGTGGCCTCCCACCCACTTTTTAAGGGCTTTACGTACACGCAGAAAAAAAGCATATAAGAGTTCTTGGCTGAACGGGGATGAAATTTATAGCATTTTCTACTTGCATTTTAATTCGGGGTGAATGATAAACCATTAGCCCAAAGGCCTGAATCCAACATTTTGTAGATCTAATTTCAATACGATCGGTGTAGTGGATTATTAGTTTTCTTATAAAGACCATTGATTGCGCGGTCGGGTGCACCGATTCCGATACACAAACCTATGCGCAGAAAGAACTCCATGTGCCTAGTTACATTTTAAGCTGAGGGAAAAGATATACAGGCATGTTCTCGATTCCACTTTCGCTGCAACTTTTCGGAAACAGAATTGATTCAGTTTCTCGCAACACGAAAACGAAAGGGTTTTTCATTTTAAAAATAGGGGAAAGTTAACTTCGGCTCGGCCGAAGTTTTGTATACCCTTGCAGCTTCCATTGAAAACAAAAAAGTTTTTATACCCTTGCAGAGGGTATTATAAAATTGTGCGGATGTTTGTAACGCATTGAAGGAAGCATCTCCGACCACATAAAGTATATATATTCTTGATCAGCATGACGAGCTGAGTTGATTTAGCCCTGTCCGTCTGTCCGTCTGTCTGTTTCTATGCTATCTCCTCCGTCAGTTTTAAAGCTATCCTCACCAAACTTTGCACAAAGTCTTCTGGTACATATACGCTGCACATTTGTCGGAACCGGCCGGATCGGATGACTATAGCATATAGCTGCCATAGGAACGATCGGTCAAAAAACTAGTCTTAGTGAGAAAAACTTTTTTGTTTTTAATGGAAACGCCTCCAAAGTACGTAATTCTTAGTTTACTATCCTTTCTAATGATTTCACTAAGTTTGGTCGAAATCGGATGACCATAGCATATAGCTGCCATAGGAATGATCGCTCGAAAAACTAGTTTTTGTGAGAAAAACTTTTCCATTTTTAATGAAAATGTCCTTATCATTGGCATACACTCATTTTATATACTTTTACACAATTCTACAAAGTTTTGTCCAAATCGGATGACTATAAAATATAGCTCCCATAGGAACGATCAGTCGAAAAACTAGTTCTAGTGAGAAAAATTTTTTTGTTTTTTAATGAAAACGTCCTTTTTAATTGGCATATTCTTATTTTTTTATACTTAAACACAATTCTACAAAGTTCTATCCAAATCGGATGACTATAGCATATAGCTGCAGTATGAATGATCGGTCGAAAAAGAAGCTCTAGTGAGAAAAACTTTTTAGTTTTATATGGGATCGCCTCCAAATTTCGTTATTAATAGTGTATTATGCTTTTCTATGATTTCAACAAGTTTGGTCGAAATTAGACATCTTTATAGTATAGATTCTATAGAAAAGTTAGGTCCAAAAAGTAGTCTTAGTTAGAAAAACTTTTTAGTTTTCAATGGAAGCTGCAAGGGTATACAAAACTTCGGCCGAGCCGAAGTTAACTTTCCCCTATTTTTCTAACTAAGACTACTTTTTGGACGTTATTTTTTATGGGATCTATACTATATAGATGGAAAAGCATCTTCTTCTTCTTTGGCCATAACAACCTTTATACGGTCTCGGCCGCTGCCACTTAATGCCCGCCACTTGCCTCTGTCCCGAGCGACATTCCACCAGAAGGACACTCCCAGGTTCGCAATGTCTCCCTGCACCTGGTCGCGCCATCTCCGCTTTGGTCGACCAGGCGGGGGAATGCCTCCCAACTCTATCGCATGCCGATTGTACACACGCTTTGCTGGATCGTTATCATCCATACGGGAAACATGTCCTATCCAGCGCTTGACTAGGTCAGTGTCCCCATAGAGCTCATACAGTTCGCGATTCATTCGGATGCGAAATTCGCCGCCAACGTTTAGAGGTCCATAAATCCTCCGAAGAACTTTTCTCTCGAACACGCCAATTGCCGCCTCATCCTCTTTTGTCATTGTCCATGCTTCTGCGCCGTATAGCAGGACTGGGATGATAAGCGACTTGTATAGCCGATTTGCGTTTTCCGAGACAGGGCTCTGCTCTTGAACTCCTTATTGAGCCCGTAAAAACATCGGTTTGCAAGAGTAATTCTTCTTCGGTTTTCCAGACTGGTGTTGTTGTCGCTGGTTATCGTCGTTCCGAGGTAGACAAATTCCTTAATAACCTTGAAGTTGTAGCCTCCCGTTGCAATAGATTGTCCAAGCGTAGACTCACTGCGCGTTGATTGTAGGTACTTCGTCTTATCCTTATTTACCGCTAAGCCCATAAGTTTTGACTGCTTCTCTAACTCTGAGAACGCCTTTTTTACCACAGATTCGCTTTTGCCGATGATATCAATATCATCGGCATATGCAAGTAGCATGTTATCTCTGGTAAAGATGGTGCCCGTTCTGTTAGCATTTGGGCACTGGCGCAGTATGTACTCCATCAGCATTAAAGAAGTCGCACGATAAGGTATCACCCTGCCTAAAACCTCTTTTGGTATCGAAAGGCTCGGAGCGGTCTTTACCTATTTTGACGGAGCTTTGTATGCTTCTCAACGTCATCATGCAAAGTCGAACGTACTTTGCTGGAATACCAAAAGTAGGCAGGACTTCAAAGAACTTCGACCTTATCGGCGTGTCAAAGGCGGCTTTGTAGTCAACAAAAAGGTGGTGGGTGTCGATATTTCTCTCTTGGGTCTTCTCCAGGATTTGTCGCAATGTGAATATCTGGTCCGTGGTGGATTTGCCAGGTCTAAAGCCACACTGATAAGGTTCAATCAGTTCACTTATTCTCGGCTTTAGACGTTCAAAAGATGCAGATAGAACTAGCGAGGAAGGAGCTGATCCCGCGGTAATTGGCGCAAACCGCAGGGTCTCCTTTTTTAAATATTGGACAGAGTACACTTAGGTTCCAATCTTCAGGCATGCTTTCATACTCTGCATAGGAGTTGGTGCATGCACCTTACCAGCTCCTCACCGCCAGCCTTTAACAATTCAGCAGGCCAGCAGATTTTTTATTTTTTAGCCTTTTTATGGCTAACAAGACTTCATTATGGTCCTGCGGATCTATCTCGATGTTATCGATTGGTGGTGTCGCTACTTCCCCAGAGGCGGCATTGTGTTCGTCATCACCTCCCAGCAGGTTAGAGAAATAGTTTCTCCATTTGTCTAGTGCCACTTCCGGATTTCTGACCAGATTTCCGTGCTCGTCCTTCAATAGTGTGACTCTGGGCTTAAAACCTTCGGTTAGTTGCCTTATCTTTTGGTAGAATTTTCGAGTCTCACTCCTTCCGAACAGCACTTCGACTTCCTCCCTCATGCGCTTTTCCTGCTCATTTTTCTTCCTTCTAAAAAAGGCGCTGCTCCTCCCTCCTTTTCTCCCGGTATCGCTCATTAACAGCCCGCGTTGCTCCCGACTGTAGAGTTCTACTGTAGGCAGCGTCTTTCTCTGCAGTAGCGCGGCGGCACTCATCATCGTACCATGACTGTTTTCGGGAGTTTTCGGCGAATCCGAGAATCTCCTTGGTAGCTGTACTCATAGAGTGTGAAATATGCTTCCACTGTTCGTCAACACCAGGAGGGCCAGGTGGGGTTTCCCTGAGCAGCTGGGTGAGTTTTGCTGAGTAGGCTTCGGATGTCCGTTGTGATTGCAGATCAACTTTCGGCGTGTATTAGACTGTGCGGCATGTGCCACACTGAGCCGTGTGCGTACTTTGGCTGCAACAAGGTAGTGATCCGAGTCAATATTGGCTCCTCGGCGCGCACGTACGTCTAGAACACTCGAAGAGTGGCGTCCGTCTATCACAAAGTCATTAATCTGGTTTCGTGTTGATTGATCAGGGGACATCCAGGTCGCCTTGTGGTCATTGCGGTGTTCAAATCTGGTGCTACTAATGACCATGTTCCAACCCGAAGCGAAGTCTATTAGCCTCTCTCCATTTTCGTTGGATACATCGTGTAGGCTAAATCGGCCGATAGTCGGGCGATGAGCTTCTTCTCTCCCGATTTGTGCGTTGAAGTCGCCTAGCACAATCTTGATGTCGTGATCGGGGCAGCGCTCATATAGGTCTTTTAGGCGCTCATAGAATTCGTCTTTTTCCGAATCGTCCTTTCCTTCTGTCGGGGCTTGTACACAGATAAGACTAAAATTAAAATATAGGAGGGTTCCTGCCTTCCGAAGAAGCCCAAAAAAAATCTTATGGGAAATCGTAATCAGTTTTTCCAATTCTGTGTTAAAAACAGATTAAAAGATTAAAATTCGTCCGCGGAGATGCTTCCCTCACGACTGTTGTACACAGACTGACACTCAAGCGGCGAGCAAAGAGGGAGAAAGAGCGTGTGCGGCTACCTTGTTAAGTATACCTTACCTTGAGCTACCACAAACAAAAATTTTTTGTTTCACATGCGTCATCTATAATATCTATAAATCTTTGGTACTATGCTTTATGCATCTTTTGTAAATTCACAAAATGGTCAGATCTGGCAGCACCAACACAACGTTAAATTAACAACTCATAGTTTTTGGCATCAATCCTTAATCTAACTTTGGTCACACTGAAATTTGACCTTTGCGTTTTTCATTCTCATTCATATGATTGCCAGTTTCAGTTGCTCACAAGCTCTCAGCGCAGCAGCACGCTTTTTTATTTCGCAATATAACCAAAAATTTATTTATAATCTTTATTTTTTAATATTTTTATCCTAGCAGTTCATAAATATTATGGTGGTGTCGCCATTATCCAACGGACTCTTGATATTTGAACTGGCAGTTGGAGCGTTAAATCATCTTTCATGTTCGCCTGGAGGTCTTCTATCTGCTCGAATTACCACTTTAAAATCGTCAGAGGGCATTTGTTACAATGAAGTAGTGAATAGTTGCACTAAGTTGTTGTGCTGATGAAATTATCTTTGAAGACTTAAATTATTTCACGGTTTGTTCCTGGAGCGAAGGCACAACGTTGATTAGATTCCTTATTTTCATCTCCAATGCAGTAAACTTGTAAAAAATTTGTGGTCATTGTCCGTTAGGGGAAAAAGTGATCCTATACTGTGATACACCTGCCCTTGAACTATAAATGTGGGCATAAATCCTAAAGCACTTACAATTTTTGTTGCTCCAAAAGACGTCATCTGAAAGCACGAATTGTACTTAATACTATTTTGCAGAGTGTGTTCGGACAAAGCAGAAGTTCCATCCAAATATGATCTAAGAGTCTCTGGTGGGTCTTCTAGTACAGGCAATTCACTTGTCCGTTTAAGCAACACATTCCCGGCGGTTCATTACGAAATTTTAAAGCATCAGAATAAGGACAAATATTAGTCATCTCTCCAATGGTAACGCTCGGGTGAACGGAATAGTCAACTTTGTCATAGTTGAATGCGTCTAAAATTAAAGCATTCCTTCTTCTACTACCTTTAGTACATTCTCGGTAATTTTCACTCCTCGGGTGTTTCAGTTGCTCTAACAGTGGAAGCTCTAGTTCTGAGTCCTCGGAGACGTTCTTCTCGTTCCTCGAGTGTTTCAGTTTTTCTGATAGTAATAGCTCGAGTTCGAACTCTGCTTAGCCGAACCTCGTGCTCCTCAGGGGTTTCAGTTGTTCTAACAGTGGGAGCTCGAGTTCTGAGTCCTCGGAGACGTTCGGCTGTTTCAATTGCTCTGACAGTAGTTGCTCGAGCTCGAACCCCACTGGGGCGATTTTCACGTTCTTCAGAAGTTTCATTTTCTCTTTGAGATTGACGTTCAAAGCTTTGTAAAAAACTGGCACAGAAATTTGGTCGTATAGATGAACTCTGCCAGGATCGCTTACATAGAAGACATCTAACATTGTAAGTGAAGTGTGTTGGAATATAGCTTACAATATCTAAGCCAAGAGATTTCATATTGTTTAAAAAATGACTTTCACGCAAAATGCTGGAGTTCATATCTCCTGTTAAAATTATTTCTTTGAAATTTAAAGAAAGTGTGGAGACCAGGTCAACTAATTCATTATACTCCGTAATGCGGTTTGGTCTGTATATACAGCCGATAAGAAGTTTTTTATCATCTCTCTTATTGAAAATGTTGACAAAAATCCATTCCATTGCACTTCCCAGTATTAAGACGATTATTAACAAATATTGCGACTCCACCAGCATGGACTTTAAGGTCAGAACGGTACAGAACATAATTACCACACGAAAAAGACAGACTACTCAAATCAGACATAAACCACGTTTCAGATACACAAATAACATCTATATTAGAATTAACAAATTAATCGGCGGTGTCCCAGAAATCTCTTCCAACCAAATTCCAA
The DNA here is from genome assembly GCA_018904265.1 of Lordiphosa collinella. NCBI lineage: Eukaryota > Metazoa > Arthropoda > Insecta > Diptera > Drosophilidae > Lordiphosa > Lordiphosa collinella. The sequence continues at coordinate 77,489 of JAEIFV010000341.1, read as the reverse complement.
CCCAAAACCAATTCTCGGTGTCCTAGAAATCTCTTTCGGTTGGTTTTAAATCTCTAGTGTTTTGGGAAGAGATTTTGCTAAATTCATCGCTTAACAGTAAATTAGGCATGAAAATGCAGAAAATGGCTAATTTGGCCGTTTTGCTAGTATCCAATGTGCTAGAAAAAATTTAGATTTTTCAAATTTTATTTGTTCATGGTAAAGTAAAAGTAAAATCGGCTTGTCAAGATGACAACAGCCCCAAGGGGCCAAAGCCGAGCCTCTCTCAATCTCTTGGCTTGTGCGCCTCTAATTTTAGCACAAGAGAAAGGGACCTACAGTTTAACGCCGAATCCGAACGGCAGTTTTTGAGAGGCTTTTCATGGCTAATTACTGCAATGCTGGCGCCAACAGCAAGAGGTGTGGCCGGGTGTAAAGTTTTATTCAAAGAAAAAAAACTTTTCATTAGATGTTCCGAGGCGGGATCGAACCCACGACCCCATGCTCAGCAGTCGCGCACACTAACCGCTGAGCCACTCCGGCCACTAAGTACTTATATTTATCTATTAAGTGTGATTAAAACCTTAATCATTTCATCGATCATGACGTAATTATTAAATCTCATGAGTAGTGAAACTCTACTGAAATCACTCATGAACTAAAGCAATTTTAAATGACAATGCCTTAAATTATATAATTATCACTCCGATATTCACTTTTGAGACTTTTTACTGAGGGGAAGTTCTATAGCAAAGGTTTCAAATTAATTTAATAGACGTTATTGCGCACTTCTTCCTAAAAATAGCTAATCATAATTTTAGAGTTGCGAAATTTATAGCTAATTGCATTTCCAAAAAGCATTTTTTCCACAATCTAAAATGCTAGATCTAGCTACTAAATAGCTAAAATGGCAGCACTGCACCCAGTATGTATGTATAAGCTGAACAAACGCCGCTGCGTTGCGTGATTTGCACACACCAATGCAAAAAGGTGAATGTATTGTTTTCATGCCTCTGCTGTAGACGTATGCACAAGCATTTAATAAAATTTAACTTTGACTTTATTGTGCAATACAGTCGAGCACATTGTATCTCCTTAGTTGCCATCACATTCAAATAATTGGTCGCAAGAGAATTTATCAAATTATCACTTTTCTAGTGGTCTGGCAACCCTCTAACCAACGAGACACGACTATCGATAGATAAATGTCATCGAACTGGTCGGAGCTTCCGTGATGTGGAATTCAGTCTCAGTCGAAGTGTCGAGCAGTGCACTTCGTTCTTTGCCTGTTTAATTTTTTTTTTTTCTAGCCTTATAGAAATATGAGGTGTTCAGCAAATTAATTATTTGTAAATAGTTTAACATTACCTTATACCATTGTGGTACCGTCATATTATTTAACGGATTCATGATATTTGAACTGGGTAGATACAGAGTATGTTATAGTGGGGCCTGACCGACTCTCTTGCTTTTTTTTTGCTCATATTTAACAGCTGAATGTCAGCTGTTCTTTCAATATGTTTTTTTTTAATCCGCTGTGAGCGTAAAATCGGGTTATGCGGAAAAAAAATTGCCCAGAAAAAGGTCAATCCAATTTTTTTTTTTTTTTTTATTCGTATATGATTTTAAAGTTGTATTCCAAAACCACTTAATGGGACAAAGGATACAAGTTAATGTGAATAGTGAAATATAATAATCTCTGAATCGTCTTCTTCAATGACAATTTCCTCTTGCACGGGAGAGTTACGAAAAAACTGTGCGGGTGCAAAATTACCCAGATGCCATACCGACAATGGTTGTGCCGTCATATTATCCCACGGATTCGTGATATTTGAACTGGGTAGATTTTCCACGCTCTAAAAGTTATAACCAGGCCAGATTGGTGTAATATTACTCGTGTCCTCTTAAGTACTTATCTTAGTCGACAGCCGCAGCCCCTTGTGCAGATTGTGGATTTTCGGCGGTGTTTTAAAAACTGCAATAAGTTTCATTTTGGCTTTTTTAATTCTGCATTGTCTTCCGCTATTTCCTTGGCAGCAATAAATTATCTCCTGTTCGAGTGGTTCTTGATGTAATGGTGGTGCACCCAAGATATGTTTATAAAATTAATTCCTCTTTTCATTTTTCTGCAATGTGTTTTGAAAATTGTGTCGTGTAGCTTCACAGCAAATACTTCTGTGTTCTTCCTCATATTTTGTTCGTTTTCCAATAATACTGGCCTGTTCCCAGAAAATGCTCTTTCTACCGAAACTTGAGTAGCAGGCCCAACTGTGCAGTACTTTTGCTAATTGGTAAAGACGAGGATAAGTGATTTTTTTTTCTTTCCAATTGTTAATTATGTTCTCTTGAAGATCAATTGGTTTATGAGCGTATCCGTTAATTTCTGTAATAGCCAAACTTCAGTTCTGGATCATTGTCTTCATCTGATTCCTCATTTTCAGACAACTCAATCGAATTAAGGAAGACTTTTAAAAGAGAACATGTGGATTGGGTTGTACTGTCCATCTGTCTACTCGACTGAGGTGGGTCGCTATTCTGAAAAAAATAAAATAAAATTATCAATATTGATAAATTATTATTTTTTATATGAGCTTACTTTATTATTTAAGGCTAGTATTTTTCGCACTAGTGCCATCAAATGATTTTTGCATATAGTCGACTCCTCTATTTGATTTTGAACTAAAACCCGACGAATTCGAAAATCCAGGTAAATGGAAGAAAAAACAATTTCATTTGTCAACAGTTTATCTTCGCTTTTTTTTAAGCATTTGACCATATCTTCGGCATTCTTGTTCTCTATAGATTGAATGGACAACTTCGTCTCAAGCCAAAGCTTATAAAAGTCGCCAAGGTAGAGTTGCTCGGCTTGCAACTTTTGCGTGGCTATAAAAATCGGTTCCAATACAGACAGGAGCAAATTTATTTTTCCCACTGCAAGTCTGTTAGCTGCAAATCTTCATTTAAATGCTCCTCCGAAAAATCTTTGAATACGAACACATTTTTCAACATGATATATGTTGAGTTCCATCTTGTTGGAACATCGAGGAGCGGTTGAGGTAGTTCTTGGGTAGAAATTGCTAGCTTAGGTAAAGTTAAAAATAATTCTGATATATGGAAATTTCGGGGGCATAAAAAAACCCGCGGGCTTCTCTTTTGCGATTAAAAAGAAAATCTTAATAATTTGAAGGAAAGCGTAAGACGGACGGACGGAGTGGGCGAAATCAACTCTGCTGATCAAATACACTTTACGGGGACGGAGTTGCTTCCTTCTCCCTGCAACATACATTAGAACGACTTTAGGATAAAGGGTAACTGGTAGTAAAGTAAATTATGAGTTTATATAATATGAGCGAATCAATTGCATTCGTCAAAGCAAAAAAGCGCCCTTTAATGATTTCACTAGAAATAAAATGTTACATATATATTTGAATAGTGGAAGCAGCGCCAACCAATTGATTTTATTGAAATGTTTTAAAATTGTCTTCAATTATTTGTCTGCAATATGGTCAGAGTAGTAAACAAAATATTTTTTTTTTCGCTTTTTCTGCTAATTTATCATAACACTCCGCACAGATTTTGAAATGATGACATGGTTTCAATGCCACTTCCCGTGGATTTTCAAGACATATTATGCAAGTGAGGACCTTAACCTTTTGACTAAGTCTTAAATCAGTTTCTTCATTTTCATCATCATCAGTTTGAAGAGAATCGGAGTCCAAATCACCAAGCTCAGATGTAGAATCCACAGGCATGAACTCATTTTTTATTATTAGTGATGCAGTTAAAGAGCTCCTCAAGAGAAATTATCGCTCTGTCTAAATTGTTGGTCAATTCTTTTATTTAATTTTCAATCATCAGCTGTTTTTTTGCGTTTCTGACTTCTATTTCTCGGGTCCTCCTATCGGTCGCCGGCGGTCGGTATACTCTTTCCCTCAAAATTTTGTTTCATGATCACGATCTTTTATTTCTCCATCCTTACACCTATCGCCGTTTTCATATTCCTGTTCCATCGCAGGAAACTTGTCTCGAATTTTTCTGTTAAATAGTAGTTCTGTCGGTGTCGTCAGCGTTGTTGAATAAGGTGTGGACCGATACAGCATTAAATATTTCTGTAAGTCATCTTTCCAGTCGCTTTTATCAGCTTGACTTATCTTTAATCGCTTTAATAAAGATCGATTTTGCCGCTCAACTTCCCCGTTCATTTGAGGCCAATATAGTGTTGTGTTAACCAACTTCGTAATATTTCTGAAGTTCCTTCCTTACAAATTGCCGCCCGTTATCAGCCTGAGTTATTTTGGGCAAACCAAAACGTGCGAAAATCATTTTTAGCCTACTAATCGCTTCTTCCGTATCTATTTTCCTTATAATTTCTACTTGATGGTACGCCTGCTTCACGTCGAGTTTCGAAAAAATGTTTGCTTCACCGATGTGTGGTAAGAAATCTTCCATTGTCGGAGTTCCACAGCTTCATTCGCAAGTCGCATGTCGACACAAATGCGAACATCGTTCCCTTTTGGTGAGCAGACCAAAGGTGAGACCCATTTTGACACTCCTGTTACCTTTTCCTTTCATTTTTTGCAAATTGTTCAATCGACGTCAGTCTGCCATTTTGAAATATTTATGCCACTTGCTTTGAGGTCCAGCCACGACTCCCTATCAATAATATTATGTCTTGATCCAGAGTCCACAACTGCTTTGATTTCGGCTTCTCCAACCGTGAATGTCGTTGTCGGAAATACAGATATTATAGCTTTCCGAAGAGCCATTTCTTAGTCTGGTCGGCTCAAATTGAAAAATGTTGGTACTAATGAAATTAAATACGTGTTCATGAGCCTCTTTGGTTTTTCTTTTCATTAGGACATAAATAAATGGAGTCTACAAGAAAAATAAAAGTTACTTAGGGTTAAAAATTCATAAAACTTTCGAACCTATATATACTTACATCGTTCATAAAACGATAATGAATAACCATTAATTGCTTGAAGCCGCACTTAGTAATAAATACTGCCGGTTGCCTTCCTTTTTTTTTAAATTATGCTTGAAATGCTTGGAGACAGAAAAACCGAGTTGGAAAAATAGTTTCCTTATAAAGGGCTTCCTGGTTATGCTTGGATAATCCGTAATCTTCTTTAAAAAGCAATTTTGTTTCGTTTGGGGTTGTTGGATTTTTCGGCATACATTTTCTTTTAAAGCTTTTTTCTTCACATTGACCTTTAACATTGGGCGTGTTCACCAGCATAAATCAATGACCAAAAATCGACTAATTTTGTTAGATTGTGCTGGTGAACGGGCGTGATGTGCAATCATGATTGGTTATTTTCGTGATTGTGTTAGATGTAAATCCATCAAAGTATTTCTTTGTTAGATTGATTTGATTTGTGATTGTTATCGATAGCAAACAGCTGACTGCAATAAAGAAAGAGTTACTTTTGTGAAAAAAAAAACAAAATGAACATGGAAACGTGTTTTTTTTTTAATAAATGAATTATCAGAGGGCATGGACTCGCAAGTAGTTCACGGAAATTCCTGCAAGGCTCTGAAAGCCCTGCTGGTTGGGGAGGAGGAGCAAAGCTTGGAAAGTCGCCTCTTCAAAAAAAAAAGCTGCCCCGGGTACGCTCCCAATACAAGGATTATTTCAGAATGTCCCGTGCATCGTTTGAAGTATGTACGCTTACCTCATTGCGAATCAAAACATTTATTAATTCGAACTTACACTTCCAGACTCTTCTTCGAGTAGTTGCTACAAAAGCGGTGGCCATGGATGAGCCAATCGCCAACGTAACTTTGGAAAAAAAAACTCCTTTTTGTAGTTTGGATGTTGGCAAAACAGGAGTCCTTCTTCCTTCTTATCAGTGGGTGACCGTTTCGACATACCAAAAAGCTCTGGCCATCGGATATTCGAGTTCGTTGTGTACATTCTGGCCGGGCTTGCGACGACATACATCAAATGGCCAACCAAATTTACAGCAGCTGAAAACAGCTGCAATTTTGGAAGAAAAGTCTATGGGGATACCAGGAGTTATTGGTGCTATTGACGGCTGTCATATTGAAATTAAACAACCTGTTGGCAATGCGTATGACTTTTATAACCGGAAGCAAGTGCACTCAATCATTTTGCAAGGTGTATGCGACTGCTCAGCTCGATTCATTGACATATTTGTGGGTCAGCCAGGCAGAATGCACGACGCTCGGGAGTTCAGGACAAGCGGCTTATTTGCCAAACTTTCTAACAAAACAGAACCATTTATTTTAAAAGAAAGACATTTAATTGGTGACTCAGCCTACCCTTAAAGTATTTATTTACTTACGCCATATAGGGACAATGGGCATTTGAGTGTTTCTCAAATCAGATACAATACCAAATTCTCCGCCATAAGAGCAGTGATCGAACGAGCTTTTGGTCTATTAAGAGGAAAATTGCGCCGTCTTAAATATCTGGATGTGATCTCGCCCATTTTTGGCAAATACGTTATCATGGCTTGTTGCATGTTACACAACTTCACTCTGTTGGAGAGCGATGGGAGTGAAAGAAAGGACTGGACAGGAGTCATAGAAATAGAGGACGAACAAGAGCCACCTTCAGAAAGAACAAGTGTGAGAATTCCACCAGAGGTTTCCCAAAAACGAGACTCAATTAAAAATTTGCTTTAAAATATACAGATTAATTTAAATAAAATTAGTGTTTGAAATACTTGGACTTATGTGGACTTAGAGCTATTTAATTTTACTATTGGTTCTTTCAGCATTTCATTGCGAGAATCTCATTGCTCTGAGCCTGTATTTTGTTGCTCTCCTCCAATGTAGCTCGCACCTTACGCAGCTCTTCAGTGCGGGCACAGTCGGCTTCAATTGCCTGCTTCTTTTGGTGATATAGATCTCTCTGGGCACCTGCTCGTCGCTTGCGCCTTCCTGTGCTCGTGCTCTGCATCTCATCCAAATCGGTTGGGAGAGAGCTTTCCTCCGAGGCTATCATGTCCACTATTTATCAATTGCTGAAATGTTGTCATTTATATTTGAAACGCATTCCATTTTTATTATTAAATTGACTTACATTTGGTGTCCATTTCGTTAAGCTGCCAAAATCACTTGTAAAAGTAATACAGCTTCCAAGCCGCCAATTAATAATGCCGATAACTTTGACGCCGTACTTTTTATCGACGGCGTTATTGATGACAGTCATATTTAAACTGTATTTTTTTTATTTGCTGTCAAAAATTCAAAACGTCCGTGGTGTGTGCTGGTAAACACGCCCAATTGCTCTTTTCATTTTTCTGCTCTGTATTTTGACAATTGAAAATTGTTGCGTCAGGCCTATCGTTATCGTAGCTTCACAGCAAATACTTGATGTGACAATGACGCTACGTTGACGATACTTACCCTCTGCGGACGGCCTAAGTCGGAGCTGCTGCTTTCGGTCAAAAGCGCGTGCCGGCGGTAGCGTCGTTTTTTGCTTTTACGTTTTGCATGCTACAACAAATAAAATATGGCACCAACAAGAATGCTTTGCCGAGAGTGCGGGCAACACAATTCGTGTTTTTAATGATATGATTTCAATGTTTTATTCCAAAACCATTTCATGGGACAAGGGATACAGATTAATGCCTTCTCATAAGTGTATTAAAAAATTAGTCGATTACAATAATCTGTGAGTTGTCTTCTTAAATCATTATTTCTGAGGCACTGACTTCCTCTTGAACTGTACGGGTGCGAAATTACCCAGATGCCATGGTGGTGTCGTCATATTATCCAACGCATTCGTGATATTTGAACTAGGTAGATTTTCCTCGCACCAGAAGTTATAACCAGGCCAGGTTGGGGTAATATTACACGGGTCCTCTTAAGTACTCTTCTTACTCGACAGCCGTGTTTTAAAAACAGCAATAAGTTTTATTTTGGCTTCTTCTATTCTGCTCTGCTTCTAACAAATTCCAAAAGCCGCTATCGAAGGGAAAGCTACACGTTTTCGGATCCGTTCTCGACACTTTCTGATAGCGAAAACGGGTCAAAAACGGAACTATAACTGAATCTTTTCCGTTCGAAACCCGCATCTCTTAGAAAAAACGGATTTCGAGTTTGACAGAAACTATCGTAATAACCGATGTCTGTTTAAAACCCGCATCTCTAACAAAAAGCGGACCTCGATTTTTAGAGAAACTTACGTAATTCTCGTAGGTACGGAAACATACGAGAAATTGTCGCATGGGTTGCTTCAAATGGGATACAAGTAAACTCAGCGCTTGGAGCTGGTTGAGCTTGTTTAAGTGCCATACACGAAAAAAGTCGCAAACGTCATTGTATTTGCAAGCGCAAGCAAGCCCAGTATAAATATTGCGATGACTCGTAGCTTCGACCGCGAGTACCTCTTGTGACAATCGTCACAAGCATGGTACAACAAACAAGTTACCGCGGAGAGCTTTTTTTTTAGTACTGAGCTTTTGCTTTTGCACCAAGACTACGCAAAGCACAAACGTTTTGCGTACTTTTTAAGTACTTTGCTAAGGTCAATCCCCTGAGAGCGCCGCACCTTGTTTGTTACACCTTGGCTTGATTGCAAAATTCGGCAAACGCTTAAACGAGCTTGTTCTATTATTACTCGAGCGAAGCAAAGAGCTTTGCACGTTCTGACTCAGTGTGCTTGCGATCATTTCGAGTGTGTCAAACCAAGCATATCGCACACGTTTAACTCAACCGCACACGAGGCCCAACTCAAAATTGTAAATTTTCTAGTTTACTTGATTAAATGGTCCGTTGTACATTATTTACCAGCACATAAGAGATAGTCTTATTTCTTACCGTTCCTTGCTGTTAATCTCACAACTTTGACCATTGATTTCTTAAAAATTTAAGGAAGTTTTTAAAATTGACTTGTGTTCAGCTTAAAAGCCTTCTTCGAACGGTATCAATTTCATTCGAGGGCCAGTGAACACCCATTATGTGATACCCTGATATCAGTTAAATCTCTCCTCATTATGACATGGCAACTAGGCTGCAATGAGCATAAGAGAAAAATGTGCGAAAAATTAAAATGTATTACGTTTTCAGTTGTGCCTCTTTAGTAAAATGTGTGCGATATGTACAAAATCTTTTTGGATTTCGTTGATTCTAATCAATCCTTGACCTTGAGACGGCTCACAAGCACTTTCACTTATCAAAAATTTCAATAATAGTATTATAAATTGCAGAATGTAAGGACTTTCAATAGTTCCGCAATATTTCTAACATTTGCAGAGAAATCGCTTTGATGCTTTTGTAAATTAACAAAATTACCAGATCTGGCAGCACCAACACAAAGTTAGATTAACAATTGCAAAGTTTTTGGCATCAATCCCTTATCTAACTTTGGTCACACTGAAATTTGACCTTAGCGTTTCTCATTCACATGATTGCCAGTTTCAGTTGCTCACAAGCTCTCAGCACGGCAGCACCCTTTTTATTTCGCAACCTAACCAACAATTTTTTTATAATTTTATTATTCGGCCTTTAAAAAATTTAAAAAAATATATATATATTTTTTTTTAAATATTTTTTTTGCAAGCAATTTATATACATTATGTGAAACCAAAAATTGCGCAGAAATGTGTCAACCCAATTCCTTTTTTTTAATTGGTAAATGATTTCAAAGTCTTATTCAAAAACCAATTAATGGGACAAAGGATACAGGTTAATGCCTTCACATAAGTGTATTAAAGAATTATTCCATTATAATAAGCACTGAATCGTCTTCTTGAATCACTATTTCTGAGGCACTGACTTCCTCTTGCACGGGAGAGCTATGAAAAAACGGTGCGGATGCGAAATTATCCAGATGCCATACCGCCCATGGTGGTTTCGTCATATTATCCAACGGACCCGTGATATTTGAACTGGGTAGATTTTCCACTCTCCAGAAGTAATAACCAGGCCAGATTGGGTTAATATTACCCGGGTCCTCATAAATACTCTTCTAACTCAACAGTGCTTTTTTAAAACTGAAATAAGTTTTATTTCGACTTCTTTTGCTCTGCTTCTAACACTGGTCGCAGAAGGTATGGAGCTGGCCGCAAGCACAATTTTCTGTACCGCACCAAGACGACGAGTAAGCGCACATAGGCTGCAGGAATTGCCGGAACAAGCACACAGCTCTAGCCAAGTTTTGGCCAGAGGTTTGTGGCAGTGCTCGTGACGTCACTGTCGCCTCCAACAGACTCGCGCGGAGCTTTCTAGGCCGCCTTCTTACGTCTTCCGCAACTCCCTCTGTTCCTGACGCCAAGTAGATTTATCTGCTTGCACCCATTATAACACTGGAAGCCGGTACCAAATTGAAACGTCCAAGTTGTAAAACAATGCCTGTAATCATTTCCCAAAGGGAAATAGTTACACTTCACATTTTCTGACAATTAATTAATGATTTAATCACACTTATCCTTTAAGCTTGTTCTACAGAGCTTCTTTCTCTAAACGGAGCAGTAGATTGGTCTAAACCAGGCGTGATGGCAAAGATTTTCCAAGATTTTTGTCTTGCTGTGTAAATGAAAGTCACCAAGCCATCCGCGTCTGACTTCCTCTGAATCTCACATCCAAAAGACCGAAATCAGAAAGCTGGTCTCACTATATAGCGCATTTGATGTGGCACATTGCAGATCGATAGTTCTATCGCGGAATATCGACTCACGTGAAAGCCTGCGCTGTTAACTGCACCCAAAAATAAGTAGTCACTATTGAAACTATTGAGTATCAAATTCTCTCTAATACTCCTAGTATCAAGTTGATAATTTCGAAAGTATTAAAATGGGCGTGTTCACCAGCACACACCAATCATCTAACATAAATCAACAATCGCAAAAAAACGGTTTGGCTGCTGGTGAATGGTTTTTGATAGAATTGGCAGCCAATAAACTATCGAAATTCTTTTTTGGCGGACGTTTCGATTTTTGACTGCAAATAAAAAAATTCAGTTTAAGTATGACTTTCATCAATAACGCCGTCGATAAAAAGTACGGCGTCAAAGTTATCGGCATTATTAATTGGCGGCTTGGAAGCTGTATTACTTTGACAAGTGATTTTAGCGGCTTAACGAAATGGACACCAAATGTAAGTCAATTTAATAATAAAAATGGAATTCGTTCCAAATATAAATGATAACATTTCAGCAATTGATAAAAAGTGGACAGCCGCAACAACCAAATTGCTGTTGTCGCTTTACACTGACAAGAAGGAAGACTTCCGCGATCATGGCTGTAATGGAAGCGAGTGGAGTGAGTGGACCGGAAGATTCGGAACATGAAAGTGACGTACGACAACATAAAAAAAAGAATAGGAGCACTGGTGAAGGAGTGACGTCGTGGGAGCATTTCGCCGATATGGACGCCCTCTTCAGTGGCGACTTGGCTGTCTCTGGCTGTCCCACATTGGCCACACTTCTAAGCGAAGACGAGAACGCCTTGCAGATGCTCTCTTTTGAGGAGTTCCGTGCGGCCAGGCTTCAAGAATCAACTGAGGGGCCTTCTTGCAGCTCCATGATAGCCTTGGAGGAAAGCTCTCTTCCAACCGATTTGGATGAGATGCAGAGCACGAGCACAGGAAGGCGCAAGCGACGAGCAGGCGCCCAGAGAGATCTATATCACCAAAAGAAGCAGGCAATTGAAGCCGACTGTGCCCGCACTGAAGAGCTGTGTAAGGTGCGAGCTACATTGGAGGAGAGCAACAAAATACAGGCTCAGAGCAATGAGATTCAGCTGGCTCGCAATGAAATGCTGAAAGAACTAATAGTAACATTAAAAAGCTCTAAGTCCACATAAGTCCAAGTATTTCAAACACTAATTTTATTTGCATTGAAGTAAAAAAAATGTTCATCCAATAAATTTTAAAGCATATTTTTAATAGAGTCTAGTTTTTGGAAAGCCTCTGGTAGAATTCTCACACTTGTTCTTTCTGAAGGTGGCTCTTGTTCTTCCTCTATTTCTTCGACTCCTGTCCAGTACTCGCTTTCACTCCCATCGCCCTCCAACAGAATGAAGTTGTGTAACATGCAACAAGCCATGATAACGTATTTGCCAAAAGTGGGCGAGATCACATCCAGATATTTAAGACGGCGAAATTTTCCTCTTAATAGACCAAAAGCTCGATCGATCACTGCTCTTATGGCGGAGAATTTGGTATTGTATCCGATTTGAGAAACACTCAAATGCCCATTGTCCCTATATGGCGTAAGTAAATAAATACTTAAAGGGTAGGCTGAGTCTCCAATTAAATGTCTTTCTTTAAAAATAAATGGTTCTGTTTCGTTAGAAAGTTTGGCAAATAAGGGGCTTGTCTTGAACTCCCGAGCGTCGTGCATTCTGCCTGGCTGACCCACAAATATGTCAATGAATCGAGCTGAGCAGTCGCATACACCTTGCAAAATGACTGAGTGCACTTGCTTATAAAAAGTCATACGCATTGCCAACAGGTTGTTTAATTTCAATATGACAGCCGTCAATAGCACCAATAACTCCTGGTATCCCCATAGACTTTTCTTCCAAAATTGCAGCTGTTTTCAGCTGCTGTAAATTTGGTTGGCCATTTGATGAATGTCGTCGCAAGCCCGGCCAGAATGTACACAACGAACTCGAATATCCGATGGCCAGAGCTTTTTGGTATGTCGAAACGGTCACCCACTGATAAGAAGGAAGAAGGACTCCTGTTTTGCCAACATCCAAACTACAAAAAGCAGTTTTTTTTCCAAAGTTACGTTGGCGATTGGCTCATCCATGGCCACCGCTTTTGTAGCAACTACTCGAAGAAGAGTCTGGAAGTGTAAGTTCGAATTAATAAATGTTTTGATTCGCAATGAGGTAAGCGTACATACTTCAAACGATGCTCGGGACATTCTGAAATAATCCTTGTATTGGGAGCGTACCCGGGGCAGCTTTTTTTTTGAAGAGGCGACTTTCCAAGCTTTGCTCCTCCTCCCCAACCAGCAGGGCTTTCAGAGCCTTGCAGGAATTTCCGTGAACTACTTGCGAGTCCATGCCCTCTGATAATTCATTTATTAAAAAAAAACACGTTTCCATGTTCATTTTGTTTTATTTTTCACAAAAGTAACTCTTTCTTTATTGCAGTCAGCTGTTTGCTATCGATAACAATCACAAATCAAATCAATCTAACAAAGAAATACTTTGATGGATTAACATCTAACACAATCACGAAAATAACCAATCATGATTGCACATCACGCCAGCACAATCTAACAAAATTAGTCGATTTTTGGTCATTGATTTATGCTGGACCCAAACGAAACAAAATTGCTTTTTAAAGAATATTACGGATTATCCAAGCATAACCAGGAAGCCCTTTATAAGGAAACTATTTTTCCAACTCGGTTTTTGTGTCTCCAAGCATTTCAAGCATAATTTAAAAAAAAGGAAGGCAACCGGCAGTATTTATTACTAAGTGCGGCTTCAAGCAATTAATGGTTATTCATTATCGTTTTATGAACGATGTAAGTATATATGGTTCGAAAGTTTTATGAATTTTTAACCCTAAGTAACTTTTATTTTTCTTGTAGACTTATCCATTTATTTATGTCCTAATGAAAAGAAAAACCAAAGAGGCTCATGAACACGTATTTAATTTCATTAGTACCAACATTTTTCAATTTGAGCCGACCAGACTATGAAATGGCTCTTCGGAAAGCTATAATATCTGTATTTCCGACTACGACATTCACGGTTGGAGAAGCCGAAATCAAAGCAGTTGTGGACTCTGGATCAAGACATAATATTATTGATAGGGAGTCGTGGCTGGACCTCAAAGCAAGTGGCATAAATATTTCAAAATGGCAGACTGACGTCGATTGAACAATTTGCAAAAAATGAAAGGAAAAGGTAACAGGAGTGTCAAAATGGGTCTCACCTTTGGTCTGCTCACCAAAAGGGAACGATGTTCGCATTTGTGTCGACATGCGACTTGCGAATGAAGCTGTGGAACTCCGACAATGGAAGATTTCTTACCACACATCGGTGAAGCAAACATTTTTCGAAACTCGACGTGAAGCAGGCGTACCATCAAGTAGAAATTATAAGGAAAATAGATACGGAAGAAGCGATTAGTAGGCTAAAAATGATTTTCGCACGTTTTGGTTTGCCCAAAATAACTCAGGCTGATAACGGGCGGCAATTTGTAAGGAAGGAATTTCAGAAATATTACGAAGTAAACAACATCAGGTTGGATAACACAACACTATATTGGCCTCAAATGAACGGGGAAGTTGAGCGGCAAAATCGATCTTTATTAAAGCGATTAAAGATAAGTCAAGCTGATAAAAGCGACTGGAAAGATGACTTACAGAAATATTTAATGCTGTATCGGTCCACACCTTATTCAACAACGCTGACGACACCGACAGAACTACTATTTAACAGAAAAATTCGAGACAAGTTTCCTGCGATGGAACAGGAATATGAAAACGGCGATAGGTGTAAGGATGGAGAAATAAAAGATCGTGATCATGAAACAAAATTTTGAGGGAAAGAGTATACCGACCGCAACGCACGGGACCGATAGGAGGACCCGAGAAATAGAAGTCAGAAACGCAAAAAAACAGCTGATGATTGAAAATTAAATAAAAGAATTGACCAACAATTTAGACAGAGCGATAATTTCTCTTGAGGAGCTCTTTAACTGCATCACTAATAATAAAAAATGAGTTCATGCCTGTGGATTCTCTTCAAACTGATGATGATGAAAATGAAGAAACTGATTTAAGACTTAGTCAAAAGGTTGAGGTCCTTACTTGCATAATATGTCTTGAAAATCCACGGGATGTGGCATTGAAACCATGTCATCATTTCAAAATCTGTGCGGAGTGTTATGATAAATTAGCAGAAAAAGCGAAAAAAATATTTTGTTTACTACTCTGACCAATTCGGGGTGTTATGTAAATTAGCAGAAAAAAGCGAAAAAAATATTTTGTTTACTACTCTGACCATATTGCAGACAAATAATTGAAGACAATTTTAAAACATTTCAATAAAATCAATCAGAGTTTTGTTTAACCTAAGCTAGCAATTTCTACCCAAGAACTACCTCAACCGCTCCTCGATGTTCCAACAAGATGGAACTCAACATATATCATGTTGAAAAATGTGTTCGTATTCAAAGATTTTTCGGAGGAGCATTTAAATGAAGATTTGCAGCTAACAGACTTGCAGTGGGAAAAATAAATTTGCTCCTGTCTGTATTGGAACCGATTTTTATAGCCACGCAAAAGTTGCAAGCCGAGCAACTCTACCTTGGCGGCTTTTATAAGCTTTGGCTTGAGACGAAGTTGTCCATTCAATCTATAGCAAGAACAAGAATGCCGAAGATATGGTCAAATGCTTAAAAAAAACGCGAAGATAAACTGTTGACAAATGAAATTGTTTTTTCTTTCATTTACCTGAATTTTCGAATTCGTCGGGTTTTAGTTCAAAATCAAATACAGCAGTCGACTATATGCAAAAATCATTTGATGGCACTAGTGCGAAAAATACTAGCCTTAAATAATAAAGTAAGCTCATATAAAAAATAATAATTTATCAATATTGATAATTTTATTTTATTTTTTCAGAATAGCGACCCACCTCAGTCGAGTAGTCAGATGGACAGTACAACCCAATCCACATGTTCTCTTTTAAAAGTCTTCCTTAATTCGATTGAGTTGTCTGAAAATGAGGAATCAGATGAAGACAATAATCCAGAACTGAAGTTGGCTATTACAGAAATTAACGGATACGCTCATAAACCAATTGATCTTCAAGAGAACATAATTAACAATTGGAAAGAAAAAAAATCACTTATCCTCGTCTTTACCAATTAGCAAAAGTACTGCACAGTGGGCCTGCTACTCAAGTTTCGGTAGAAAGAGCATTTTCTGGGAACAGGCCAGTATTATTGGAAAACGAACAAAATATGAGGAAGAACACAGAAGTATTTGCTGTGAAGCTACGATAACGATAGGCTTGATGTTCCGCACACGACACAATTTTCAAAACACATTGCAGAAAAATGAAAAGAGGAATTAATTTTATAAACATATCTTGGGTGCACCACCATTACATCAAGAACAACTCGAACAGGAGATAATTTATTGCTGCCGAGGAATTAGCGGAAGACAATGCAAAATGGACGATGGATATTGTTAGAAGCAGAGCAGAATAAAAGAAGCCAAAATGAAACTTATTGCAGTTTTTAAAACACCGCCGAAAATCCACAATCTGCACAAGGGGCAGCGGCTGTCGAGTAAGAAGAGTACTTAAGAGGACACGGGTAATATTACACCAATCTGGCCTGGTTATAACTTTTAGAGCGTGGAAACCCAGTTCAAATATCACGAATCCGTTGGATAATATGACGGCACAACCATTGTCGGTATGGCATCTGGGTAATTTTGCACCCGCACAGTTTTTTCGCAACTCTCCCGTGCTAGAGGAAATTGTCATTGAAGAAGACGACTCAGAGATTATTATATTTCACTAATTTTTTTATACACCTGGAAGGCATTAACTTGTATCCTTTGTCCCATTAAGTGGTTTTGGAATACAACTTTAAGATCATATACGAATAAAAAAAAAAAAAAAAATTGGATTGACCTTTTTCTGGGCAATTTTTTTCCGCATAACCCGATTTTACGCTCACAGCGGATTAAAAAAAAAACATATTGAAAGAACAGCTGACATTCAGCTGTTAAATATGAGCAAAAAAAAAAAAGAGAGTCGGTCAGGCCCCACTATAACATACTCTGTATCTACCCAGTTCAAATATCATGAATCCGTTAAATAATATGACGGTACCACAATGGTATAAGGTAATGATAAACTATTAACAAATCATTTATTTTGCTGAACACCTCCTATTTCTATAAGGCTAGAAAAAAAAAAAATTAAACAGGCAAAGAACGAAGTGCACTGCTCGACACTTCGACTGAGACTGAATTCCACATCACGGAAGCTCCGACCACTTCGATGACATTTATCTATCGATAGTCGTGTCTCGTTGGTTAGAGGGTTGCCAGACCACTAGAAAAGTGATAATTTGATAAATTCTCTTGCGACCAATTATTTGAATGTGATGGCAACTAAGGAGGTACAATGTGCTCGACTGTATTGCACAATAAAGTCAAAGTTAAATTTTATTAAATGCTTGTGCATACGTCTACAGCAGAGGCATGAAAACAATACATTCACCTTTTTGCATTGGTGTGTGCAAATCACGCAACGCAGCGGCGTTTGTTCAGCTTATACATACTTACTGTGTGCAGTGCTGCCATTTTAGCTATTTAGTAGCTAGATCTAGCATTTTAGATTGTGGAAAAAATGCTTTTTGGAAATGCAATTAGCTATAAATTTGGCAACTCTAAAATTATGATTAGCTATTTTTAGGAAGAAGTGCGGAATAACGTCTATTTAATTAATTTGAAACCTTTGCTATAGAACTTCCCCTCAGTAAAAAGTCTCAAAAGTGAATATCGGAGTGATAATTATATAATTTAAGGCATTGTCATTTAAAATTGCTTTAGTTCATGAGTGATTTCAGTAGAGTTTCACTACTCATGAGATTTAATAATTACGTCATGATCGATGAAATGATTAAGGTTTTAATCACACTTAATAGATAAATATAAGTACTTAGTGGCCGGAGTGGCTCAGCGGTTAGTGTGCGCGACTGCTGAGCATGGGGTCGTGGGTTCGATCCCGCCTCGGAACATCTAATGAAAAGTTTTTTTTCTTTGAATAAAACTTTACACCCGGCCACACCTCTTGCTGTTGGCGCCAGCATTGCAGTAATTAGCCATGAAAAGCCTCTCAAAAACTGCCGTTCGGACTCGGCGTTAAACTGTAGGTCCCTTTCTCTTGTGCTAAAATTAAAAGCGCACAAGCCAAGAGATTGAGAGAGGCTCGGCTTTGGCCCCTTGGGGCGTTTGTCATCTTGACAAGCCGATTTTACTTTTACTTTACCATGAACAAATAAAATTTGAAAAATCTAAATTTTTTCTAGCACATTAGATACAAGCAAAACGGCCAAATTAGCCATTTTCTGCATTTTCATGCCTAATTTACTGTTAATCCATTAGAGATATGGAGTTTCTCACGTCGAATTCGGATTCAGCATAATATCCTGTGCTGAATACTTATGCCAACCTCCGCTTGGATAATTCGACTAATATTTTCCAACCCAAACAGCTGATTGTGGACTACTTATGATTTATTAAAAGCTTACTTTCATACCAGTATTCGATAAAAATTTCAAAGTTTTAGGATTTCTTGTTTCAAAGATATAATGGTTTATTTATGAAAATTTTTTGTCAAAATAATTATGCCGAAATAATTATGTACACAAATATTGCTGATATAGACGAAATCACTAAATTTCGGACCATAATTCTCAGTACTGAGATCAGAATTTTTTGGCCTTTCAGCTTTCGTTGTACTTTGATTCGGATTCGGCTCGGACTCCAAAAAATAGGGAGATTGTGAATTCATTGCGGGAGTCTGTCATTTATGCAGAACTTGTTAGTCTTAGCACCTTGAAAAGTAATTTTGGTAATTGTCAAGAAGAGAAACCTATGCTCAAAAAATTCCTTCGAAACACCGAGAATTATTAATTATGAATAAATATTATCATGCAAAAAATTCGAGGCGGTCATTCATGGTTTCTTTTAAAATAAATATTGAAGTTTCCTGATGCTGTATCAAAATTATGTATGTGCTTTACTCTACTACTAACAGTAAATTTTTTAGTTATTGTTGGATTTTAGTCGCAAAATCACGTTTTTTTTTAAGTTTAAGCCCTTTGAAATTTATACATAGCTATTTCTTGCAATTTTTTGCGCAAATTTATCAGCTTTTGGATTTCATATTCTGGCAACACTGCTCCAGAATATATGAGTACCCTACATAGACACATTAACTAATAAAGCTACAATAACTAAAATCATACTAAAATCATTTTCAAACATAACCTACGCATATAAAGCGCACACCAACACTAGGATATTTTTTAAAAACACGAAAGACAAAATAGAAAAATAGGGGAAAGTTAACTTCGGCTCGGCCGAAGTTTTGTATACCCTTGCAGCTTCCATTGAAAACAAAAAAGTTTTTCTAAGACTACTTCTTGGACATTACTTTTCTAGGGGATCTATACTATAAAGATGTCTGATTTCGATTAAACTTGGTGAAATCATGGAAAAGCATAATACACTGTTAATTGCGAAATGTGGAGGCGATCCCATTTAAAACAAAAAGTTTTTCTTACTAGAACTTCTTTTCGACCGATCATTCATACTGCAGCTATATGCTATAGTCATCCGATTGTTATAAAACTTTGTAGAAATGTGTCCAAAGTATATAAAATAAGTGAATTCCAATAAAAACGACGTTTTCATTAATAACAAAAAAGTTTTCCTAACTCGAACTAGTTTTCGTAGAATTGTGTAAAAGAGATTAGTTATGCCAAGTAGGACGTTTCCACTAAAACAAAAAAGTTTTTCCTAACAGTTTTTCGACCGATCGTTCCTATGGCAGCTATATGCTATAGTCATCCGATTTCGACCAATCTTTGTAGAATTGTGTAAAAGTATATAAACTAAGTGTATGCCAATGATAAGGACGTTTTCATTAAATACAAAAAAGTTTTTCTCACTAGAACTAGTTTTTCGACCGATAGTTCCTATGGCAGCTATATGCTATAGTCATCCGATTTCGACCAAACTTAGTGAAATTCTGGGAAGGGATAGTTAACTAAGAAATACGTACTTTGGAGGCGTTTCCATTTAAAACAAAAAAGTTTTTCTCTTTAAGACTAGTTTTTCAACCGATCGTTCCTATGGCAGCTATATGCTATAGTCATCCGATCCGGCCGGTTACGACAAATGTGCAGCGTATTTGTACCAAAAGACTTTGTGCAAAGTTTGGTGAGGATAGCTTTAAAACTGACGGAGGAGATAGCATAGAAACAGACGGACAGACGGACAGACAGACAGACGGACAGACGGACGGCTAAATCAACTCAGCTCGTTGTGCTGATCAAGAATATATATACTTTATGTGGTCGGAGATGCTTCCTTCTATGCGTTACAAACATCCGGACAATTTTATAATACCCTTTGCAAGGGTATAAAAAAGAAAAACAACAACACGTAGTCTACGAGATCGCTTGCAAAGGGAGGGGAGAAGACGTTGGCAGTGGCGTCTATGTTGGCACAGCAAAGCGCGCACTAGCAACAAGAATTACAGAACACAAAGGAGACGCAAAAAACAAAAAGATGACTACCGCTATCGGCAACAACTGGACACACAGCTGATTTCGATGATGTGAGAATACTGGACATTGACCGAAATGAGAGAACTGACTTTGGAGAGACTACGAATACAGTAGAGCAGCGTTCCCCAGCCATGCCCCGGCGGGCCGAACACATTCGACGATTCAAGCCGAATGCGTGCCGAAGCAAAGCCTCAAAGTGTGTTAGAGAGAGACAGAGAGAGGCTCTCTGACGCTCTCTGACTCTCTCTAACACACACTGATACATTACTTCGGCTAGCATTCGGTGTGAATTTCCGAGTGTGTTCGGCCCCCCGGGGCATGGCTGGGGAACACTGCAGTAGAGGGTGGAAAACGCGCTTAACCTCAAAAGGGGATATTGAAAAAATAAATTACATACAGTATTGCCAGAAATGGTTTTACTTAGTAAAAAAACTCACATTTTTAATTTATTTTGCAAAAAAGTTGCTTTCTCTAAATGGTAAAATTTTGTTTTTAATTTATTTTGATTCTCTATGGTTCTTAGAACTAGATTGCAAAAGAAAGTAACCAAATCCATCTAGATTTAGCATAAACAAAAACGAAAAAAGTCCTTTGTAAAAAGTGTCAAGCAAGTGTTTTTTACATAATGTCTAAACTCATATTCTCAGAACAGAAGCTCAAATGGTAAATAAAATATTGATTCTACACAAGTTTTCCATGCTAAATCCGAATCTGCTTATAGAAATTCCATATCTCTTATGGTTTAGCTGTAAATTTGGATTTAAAATGTAGAAAATGTCAAATTATACGCTTTTTGATATATTTGAATCTCGTAGAAAGCAGCTTATTTGAAAATTTTTAATATTAACATGGTGTAGTACTTGCCAATATCTACAAAATATAATAAATACTTTAATCATTTCATTGGTTATAAGTTCATAATCGATGAGAAAAGTATGGTTGATTTGTAAGCAAATTTTACTTTTTTGTATTTTAGATACGCTTTACCATACAACTACACTATTTCGATAGCGAAAAGCACCTGATATTTGTGGCCGATTAAACAAATTTCGATGGTTAGTAGGTGTGGTACTATATTATACAGAAAAATATTTTCAAAATAATCTGATCTCTAGGAGATTCGGAGGATTCAAAAAGGGGTAAAATTACTTTAATTAAAATTTTTACGGTTGATCCATCCATGAAAGATATGGAGTCTCTAAAAGCAGATTCGGATTCAGCGTGGGAAACTTGTGTAGAATCAATATTTTATTTACCATTTGAGAATATATGAGCTTAGACATTATGTAAAAACACTTTCTTGACACTTTTTAATAAGGATTTTTTTCGTTTTAAATTTTTTTAATGCTAAATCTAGATGGATTTGGTTACTTTCTTTTGCAATCTAGTTTTAAGAACCATAAAGAATCAAAATAGATTATAAACAAAATTTTACCATTTAGAGAAAGCACCTTTATTTGCAAAATAAATTAAAAATGTGGGTCTTTTTACTGAGTAAAAACCCTTTCTTGACATACTGTATATGCGGTAACAAAACATAATCACTTGACAAAAAATGGAAAAACCAACGACAATAAGAACGACAATTTAACAGGGTTTTTAATTACATATGTATGTATAACAGAAAAAGAGTTTGTTTTTGTATTATTTTTATTTGTAAATATCAATAAATTTAGACTCCCTGAGGAAGGCGCAAAATGACGTCGAAACGCTAGAAGAAAAATCCGAATAAAAATGCATTTTTATTTGGGATGAACCACAACGGCCAAAGAAAACCCGCACAAAAAGGTATAGTTACACAATAGCCTTAAACCAACTTCGGTCTACCATTGTAGATTTAATTTCAGTATTGCAGTAATTCAGTAATTTCAGTGAATTATTGTTGATTGATGGCATCACACCTCGACATCAGCCACATTGGTCTCACAATTTGTTCTGAATAATTGGGCCGATGGCTGGGCAATACACTGCAGTGTGGCCCGAAAAGAAATATGACTCAATGGTAAATAAAGTCTGTTATATTTCAGTACAAGATTAAAACAAGAGCTCAGCAGCCGGGTCAGTACCTTGGCAAAATGAATCTGCTGCTTTTACTTACTTAAATCCCCCATTTGCCTTCATCTATGCGCTCATCACATCCAAAATAATTGTCAACAATATATTCCTGAGCTGTGCAATAGCTGTTTTTCGTTACAAACACACGCTTTAGAAACGCCGCTATCTATACAAAGTGTGGATTTTGTTCAAGTTGCTGGAAACACAACAAACGAAATCGTTAACAAAAATTTTTGATTTTGCGTGCCTGTTACTTAAAATTTTTTTTAAATGAACTTTGTCCAGGGGAATAATATTTGATTTTGCGTTGGCCTGTGACCCAGCTTAAAAAATTTTTTTGTTGTGTTCGAAAAATAAAGATTATGAAAAATTTTTATTGTTAAAAACAAAATAAAAAATCATAAGAACAATCCGATTTTGCTTTTTGGCTTATGGCGTGCAAAAATGCCCGATGACCAACAAAGTTTGTATACATACATGATCTAAGGGTTAGTATGTATGAATTGCATGCATATTTGTGATAATGTGCTGGTGCTTTAAATGGTATAGCCAGATAAGGGAGGTGGTACGATCTGTCTAGCGGAATTCAACAATTTTTTTTAATTAAATGGAACTCTTCAAAAGAAATTTATATATGCCAAATTTAGACTTATTTAACGCAATGTCCTTCAGATATCGTTGCAAATCCTTATTTGATGAGCATTTATCTCGTTCAAAACAGCTAGAATTTTGAAATAAAGCGCCAGTGATGGGAAATTGAACAATGTTTTCGAAAATGAACGTTTGGTGCCAAGAAATAGTTGGTGTTGACCCGTTGCTACTTTTTATGAGTTTAAAAATATTATTTTAAGGTACGCAGATTGGTGTGAATGTCGATCGACAAAATGTCGACTTTGATAAAAGAATTATCCGACATGTATGGGGCGACAGTCCTCAGTGTTGAGATACCAACTTTCGTGTCGACGTCCCAGGTTCAAGTCCCAGGCGAGAAACGAAAAGTTAAATTTAATTTTTTGTTTGTTATTTTATTTGATTTAGCAATTAAAAAATGGTCCCAAAACATGCCCAAGACAAAAAAAGTTTGCACAAAATGTTCGTACCCTGACAACCACTGTTCATGACTTAAGAAAAAGCGGGATGTCAGCGAATGGACTTTCGGTAGAAAGATTTCGTTCGGCGTTATAATTGCCGTTATACCTTCAAACTATTGGACAACCGACATGCAACATTGCGAAACACTCGGCAATGGCCAAAGTATTAGCTTAGGCAAAAATCATCATTTGGGAGGAATGCACAATGGCGCACAAGCGCGCATTGAAAGCAATTGGCCAAACATTAAAAGATCTGCGCAATGACTCGAGATGTTTTGGAAGCGCAAAAATTTTACTGTCTGGCGATTTCCGCCAAACACTGCCAGTCATTCCAAGATCGACTCGTGACGATCAAATAAACTCTTGCCACAAATCATCCAATCTGTGGAGCTATGTGAAGAAACTTCAGCTGTCATGTGAGTTGCATTGCAGAACGATCCTCAAGATTTTTCCAAGCAATTGCTGAATCAAGGTAATAGTCGTCTCCCTGTCGATAAGTCGAGCAGATGGATTTCATGTCCTCCGAATTTTCGTCTCATCCAAAAAAAGTATTTCCGAACATATTTGCTAACCACAAAAATATTGAATGATTGAATGAGCGAGCAATTTTAGCGGCTAAGAATAAAGATGAGGATGACTTAAACTTTGTAGTTTAGAATCAGATAATTGGTACTCTGCATTCATTCAAATCTATCACCTGTGTAACAAACGACGAATTTTTAAACGCTTTGATGTGCCTGGACTACCACCGCACAATTTGCAACTAAAGGTTGGCACTGTAGTCATTATGCTTTGAATTCGAAACCAACCAAAACTATGCAATGGAACGCGTTTGGTGTTAAAAAATTTGATGACCAATGTGATTTACGCGACGATAATCAAAGAAAAATTAAAAGGTGAAGAAGTTTTCATTCCGAAGACGAATTCAATTTTCGATTCGCCATGACGATTCAAAAATCACAAGGCCAGCCCCTTAATGTTTGTGGTCTGAGTTTGGGAAATGCATGTTTTTCTCATGGTCAATTGTACGTGTCATGTTTACGTGTCGGCAAACCCTCTGCTTTATTTATTTTTGCTCCTGATAACAAAAACTAAAAATGTTGAATATCACAAGGTTCTTCAATGTCGTCTTCAGTCATCTAGACCAGAAGAGGGCCTTAAGTTGACTAACTACAGTTAATTGTTGCTAGGCGGTACGAAGTTCGCCGGGCCATCTAGTAGTTTTTATAAAAAACACAGTTGAAAAGTTCAAAAAAGGCAACGTACATCATTGATCTTGGTCTTGTTTAAAGGAAATTTTGCCAGCTTTCCGAATCTGTTTTCATTTTTTAAATATTTTGACTTTTAAAGAGAATTTGACGAGGCTGATACATAAAAACGTCAAAGAAATGGTAAAATAAAACGATTTAAATTTTTTAAAGAAAATATTTTGTTCAACCATTGCAAAATTTATTTACTAAAGTGAGATTTAGACTTTTAGATCTTGTTTGCTCTCAATGCGGAGTATTATAGTTTGACTTTCTTTAGTTACAGCCATAACATAGTCTCAAATTTTTTTAACGCGGCGCGACACACTTGAAAGTAATTGAACAGCTTGCTTATTTCACTGAATATGCAATGGAATTTGAGGGTCTGGCAGCGGCGGATTTTCAAACTCTAGATAATTCAACAAGTGCTCGTATGGAATGTTAAGGATGTATTCGAATAACAATGTACTTCAATTTTAAGTATTATAGTTCTGTTGTGTACAGCAATGCATTTTTATCAAAACTCTTACGGTCAACCCGGTATTTGCCAGCAAATCTTAATGATGTTATTAATGTAGTTCAATATTTGCCTATTTCGTTCACCCAGAAAATGTTTCATTGACAATGCTCTTCTACTAAAGAAAAGCCGAACGCGAAAGAGCAATTAAACAGATTAAATTTTATCGAGATAATCTATATCAGGGTTCCCCAAGAAGACAGCCTCTGTGTCTCTCTCTAACACACACTGTTGCATTACTTCGGCAAGCATTCGGTATGATTTGTCGAGTGTGCTCGGCCCTCAGGGGCATGGCTGGGGAACACTGATCTATATTTCCCAACCAAATATTCATACCATTAATCGAATTATAAAAAGAACAAACAATATTATGGGCAGCACCGGCCGCAACGACGATGGGCAGCACTTTACACGCCTTAACACAAGCTTTGGCTGGTACAGAGTATATTATAGTCGGGCTTGACCGACTTACTTTCTTGTTATATATCAGGTCCGTCAAATTCGACTTAAAAGTCATAATTTGTAAAAAAAAATTAAAGCAGATTCAGAAAGCTGGCAAAATTTCCTTTAAAACAAGACCAAAATCAATGATGTACGTTGTCTTTTTTTTAACTTTTCAAGTGTTTTTTATAAAAACTATACACAAATTTTGACCGCGCTAGGCGGGACCTAGGAATTGATTTGAGACCTACGATTTCTTGGGGAAATTTTCTTAGAATTAACCGTAGATTACGTTTCTGCTATACGCTTTGTTAATTTTTTCTCACCCATACAAATTGACCCGCCCTACTGTACATATCTGATTAATTTTAAGGTGGGTAAAGTGCTGTCCATCGCCGTTGCTGCCCAGCATAATACTTAGTTTGTTTTCCTTATAACTCGGCTAAAGTTCAACCGAATTTCTCAATTTTTTAAGTGGATCGACAAATCATGCTACCTTATTTACTTAATATGCGTTGAAGGTACCAATTATCAATCCACAAAAATATGGAAGATGCAACGATTTTTCCTAATTGCGGTCGGTTGAGACAACTAAATTTTGCAAAAGCGCTAATACATACAAAATAAAGGTATCTGGTGGTAAATAACTAGGCTAAGGCTACAATTTTCTACTGTCCAGAAAAGATAAAGTCCAAGAGGCAAACATTTTGGACTAAGTATTATATTACATTAGTATTTTTTAGTGTAACGACATAGCATTAAAATTTTAATGAAATCTTCATTAAGATTTATTGAAATAAAGAACTTGAATAAAGAACTACACCATTTGCCTTATTACCGATAGATGAGATATGATTATTACCAGACCAACGGCATCCTATATACTTTGCAAGGCTTCATTTCCAATCGTGTAGGAAACCAGCAAAGGTTTGCAACGATTTAAAGTCATAAACATACACTTGGAGCAATAAAGATGTAAATGATTGACCAAACACCAAGCCCGTAAAGAGTTAAGATCATCATGAATCCAACAGAATGCATCGGGTCGTTAAAAGATAAAATTAGTTTTACCTCATACATAAGTATCCAAGAATGGGATAATATTGTGGGGAGATCATTTATAAAAGGAGTGAAAACAACGGACCTAGGTGGCTACCTTCAGGTACCCCAGAGGTTAGAAACACAGGCTTTGAAGTATTAGAACGTAGCAGAACTTTTTGAGTTCTATCTTTCAAATAGGACGAGATCCAAAGCAGAAAAGGGGAGGGAAATCCTAATCGATCGAGCTTAAAGAGGAGAAGATCATGGTTCACCGAGTCAAAGGCTTTGCTGAAGTCGGTGTAAATGAAATCAGTTTGCTTTTTTATAAGGAATCCATCATTAACCAAAGAAGTAAATTCAAGCAAATTGGTTGTGGTTGACCGACGCTTCATAAATCCGTGCTGGAAAGGTGATAAAATCGATTTACAATAATGCTGTAAGGTGGAGGTTACAATATCTTCAAATAATTTAGGAATAACGGATAGCTTAGCAATGCCTCTGTAATTGGAAATATCAGATTTGCCACCCTTTTTATAGAGAGGAATAATATTCGACTCTTTCCAAAGAGTTGGAAAGACTGAAGAATCAAGTGATAGATTGAAAAGCTTAAGCAACGGCTTGCTAAGGGAACTAGTGCACTCTTTGAGCACACAACTAGGAATGTTGTCAGGCCCAGGGGAGTCTGAAGATTTTAGGGATTTCAAAAAGCAAAGTAGAGAGGTTATGAAGTTCAATTAAAACAGCTTTGTTCTATACAAAGACTTGATTACAGATGACATACAAATTTTTTTGTTCAGCACATTACTTCATTCAAATATTACTGCTTTTCATAAGCATTTAGAATTCAAAGTCATTCAGAATTGTTTCTATTCATGTGAACTTTGACATAAAAATTTATGTTAGTGCTTTCTGGAAATCAGCCTTCAATAAAAAATCTCAGCAATATTTTTCCATCCCCAACTTTACCACAATTATTCAGGATTTTCGACTCTTGGCTAATTTGAGCAACAGAAATCATACCTAAGCCTTCGCGTCAACTTCAGTCTCGCCATCCAACCACCTTCCACTCACCCATTGCTTTCTGTGGAAATTGAATATTTTGTATGTGTGCAAAATAATTACACATTTTTATGTGAATTTTTCAATTTATATGCCGTCAAATAAACGCTGCGTGCATATCACGTCCCAATGACACGGCCAACGTGTTTGCTTTCGGCTCACTCTTTTCGTCTGTTGTCTGGGATTATTTATGTAAATTACATGCATATGCGGAAGGGGGCTTTAATCAAATCGAACCATAAACATTGAATCGAACCGAAACATCACCTTATCCTCCTTGCGATCCGTTAAAAGCCAAGTAAATAAATATGGCTGCTCTGGCCACACTGTTCATCTATATCAAGAATCATTAACATTAATCTGGCCTCGGAGCTCGCAGATAACGCTAGTCAATTTCAACTTAACCAAATTTGTTAGTATTTAAGCCAGGGTATGCAAAGAGGAGCGAGGCCAAAAAGTGAGATTGTATTGGCGTGCGAAAATAAAGCGTTCTGAGCCGCTGGGTGTTGCGAGCCATCCGAATATTGGCACAAAAAAAAAAAGAGAGCTTATGTTAAAGTCGGTCCTGCCCGACTTCGATAAACAGGTTACTCAATTAGTGTTTAATAGCCTTTCCCTATGTCAATTAACAGAGCATTAACATTAATGAAACCATTTCAACAGTATGTGAGCAAAAAGAGCATGTAGCGCCAAAAAGTATGCAACGTTTTTATAACATTTATAGCTTTCATTTATTATCCAATCTTTATGAAACTTTCAGAGATTGTAGATATTCGGCACATGCACTACACTGCAAAATATGAGCTTGACAATCTTTAAAATTGTTGGCGTAGGGACAATAGGAGTCTACATACAAAATTTGGTGGCTCTAGCTCTTCTAGTCTCCGAGATCTAGGTGTTCATACAGACAGACGGTCTGACAGACATGGCTATATCAACTCGGCTGTTGATGCTGATCAAGAATCGGAGATATTTTCTTCTGGCTGTTCCATACATTTGCACGACTTTAGTATACCCGCTTTACTCTACGAGTAACGGGTATAAAAAGAAATGCAAACAAAAAAACAGCCGCCTGCAAAACGTGATAGTAAATGGAAGAAACAAGCCGGCTGCCAACTTTTCATGGATATTTTTTAATTCAGAATATGAGAAAAAATATTAATTTTTGATTTAATAAAAAATAATTGCTAAGAAACACGAACTTTAAACTTTTAAACGGGTGGCTCATATCACCCCACAAATTTTTTAAATGTCAAATAATCACTTTTTTCAAAATGAAATGAAAAAACCCCAAACATTTTTTGTCAAAAAACTAACGATGGGCAAAGTTACATGCACCTTTTAACTAAAATACAAAATTTACAGAACCAAAAAATTATAGATATGATCTTGTGATCCCCATCTTGTAGCTGCAGTGCGAACATTTCTATCTATAAAAATGGGCTCCCACACGACTGAGAATTTTTTGTAAACTTTGATGTGTAAGCTCACAAGTGGCGCCTTCTAGCGGTTCATAGCGGACTGTAGAGGGCGCAACTTAGTTTAATAATATTTCGCCAAAAGCTTAGTTCACAGAAGCTTTTTGAATACACTGGAGCGCATAAGTATTTTGACAAAAAAATTTAAAAATTTTGATCAGATACTGGTATTAATGAACGCTAACGATAAAACTTTGGTAGTCTACAATCACCTGTAAGGGTTGGAAATTATAAATGAAATTGTCCAATGGGGGATGGCATAAGTATTTTGACAAGATTCCAAAATGGATTTATTTTCGCCATATCGCCATATTTTTTCCAAAAAGTAAAAAAATAAAGATACAGCACTGCAATTTGGCACTTATATTTGAAAGGACAAATGTAAGCTTCGAATAAAATTATGACTCGATTGCACCGCACCTTCACCTACCTGCCACATAGCTCCGACAACCTTCCAAAACAAATCATTCTCACCAGCCACTAGTCTGGCGATAATTTGTAGATGGATTATGCAAAAGTAAGTGTGTATATTATTTGGGGGCATGAAATAACGCCAGGTGAAGCCCGCGGGCTTTATTTCACTTTCAGGAGTGAAATAACGCCCGCGGGTTTTATTTCACTCTTAAGAGTGAAATAACGCCCACGGGTGATATATTACTTTTTTTCTAAAAACTCATAGAATTTGACTGTCATAAAAAAGTAACTAATTAATTAAAGATCCGCTGATTTCTTAAGATGCATCGACCTCCCACTGATCTTCATAGCACAGAGAGAAAATCCGTTATAAGCGTAACGAAATCATGAATTCTTGTGAACGTAAGTCTGCATTACCGTTTTTTCTTAAATTGGTATTGTGTTGAATTGACAAATTTTTTTTTTTAAAATCGCGCGATTTTTAAAAAAAAATTTTGCCTGCGGCACTACTTTGAACAGAAAGCCGCATAGCAACGTTTCAACGTTTCTAGGTATAAGATCAATTATTGTGATTAATAGACATGGAACCATTTAGATTATATAGGTCTTTTAAAATTTATAGAAGTAAACCTTAATGGCCATACTACTAATAGTATGTCCAAAAAAATTTTTAAGTTTACTCACTTTAATTCGATCCTGAAAGTGTTGATAGTCAAAGTGACCAGATGACCTTAGTGTGGCAAACTTAATTGAAGGCTATACATTTTTTTCTTTCCCTCAAAAAAATAACAAAGAACGGAGAAAATTGTAAAAGGAATTCTAGTTAGAGATTTAAAACCAACTTTCGAAAGTATCGGGCTTTATAAATTGATGGAAGATATTCGATATAAGGATGTTTAGTCAACTGTCACCTAGACGAATGAAACTGTTTCGCTCTTGTTTTACTCATCTTTTTTCCTTTTCCGACTGTTTAAACGACCTTTATACTCTTTAACTTGTAGTTTTTACAGGCTCGAGGTCTTACTATGTTATTGACATAGCTTTAAACAGAGGCACACAACACAACAAAGGAGGCTTCAGGTTGATCGGACGACGTTTCATGAGGGACCAACCTCACTCATCAGCGATCTTCAGCCTGAAATGTCTGTCCAAACAGCAGTCTCTCCATGCCTGCGACGGCAAAACCGTTTGGGAATTCCAAAGGGCAGCTTTGCGCGCAAAACACCAAAAAGACAGCTTAAGACAGCCATTCCCCTTTTCCTTAAAAAAACCCTGTTTACTTATCATTTTCTTCTTAATGACAAAAGTGAAATAACTCCCGCTTGGCTTTATTTCACTTTTGAAAAGGAGATATCGCCCTGTCTGTCTGTCTTACGCTCTCGTTCAGTTCATTTATATATTCCTTATAGTCACAAAGGAGAAATTATGCCACCAATGAATGAGAAATACCGCCCGCGGGCGTTATTTCACTTTCAAAAGTGAAATAACGCCACTCCCAAAAAGTGAAATAAAGCCCGCGGGTGTTATTTCACATTTTTGAAAGTGAAATAATGCCCGCGGGCCTTATTTCACTTTTGAAAGTGAAATAACGCCCGCGGGTGTAATTTCACTCTCACTCACTCATTCGTGGCGTTATTTCACTTTTGAAAGTGAAATAAAGCCCGCGGGCTTTATTTCACCTGGCGTTATTTCATGCCCCCATATTATTTAATAAGCCTAAATTTTAAAAACATATTTTTACTCAGATTTAAAAGCGGTGCTTTTGCATAACCAAAACAAGTTTTCATCAACTCCGCTGGCATATGGTACAAATATAAAAGAACAGTACAATATTATGGATAGAATTCTCATAAAAATAAATTATGCTCATCATTAAGGGAAAATTGTTGCCGACTTAAAAGTTTTAAGCATACTCTTAGGCATGCAAGGTGGATAGACAAAATATCCATGTTATTTTTGTATGTGGTATAGTATTGGGTATACAATCGAACTTCAATTAAAAAACAAACACCAGCCAACAATCGATTTGCTGAATAAGAAGAGATGGTACTATTGTAGTCAGGATGTAAGTATTAATTGTTGATTTGACCGGAGATTATCATGGCCCTACAAGGTAACTTCTCCCAAACAGTCCAGCATCGTGAAAAATATATGTGACTATGAAAAAGTATATTTAAATTTCCCACCTAACATTCGGAAAGTATATTTTTCGGGGCTGTTATTTTAACTGAAAAGTTATTCTGTAAGCACATTAAAAAAGAATACTAGATAACCGATATTTGCTCAGAAAAACGCGAAAAACATCGGAAAACGATAACAAAATTCATCTAAACAACATTTGTCTGACAAAGAATTAAATGGACTACTATAATAAAATCTAAAAAAAAATAGCTTGGAGCAAATTTGTTAAGCCAGCAAGGGTTAATGTTGGAATTTCAAAAAAAAGTTATTAATACCAGATCTGTAACTCTTATTTATCAGCCATCGCGTTACTTCTATGAAAGCATTAAGTATATTATAATATAAGAGAATCATCTCGTCGCTGTCAGAATTAACAAGCTTATAAAAAATCAGATGGTCCTTTCGCGAGTTATTTCATGTTAAGTGAGCAAAATGCGCACAAAACGGTTTTTGGGCCATATCTTCAGATTTTGGGGGTTTGGGAAGTGCAATACGCGACCTGCTCTACAGCATACGCTAGGTCAATTCCCATAAAATATAAGTTTATATACAAAATTTCGATTGGAATAAAAATCTTTCAATTGATATTCCAGGAATACATTTTCGACATTAAAATTGTGGATCGGATAGACTAATGGGGGAATACACCTACCTACATGCATGGTACAATCATTACCGATACGGCGCAGATTTTTTTTGAGCACTGAGCTTTTGCTTTTGCACAAACGTTTTGCGTACTTTGCTGAGGGCGCACACTGGGAGCGTCATACCTTAGTTGTTATAGCATGCCTACCTGCACCGAGTTCTAACATTAAAATACAAGACACTTGGTTTCCATTCTTTTAATTATTATATTTTATTATGACTTTAAATATTATAGTAGATGTGGGGATATTTGATGCGTTTACAAAATGTCTTGGATGCGCCGCCCCCACTTTGCTATGGGGATTGTGAGTGGGTGGGGGTGCTTCGGCACTGAAAACACACATTACACACGCACAACATAACTTACAACAACAAAAAAATGTTACAATGCCTTCATCAGTGTTAATATAACATTTTCCATTTTCTCAATGTTTCGATGCTTCCGTTTAGCTTTCAGACGAAATGCAATTGATTTCTCATACATTTTAAATGTACGAAAATATAAGGATTAGGAGGGAATGGGAAGGAAAATTAATATGAAATGAAAAATGAACACAAAGAAGCTACAAAATGAATGAAATGCAAGGGGTTAGTAAGGGGAGATGGTGGGATATGATTTCGCTGCTCAATTTAAACGCTGAGTGACTGGCAGCTTCTTGCGACGACGTCGCAACTGTTGACTACGATCCCAGTACTCATAGTAGCGTTCCTGTTTCAACCACTCCTGATATTTATACCACCACTCCTCCCATTTGATATAGTCCTGCAAGGGATGGCAAATATTAAATTCGGGTCACAGTACGGTCCATTGCAGGTGCATACCTTCAAATCCAGATCCCTTAGATAGCCACGACTCTTGTAGTACTCGTAACGCACGCGTACATCATCCCACGAGAGCATACCCGACGGCGCTGTGGTGGCCAACTCCTCCGGAAAGTGCCCGGCTGGCGCGGGTGAATACGAATAACGACGCGGTGGCGACTCGAGACCCTCCTCGATCATTACTTTCAGTGCACCGCCGGCCGAATCTTTGGTGATGCGCATATTTTCCATATTGCTGCGATCGATGCTCCATTGGGCCATTTTGCCGAAACGTTCCGAGAGCGTTAAGCGCGTGGTAGCCGAGAATGTGGGCAACGAGCTGACCTCATCACTATCGGAGCCGCCCGAATCATCCGAATCCGATGAGGAGTTGGCGTTGCCATCGCTGGGCTGCGGATGTTTTTTACGTTTCTCGCCTTCGATTTTGATGCGCGGTCGCAGCTGCCAAAGAGAATGGGAATGGAATTAGAGGGGAATATACAAAATGAAATTCATTTGGCTCACCTCCTTCTCTTTTTTCTTCTTTTTGGCCTGTTGGGCCGCTGAAGGAGCCACTGATGAGGCTGTGGCCGGTTCTGGTGGCTCTGGCGGACGATGTTTCAAGCGCGGATCTTCTGGCGGCGGCGAATGACGCGACGACCGACCGATTTTCATATGCGCATCCGACGACGAGGAGCCCCGACGCGACTCGTGACTGATGTGATGCATTTTGGCCTCACGGTATTTATCCGGACCAACTACCGAACCTCCAACGCCACGCACGGGTGGAGGGGTCGTGGGGCGACCATGAACACGACCATGCGATTCGGGTGGCGGCAAGGGTGGGCCACCGGCACGATAATGCCCACGCGGTTTGGGCGGCGGCGAACGCGGACCGCGAGATCTGTAAAAGAAAGGAAAAATTATAATTTGAATTGCTATTTTTGTGATTAATCCTTACCGAGATCTATGACGATGGCTGGGCGAGCACAGTGAACAGGAATCATCTGAGCTGCTGCTCATGGAGCTGTTTGAACGCGAACGCATCGAATGCTGCAGGAAAAATACCAACAATTAATGTTCCCTGCTTATCTATTTTCGGGGCTAACTTACCCTGGGCGGCGGTGATGGCGGACGCTTGGAACGCGGCAGAATGTGGGCCCCCGAGGGCAAGCCACGCTTATCCGACGGCGGCGGCAATGGCGGTGAACGACGACGACCCAACGGTGAACGCGACGCATTTGGCGGCTTTCGTCCGCGCACGGAGGACGAAGACCCACCCGAAGGTTCGGGTGGTGACCGAGGACGTCCATGGCCGTTGCCCGGACGACGCATCATCTCGTTGGGTGAACGCGGCATGGGAGGTGAGCGCGGTCCTCCGCCGCCACGTCCCACCCCCACCTCGCTCCATGCCATGCATGGGCATTGGTGGCGAACGTCGACGCGAATGGGGTGGTGACAAAGGTGGCGATTTGCGCAAACGCGACCGACTACGCGAGTGTGGCGACCGAGAGCGCCCATAACGTGCAGGCGGACCCGGTGGTGGTCCTCCGGGCGGTGGATAACGACTACCATAGGAGGGAGCAACACCAACTCCTGCTACCCCAGCTCCATCTCGTCCGTCTCGCTCGGATTCACCGGAACTGCTCTCGCCCTGAATGTACATCTTCTTGTAGCCCGTGTGACGCCAGCGATTTGGATCCTTCTCCTCGGCCTCGATTAGCTTCTTATCCCAATAATCGTTGGTGGTGTTGGCTCGTGCCTTCTTCATCACGTTGTCGATTTCGCGTCGCTTACCAGCGGGTAGAGAGGGATCTGCAAATGGGAGGAGAGAAGTGTTAGACAGCGGCTTTGAAACTGGTTTCTATTAAAGCTTCTGATAGATGAACAAGGTCAAGGTAGTTCTCGGAAATTTTCCTTGTCTCTCAACTAGTTATAAAGCACCAAAGAGCATACAATGCACAGACTGGACATCTCTTAGTAAATGCAAGCAGAAAGAAATCGAAGTATGGAGCAGGTACAAGGCATTCTCATGAATGAAATCAATATTTGCAAGCAGATTTGGATGTCAACCAGCAAAGCGAGATATCACCATTTTCGCATTCGAAGGAGACCCAGAAGGGATGCCAAAATGTCAGCAAAGGTCTCCACAGGAAGTTGGTTGAGCACCACCCAAAGGACACCGACAAGAGCAACAGAGCAGTGTCTCGTCGATTGCGCCAACTAAGCCTTAACTAAGCAATTAAGTTGGTCGAAATTGCCTTCAAGGAAGCTACGGCCTGATGGTATCGACTCACTTGGATCCTTGGGAACCAGCTACCTGAAAGCCAATTTTACCCTGTCCCCTTTACATACCTATAAAACCATGACATGCGAAAAGGAAACTCCTAAAAATTTATGTCCTGTAACTAGACAATCGACATTCGCTCTATAATCCACCACCTTATGTCCTATTTCCCTTCTCATTTTTGTTTTCAAATCTTACACTTATCCTTTCGTACTGTGTTCTGTGTTTTGATTTGGTACCGCAGGACTTTTTCTAAAAACCAAGGCCGTAAACCGGTTCGAAACCAAACCCTGAAGAACTTCTAAATTTATTACCTTCACCGGATCTCCTCTGTCTGAAAAAAGCAGTGATCGCAAATAAGAGTTATGAGTTGATCAAAATCAAACCTTTTAAACATAATTTAGATGAATGGATATATCTTAGATATACTAATTCAGGATGCAGAAAACAGGATAAACCTTAATTTTAAATTTTTATTATAAAAATTTATTTTAAATTTTTGATTTAAATACAAAAATAACTTTCTAATAAAAATTTGATTTCAATTTTTTATTAAAAATCATAATTTAACGCTTATTTTCAATTTTTTGAATAAAAATTAATAATAAAGATTATTTTTCATTTTTTAGGGTAAATACTAAAATTATTTTTAATTTTTATAAAAAAAATCGGAAAATAATTATTGTTTTTCAATTTTTATACCCTTGCAGAAGGTATTATAAAATTGTGCGGATGTTTGTAACGCATTGAAGGAAGCATCTCCGACCACATAAAGTATATATATATTCTTGATCATATATTCTTGATATATATTCTTGATCAGCTAAATTGAATAACCCTGTCCGTCAGTCTGTTTCTATGATATCTCCTCCGTCAGTTTTAAAGATATCCTCACCAAACTTTGCATGAAGTCTTTTGGTACATATACGCTGCACATTTATCGGAACTGGCCGGATCGGATGACTATAGCATATAGCTGTCATAGGAACGATCGGTCGAAAAACTAGTCTTAGTGAGAAAAACTTTTTTGTTTTTAATGGAAACGCCTCCAAAGTACGTATTTCTTAGTTTTCTATCCTTTCCCATGATTTCACTAAGTTTGGTCGAAATCGGATGACTATAGCATATAGCTGCCATAGGAACGATCGGTCGAAAAACTAGTTCTAGTGAGAAAAACATTTTTGTTTTTAATGAAAACGTCCTTATCATTGGCATACACTTATTTTATATACTTTTACACAATTCTACAAAGTTTTATCAAAATCGGATGACTATAGCATATAGCTGCAGTATGAATGATCTGTCGAAAAAGAAGTTCTATTGAGAAAAACTTTTTAGTTTTAAATGGGATCGCCTCCGAATTTCGTAATTAACAAAACTCGTACAGTGCATTATGCTTTTCCATGATTTCACCAAGTTTGGTCGAAATCAGACATTTATATAGTATAGATCCCATAGAAAAGTAAGGTCAAAAAAGTAGTCTTAGTTAGAAAAACTTTTTTGTTTTCAATGGAAGCTGCAAGGGTATACAAAACTTCGGCCGAGCCGAAGTTAACTTTCCTCTATTTTTTTTTTTTAATTGAAAATAAAAATTGAATGTAAATATCTTGGGAACCGAGTAGTGTATTATTAAAGTAAGTAAAATGGCTTGACACAGCCCCAAAGGACCAAAAGTCGAGCCTATCTCAATCTCTTGGCTTGTGCGCTTCTAATTTTCGCAGAAGAGAAAGGGACCTACAGTTTATCGCCGAATCCGAATTCGAACCTAACAACTCAGCCAACTTACATTTTCTAAACCGAGCAGTTAAGCTTTAATATACACTCATGGACAAAATAATAGGTGTGAAAATTTTTTTTTTAATATCGATTTAAGCCGATATAAACATATCATTTAATATGGAAGATAAATTTTTTTAATATGGTCAGACTGTTTCGGTGAAAATTGGGTGAACTCCCGGAATTATTTACCTTTCTGGGAAAAATTGTGGATTTTTTTATTGGTTAGACTGCAAAACCGGATGGTCAATAAAATAGGTGTATGAAGCAAAACATTAACCTGTAGTTTATAAATACAATTATTTGGTTGCAGAGTTAAGGTATTAGGAAAATATAACTAAATGGGGACTTAATAATAATTAAAATTGTTTTAGATGGGCCGTGGGCATCACTGTAGTGCGGAGGAGAAAAGGCTCATTCGACGACTCCGAGATGAAGGAAAACCGTATAAATTCAACGTTCGGCGACGATTGGCAATAGCAAACCTACCAGGTAAGATTGCTCGCAGGGTTCCTTTGCTTCGGTCGGCAAATTAACAGATGAGGAACAAATTTGCATTAGTTCGTAGAACCTGGTGCGGACCGGAGGGTGAGAAATAATGGCGTAATATCCTCTGGAGTAATGAAACCAAAATAAATTTATTTGAAAATGATGCCAAAATGAATATTCGTCGTCCGAAAGGCAACACACTTATAAAAATGTGAAACATAGAGGTGGTAGCCTAATGGTATGGGGCTGCTTCTCATGGTATGATGTTGGTCCGATTCTTTGTATTGACGGAATAATGGACAGATTCGTATACAAAGATCTATTGGAGACGGTTATGCTACCATATGCCGAGGAGAATATGCCACTTTTATGGAAGTAGTACAGGATTGGTTCCGAGAGCAAAATGTGGATGTTCTTGAGTGGCCAAGTCAATCACCGGACCTCAGTCCCATCAAGAATCTCTGGGGTGAACTCAAAAGAGAGGTCGGAAAGACTTTTTGTCAAAATAAAAAATCAACGTTGGGATATTGTCCAAAGAGCATGGTACAACATTCCAATTGGAACTTGTCGCAACTTAATATCCTCCATGCCAAGACGAATGGAGAAAGTCTTGCAAAATAATGGCGGATATACCGGTTACTAGCTGCCAGACTTAGTTTAGTATAAAACAAGACCAAAAATAGTGAAATTCGGTCTTAGACCGAATATCTCATGTAAAGGATATTGGTGTACTGTTTGACCAGAAATTGTGTTTTAACACTCACATCGCCGTCACAGTAAATAAAGCCAAAGGAGTATTGACTTTTATTGAGCGTTGGTCTAACAAGTTCGACGACCCCTATACAACGAAAACTTTGTACATATCCTTAGTACGACCTATTTTGGAATTTTCCTATTATGTTGCAGATAATTGTTAACCAAATAAATAAAAAATAATCAACAAATAATAAAAAAATAATAATCTACAAATAATTTAAACATTTATCTTCGTACACCTGTTATTGTGTCCAGCCAAAATTGGCGGATTTAAGGAAATATTTGATAAAGTTGTATTATAAAGGTTGTTGTATTTAAAGACAATTAATATAAGTTTTGAAAAAACTTTGATTTGTTGAGATTAGAGAAGATATGAATGAACTAGAGAAGATATAAATTTAAAAATCATCTGTATTTTTTTAATTTTATAAAAAATTTAAAAATAATTTGTATTTTTAATTTTTATCATAAAAAATTAAAATTAATCTTTATTATTAAAAAAAAATTGAAAATAAGCGTTGAATTATAATTTTTAAT
Source organism: Lordiphosa collinella (assembly GCA_018904265.1). Lineage (NCBI taxonomy): Eukaryota > Metazoa > Arthropoda > Insecta > Diptera > Drosophilidae > Lordiphosa > Lordiphosa collinella. The sequence continues at coordinate 38,433 of JAEIFV010000341.1, read as the reverse complement.
AAAAAATTGAAGTTTAATTTTTATTCGTAATGTATTTATTTTTAATCAAACATAAGAGTTATTTTTCAATCTTTTGTTAAAAAATATTGGGAATATTACGTCTATGAAAAGGGGAACAAAGCAAAATTCAAGTTGTAACATGGCGATACAAACTAAGTTGAAGCCAAGAAGTGCCCTACAAAATGTTATGGGGACTCTGCGACATTTTACCAGTCAGTATAAAGTAAAGAAAAAGGAAAAAAGTCTGACCAAAATTTCAGCTCGATAGCTTGCGTAAGATATCGCCAGCAGATTCAATCGACATCAAGATACAACCGGCGACTTCTTAAAAAATCCCGACATATAGTTATGGTAAAATTAAGGCCCTCAGCAGACCGAATACCTTACACAAAAGGTGTAAGCGGCAAATTCGAAATCTCATGGTTTAAGAAAACATGTCTTGATTCAATCAAGCGCTATTTAAGGCTTAAGGTTTCCAAAAGATGAGTATACGACGACTTCCAGCAGGTAATTTTTTTTTTGCTGATAACTAAAAGTTTAACCTGTATGGTTTGGGCAGCCTTGGACATGAACCAATAGGTCTCCGCCTTGCTTTTTACCAACTAACACAATGTAATTTTTTGCAATTTTTTGTAATTTGATGTACATTTTTCTGTAAATTTTGTTACTTAGTTTTCAAGCAACTGTAAAATTGGTTTTAAATAAATTTATTATTATTATTCAGACGTCGGTGGACAATTGCATGTTCCAAAATGGTTTGGTGCTACATAAATCCGGCCTCTATAAGGACCAATCGTTGCAACTCGATCAGAATTCCCAAAATTTGAGCGTCCTGAGAATTGTCTGTGAACTGAACAGAATCGTTTTCATTTGTGGTTTTCGCTTCGGTTTAGCATTTTCGAAGGAAGAGAGGGAAGACGACATATACTACCATTGTTTTCATGAAATGGCGGCTTAATAACGGGACTGAGGGAAGCTGGAACCAAAATTCGGTTCAGAACCGGTTTGCATCCCTGCGGAAAATATAATATTTTTTTTATTTCTTCTATAAGATGATCTATCTATGCATTGTATGATCTTTGCTAGTAATTGTTAAATCGCGTGCGCTAAACTACTATGTAGTCTTTCAAATGGAAATTTCTACACATACATGTCGAAAAAATTCTAAATGTTTCTACAATTTAATGAAAATATACAGACAGAAATCATGGTGGGCATAACTTTAATTTCACAATCTTTTCGCAGTGACAAGACATTGCCATTTCATTGCCCTGCATTTGATTTTTTGCCTTTTCTACAAGCCCAAAGAACTCGAACCATAAGTGAGGCTCAGATCTCACCAGCTAGTACCTGTAATGCGTGCAGCTGTCGGCTGCCTGTCCATGTGCAGCCTGCGCGAAGCCATCGCTCGATGCGATTCGATACTCTCGGATTAGCAGAAATCGCGCACGATTATGTTAAATTGCTTGATTTACGCGCGTCAACACTTTTTACCATTTCAATTCAAATTTTCTTATTTTTTTTCTTTTTCAAAAAATACACACATAGATATGTAGCTGCAAATATATTACAATTATAGAACAGGAGAGAGAGAGGGCATTAGAAATGGCGTACAACAAACAGCAATTAACAACAACAACAATATCATCAATGAGAGGTGGAAGAGAACGCACGAAATAAAGACGCGAACGCGTGGGCAGGACAACAAAGCGACGAAAGTCTGGAAACGCAAGAAAAGATTAGCCGAGCACGTCGCGGCTGCCCAAAAAAATGTTCCATAACGTAGACGGATACGCGTAGGAGATTGTCAAAATGGGGGGGAGGGGGAGCGCAAGTTTGTGAGAGGGGAAGTGTACATATGTTTGTTCAACCCATGCCGCGACCGTGACGCGTGGAGCCTGCAGGCAGACCCTTCGAAGTAGTGGTAGACCACGCAAAGTCCACAGCCACATACAAATCCGATCCGGACCCGGCTTTTTGCATATCCGTTGCTTTATCTTCAATTTTAAGTTCTTTTTTCTTGATCTGGCACGCAGACCCTCACACACACACACACACACACAAAATACTTGCTTTGTCAGCAAGAGCGAGAGCGAGACAGAGACACCCGAGACCCGACGACGAGAATTGAATTGTTCAGTATTTGGAAACGATAATAACAGGCACTAAACTAAATTGCTTACATTTTGTCACGTTTTGCTTGCACGCTTGTGTTGTTTTTGAGTAGTTTAATTATAGTATTTAGTTTTCAATTCAATTTGACAAACACACGGTTGGCATTTTCAGCGACGGCCATATTTGTTATGACCGTTTGCTGCGTAGCTGGAAAATACCAAGAGAAAAACTATCGATTTCGATATTAGCTTGAAAACAGCTGAACTTTGTACCAGTGCTGCCAACCTTTCAGAGCCTAAGCAGGCTAAGTCACTAAACACTTAAGGCCTTCTTCTGGTCTAGGAGACTGAATTTGACCTGTTTTTGATTAACTTGTGGAAAAAACTCGGGTAAACAAAAACACATACAAAGGGGAATGTCTGTCTTAGGCAGTCTTTTTGGTGTTTTGCGCGCATGCTACTTTTGAATTCCTAAACAGTTTTGCCGTCGCTGGCATGCAGAGATTGCTCTTTTGATAGACATTTCAGGCTCACGATCGCTGATGAGTGAGGATTTGGTCCCTCATGAAACGCGTCCGATCAACCTGAAGCCTCCTTTGTTGTGTAGTGTGCCTCTGTTTAAAGTTTTTTATGCCAATCATGCCTTTCGCTATGTACAACTATAAAATACCACTCAATTTAAAATTAGTGTGTTTCTACTAGCGGCAAGTTGAACTTTCGCTTTCCAATTGGCTTCGTCAATTCGACGTTGTCCAGGTTAATTAGGGACGCGTCTTATGGACCAGTCTAGTAAACCTCCGAATAAAATTTTTCCAGTCAATAATAGTGGGCCTGGACACCCAAAATCGTTTCAAGAAATTGATTCAGTACAAGTGTCCCAAACAACAAACTTGCTATTCGGATACGAGGAGGATCAAAGAATGTGTGGACACTTCAAAAACGCACTTCTTTTTTGCTTCTCTAGAGCTCTTCTGGACACGGAAGTGTGGTTGAACGGGACGTACGTTAAAAGCAGCGTGATCTCCACAAACATTATCTCCTACGACTAGGAACTCATAGCGTATTACACGGCATGTCGAGTGATGGTGGTGGTTAACGAAATGCTACAGAAACAATTTTAATTTATAAAGACAGTTAAGGCAAAAAACACTGTTTTTTATGCAAAAAATGCAACTTTCAAACAATTTTTACCATTGAACCGCGGGAGTCCCCCGCGATGAAGACGAAGAAGTCTTGTAAATTCGCGGTCCACGAGGATATTTTTTCAGAATTTTGGTGAGGGGTAGCTCTACTAAACAATACCGAAGTATTTGCATACATTCATTAATGATCCATATATAAATTATTCTTTTTTGGGATAATAATAATAAAAGTCTATCTTAAGGCAATTCCACTAAAGATCTGCCCAATCCAATTATTCTAAAATTCGTTAAAATACATATAAAATATAGTTTTGATGACCGCTAAAATTTGAAACTTCCTTGTTCGGCGTTGGCAAAACTGTTTTCGTTGCCTGATCGACGGTCTGCCACAAATGACTTTTTTCGGCAGGAGTGGGTAAAATTGCCGACGTCAAAGCAGAAGCGAAAACTAGGCATGAATTTTATAATGAGGGAACTGAAGGGCATACATAGGAGAAATACACAGACATAGACGTGCGTCTCGATCTGCGGTTGATTTCGCACTGAACTGGCTGAGCTCTCTGTCGCTTGTACAATGGCTGCGGGGTTCCAGGCTCAGCGAATGAAGTGTATGCAGAAAAACCACAGTTTTAAGGCTCTATATTTAAGTGACCACTAAGCACTTAAATATAGAGCCTTCAAACCTTAATTAAGACATTCATTTATGGGAGGGACGAATGTAAGAAGAAATGGAATGGAGAATCACCTCAAAAAAGAGCGACGCAGGCGCAGTGGTAGTGTAATACATGTAAAAGTAAAAAGGATTGTCTAGTTGACAGAGCCCCAAAGGGCCAAAGCCGAGCCTCTCTCAATTTCTTGGATTGTGCGCTTCTAATTTTCGCACAAGAGAAGAAAGGGATCTACAGTTAAACTTGAGAAGCTTTTCATGGCTAATTACTACAAAGCTGGCGCCAACAGCAGATAGCCGTGACCGGGTGTAAAGTGTCCGTCTGTCCGTCCGTCTGTCTGTCTGTCTCAGAGATGGTAAGAGATAGAGGTTTGACAAGTATGGGAAATATGCTTCTTATACTTGCAGGCAGATCAAGTTTATTTTCAATTTTGGCCACGCCCCACCCGCCCCCGCAATATCGAAAAAACGTCATATCTTCCACAGTTTTATAGATAGAAGGTTCGAACGAATTTAGTATTCGGGATTCTTTATCGATCCGCTTCAGGAATCTTAAAGATCGGATGAACGATATTCGAGTTATAAGGATATCAAACAATTATGGGCAGCATCGGTTGCAACGGTGATGGGCAGCACTTCACATGTACAGAGTAGGTTATAGTCGGGCTTGACCGACTATCTTTCTTGTTTAATATTTTGCCTGCGGTGCAGAATTGAGAGGTTTCTTTTAGTCTTCATCTGTGGTGCATCTATTACAATACCACTGCTATATTCACCAAAAACTGGAAGAGGGAGAGGAAGAAGCTGTGGAAAATTTGGAAGAGGAGGAAGGGATGAAAGGATTGGGAGAGCAAGCGGTGAATGGATTGGATAATGAGGAAGGAAGCCTCCGTGGTGTGTATGCTAAAATTATATTTGTTCGTCAATAGCACAAAGACAAAGTCGGAGTCGAATAAGAAATAGGGTAAATATCAAACTTGTAGAAAATTTGCATTGAATTTGTTTCAAACAGAAACATAATTCGAAAAGCATATGCGATTAAAAATATTTAATATGGGCAAAAACATTTCAAAATTAATTTACAAGAATGATTCGCACGTAAATTTTATAATCGCGGTCTACGAGATATTTTTATAAAATTTTGGAATATAGGATGGGAAGTAAACATTAATTTTTCTAATCCCATGTTTATCAGAGTGCTAGATTTTTAACGGGTCGTAGGGGTATACATGATTGATGGTGCCGTGTCCGATTTTCATACAAAAATTCATAAAAGTACTTTAAGTGTTACTGAACAATGTGCTAATGAAAGTATTGCAAAATATTTAACAGTTTACTCAAAAAAATCTTTAAAGGGTTTTTTTTTGCCCGTTATCCCATAACCCCCCTTAAAGTAAATTCAATCGAGGTTTTAAAATTTCACTAGTTTTAAAGTAAAGCCATTTTCAAATCGGATATATATTAGGTGATGCTTTTGTGATGTATATTTATTAGAACACTTCACAATTTTTTTTTCACTCACGATATTTATTTGTAAATATCATTGTTGAAGATTTCTTTTCTAGTAATTAAGGCCTCCTTTATGTTGAGCGATATACAAATCCTGCTAAAAAATCACCCTTGGTGAAAAAATTAAAAAATGAAAAGGATTTTTGTTCCACAGCCCACCGTTCCAGTCTGACTTTAAATAACCGATGCACTTAGCTATAATTCCCAGAAATGGAGGGTAAAATAGCTAAATTGGCAACACTGCTTCGCACAAATACCAAAAATAGTCGATAAATAGTAGTCGAACATGGTCACACTAATAATAGGGTCTCACTAATCTCAATTGGTCGCACTAATCTCTTGCAGACCTTGCCAAATCCAAAAATCCGAATAAAAAATGCAGCGCGAGGAAAAGCACTTCGAGATGACCCTGGACGCGGTCTTGCAGCGCCTGAATGACCTCAAACTGGCTGTGCTCTCCATGATCCAGAAGCTAGAGATGGAATATGAGACCATCAATTGGCCAACATTCCTCGATAACTTCGCCATCATCTCTAGCCATTTGACCGGTCTGACCAAAATCCTGGCCAAAGAACAGTGTCCACCGTTGAGGAATCGCACCGTACTGCCCCTGCTGGTCTCCATGGATCGGGACGAGACCTTAATACAGGTCACGGAAGGACGTGTCCCGGTCTTCTCGCACGACATTGTTCCCGATTACCTGCGCACCCGGCCCGATCCCATCACCGAACAAAAGATGCAACAGAATGAACAAAAGGCCGCCAATCTGACCAACGATGCGGCCATGAAGCAGGTGACTCAATACAACAAAGTCGTGTCGCACGTCTTGGATATGGTGAGCAAGGCTCGGGAGGAATGGGAGATTGAGTCCTCATCCCGCACGGGCATACAACAGACCAGCAGCATGGCGGACACTCAGATGCTGGTGGCTGCCGTTGGCATGGGCAAGGGCCTGAAGATGAACAATTATGGACCGGGTCCTATGATGGTGCCTCCTTCCATACGTGCACCATCGCCCATGGGTGGCCCAGGCGTTCCGTCCATGAGTCCGGGCAATGTGCAACAGCAGCTGGGCAAGGCACCCTCGGCGGTGAAGACCAACATCAAATCGGCCAATCAAGTGCATCCATTCTCGAGATAATCTTTATTTTGCTCGTTGCCGTTGTTGCGTTTCGAAGTACATACACATATAGAATAATATCTTTCCCAGTTTCGGGGGAATGTGGGAGGCGTTATAAATATACTACAAATAGAACTAATCCTAAGTCTTGAGTTAAGCCAACATAAACCAAAACAAAACAATGTCAAATCAGTTTGTTTGGGGCTGGGCATGCTTCTCCTTGATGAGTATCTCGTGCAGCTTTATGTCCTCCGGTGTGGAGGTATCAATCAGTTCCAGGCACAAGGCACGCGTCTCATCTTTGACTTTGTTGTATCCACGTACAATCCCAATGAATTTTTGGCCTAAGGTTAGCTCGCGAAATCGCTGGCAATTCTCCTTCGACCACACCACATCAGTCAGTTGAATGCCTGAGAGGAGGAGAAAGTGTTTAAAAAGGGAAATTAATTATTTTTAAGTATTTAATTTTTATTTCAATTGCAACAACGTCTACTAGACACAGTTACATTATAATACAACAAAAAAGGATAAAAAACGGAAAACAAATATTAATTAGAACGCCTTCTGATCCGTTAGGGGTAATTTTTTGGTCACAATGACTAGCTACGCTCCATCTCGCAACGTTGGTGATCAGAAAAGTACTTCAAGCTATGTAAGGGCAAGATTGTAAAGAATAAAAGGCCTAAAGACTTCATTGGAAATGTAACCACTGATTAGAGGAAACATTGTAGTCCTTACCCAGAATGCAAAACGAACAATTGGAGGCATATAAAGAAAAAGTAACAGGAAGCCTCAAGAGTAGATAGACGTTTTCATTTTTTTTGACATTAGTGTTTGTACCATTTTCAGTTCTCTAAGAAACATTCATATATAAAATAAAACCATATTTTAAAGCTTGGCTTAGAGCCGTCAGCTTTCCTATAAAAATAGGAAAAAATATAAGATCTTGATATTAATTAAATAAAACTATTTTACATCAACTAAAGTTTTTTAAAAATCCTCATTTAATATTCTCCTAAATAATATAGCACCGTCAATATATTCTGCCAGGTTTGCCCAACCCATGGCACCATCTAAAGCCGCGATGACCTCCTCTACCTCCCTTCTTAACAAATCGACATCGAAACTCTTGCAGAATAGGGCATAGTTTAAATGCTTGATTAAAAACACTTCGCTCGATCTGGCCATGTTCACATGTTCCTTCTTAGTTTCATCTGCTATGGCTGTGAGTAGAGGTACACTTCCTAATATCCATTTCCACCAAGGGTGATGTTATGATCCTCAAGTTTTCTTTTAGCGACGCGTACCATCCAATCCCCTTTCGGAGCATATACCGAGAAAATATATGCGGTAATCTGGTGATGTTGTACTCGAAAAGTATTCTCTATATATATCTGAGGTGCAGATTTAGGCTATAAATATTTTCGTCTTCTAGGCCTGCATCGATCTCTAGTAGGTAGTTAAGCGTATTTTCCGCTAATTTAAGTATCCGTTTTACGAAATACCTATACGAAATACCTTCCTCGCTTACCACGCCTCCCAAAACTTGTGCCCCATAACATAGAACGGCTCTACTTAAGGCATTGCATACATTTCATTTTGCGCTAAGATTCAGGTTATCGCTTCTTAAAAATTTTCCCCGTACGGTATTTATGCTTCCTTTTGCTTCTTTTAGTCTGGCATTCACATGTTTTTTTAAGCTCATAGTGGGTGTTAATACGACTTCAAGGTGATTAAATTCCGAAACAACTTAAACAGCCTCCGTCTGAAAGAACCATTTTTCTGATGCTGCCAGTCTTCTTCCTTTTCGAAACACCATAATTTGCGACTTTGATCTGTTGACCTCCATTCCCCACATATTGCAGTAGCTTTCTAGTCTTCTTATAATGTCCTGCAGTGTGTCGAGCTTGTCCGCAAGAAAGACGATGTCGTCCGCATACATGAGCACTCGTATATTCGTGTCTCCAATTATTACTCCACCTTTTAGATGCCCGTGATTGTCATCCAAATACAGGGTGTCCAGAAACTTTTTGTCAGAACTTTAAAACTTGATAGCTGTTATCAATATAAATATTTTTTTCTTTTACACCATGGGTTTAAGTGACTTCGTTTCCGAGTAATTACGTCTCAAAATAAAATGCAGTTTTGATGCAGTTTATTATTTTTAATGAAAATTTCTGTGAAATAGTTTTAAAAAAATTATTTTATGGATTTTAATTGACATTTTCCAAATTTAGGGAAAGTTTACAGTATGATATTGAGAGTAATACTTTGTGTTGCTACGAAATTCCCTTACGTCGAGTACGCGTTGTAAATCCGAAGCGGGGCGACTTAGACCCATGGTCTAAGAGAACAAAGTATTTCTATTGATAACAGCTATCATGTTTTAAAGTTCTCAAGAAAAGTTTCTGGACACCCTGTATAAGGCAAATAGCTGCGGGGACATGAGGCGTCCTTGTTTTACTCCATTGTGGGTTTCAATTTCCTCCGTTACACCGTTACCTGTCCACACTGCGCACAAAGTTTTTGAGTATACATTTTCTAACAATTTTATCATTTTCGTTGATACTTCTAGTCGTTGCAGCTTGTATAGGAGGAGTCCTCTAGGCACATAATCGAAAGCAGCCTTGATCAGTCTACGAAATTGATCAGTCTACGAAATAGCCATAAACTTTCCGTTGTTCATGGAGTTTTATTTGAACTAACGATGCCAGACTAAAAATCCCGTCTACAAGCGAGTATTTACGTCTGAATCCCGCTTGGCTTTCCGCCTTTCTCAACCCATGTTGCTAGTCGTGCGGTCAGAACACTCATAAAAGCTTCGCTGAAGAGTTGATTAAGGATATTCCACGATAGTTTTGCGGGTTATTTATATTGCCTTTTGTAAGAATAGGGAAAATTAAACTCTTTGAAAAAAACTCCTCTACTTGCGCGCTATGATAAGCTTTGTTGAATATATGGATCAAGAGTTCGTGTAGTTCAGTGGGCGCATTTTGTAAAAAATCATTGGTAATTCCATCTTCTCCCGGTGCTTTGTTGACCTTGGCTTTGTTGAGTGCGCTTTTTAGCTCTTCCATAGAAATCGCTCTATCCAGTTCTTTCTCCTCCTGGTAGTTTTGGGCGTACAGCATGCTAGGCGACAGTTGCAGGGGGTTGAGAAGATCGATGAAGTGACCTCTAAATTCTCGAGCCGTTAAGCCGGTACCAATCCTTGAACCGTTTCCTGTGATTTCTTTAGCCAGCCTCCACCAGTCTTTCCCATCTTTCACCGACATTATCCGTACTCTGATTTGCTTCCCAAGAGTATAAAGTTCAGTGCTTGCCTTGATGGGATATTAAAGTTCACACACCCAAGTAGGTACTCTACGTCAATGTTACCCTTTACAAGCTTGTGCAGAAACATTATTCAACATAGTGGGTCTATGTTCAAATGTCGGTAAGTCTAAGAGCTTTAGTTTGGATTCTGCATTCAATAATACATTGAAAGGACAACAAATTTAAACTGGATTGTTATTAAAAACCAATGGCCTCAGGTAGAACTATAAATTACTTCCAAAATCACACTAAAATCATAATAATTAATACTGCACGTAATTTTGTCGGAAAAGTTTTGGAAGTAAACGATCCTGTTTTTCATAAAAATAACAGACAACGAATAATTGAAAGTCTCAAATTCAACACATACAATTTATAAACTGTTAAAAAGCAGAAAACACCGAAATAGACACCAAAAGAAAAAATTCCCAAAATTTATAAATCTGTGGTTTATATACCAACCCAGCTGCGCAAAGCTCAATGGGTTTGTCCACAACATGCATTACAGTAGGCGCCCACGTAATGGGAAATTCTCGATACGTTTTGTATACACGCTTGTAAATAGAAATTTTGTATAACAAAAATTCGAGTAGTTTTTGTGCATATAACAGTTATTAAACTTGTGACATTTAGGGCAATGTTGCCAGTTTGTCACCTTTTTGAACTTTTTGTTTAATTTTTTTTTGCAATTTTAGCAACTTTTTGACCTAAAATTGTGGTAACACTCAACACGGTACAATAAAAACAAACAGTGTTTTCAAAATGTAAGGTTCAAAAATTGCTAAGACACAAAAAAAAAAAAATAAAAACATTAAAAAAATGTGATAAATTGGCATAACTAATTAATGGCATCACGATATTGAGAAAATATTTTCACTGAATCTTGGATTACTAGTTTCAATTCATGTGCCTTGCCGCCCCTGTCACTGTTCTATTATAACTTAAACCAGCAGTGGGCATAAGATTTGAGTTTGGGAGCAGTCCAAAAACAACAGAAAAAATAGGGGAAAGTTAACTTCGGCTCGGCCGAAGTTTTGTATACCCTTGCAGCTTTCATTGAAAACAAAAAAGTTTTTCAAACTAATACTACTTTTTGGACCTTACTTTTCTATCGGATCTATACTATATAGATGTCTGATTTCGACCAAACTTGGTGAAATCATGGAAAAGCATAATACACTGTTAATTACGAAATTTGGAGGCGATCCCATTTAAAACAAAAAAGTTTTTCTCCCTAGAATCATTCATACTGCAGTTATATGCTATAGTCATCCGATTTTAATTAAACTTTGTTGAATTGTATAAAAGTATATAAAATAAGTGTATGCCAATGATAAGGACGTTTTTATTAAAAACAAAATAGTTTCTTTCACTGGGACTAGTTTTTCGACCGATCGTTCCTATGACAGCTATATGCTATAGTCATCTGATCCGACTGGTTTCGACAAATGTGCAGCGTATTTGTACCAAAAGACTTCGTGCAAAGTTTGGTGAGGATAGCTTTAAAACTGACGGAGGAGATAGCATAGAAACAGACAGACGGACAAGGCTAAATGAACTCAGCTCGTCATGCTGATCAAGAATATATATACTTTATGTGGTCGGAGATGCTTCCTTTAATGCGTTACAAACATCCGCACAATTTTATAATACCCTCTGCAAGGGTATAATGCCCGGAAGAACTCCCGAGGTCACAAATACAGGATAAAAGGGGGAACTGAGTTTCAGACTGTAAAAGTAAATTCCAATAGTTTTGTAGCAATGGATCTATTTTTGACAAATCCATGCTGGTTCGGTGAGATAGAAAAGGGAAACATGAGTGTTGAAGCTGACGGTTTATAATTTGCCCCTGTAGTTAGAAATGCCAAACCCTACTCCTTTTTTGTGTAAGGGAATAATAAAAGATTCTTTCCAAGGAGTAGAAAGTTTAGACTGCTCAAGTGATTTGGAAAATAAGATCTGGATAGGATAGGCATTGCTTTAAATGCACGAAGGCACATTATTCGGAACAGAAAAAAGGTTATTTTTAACGAAAGTAAACCATTTAGGAAAGAAGAAAATGAAATCGAGGGATAACGTATGAATTCATATGAAGAAAAAGGGCAAGAATACCCATTGCAGGCAGCTGACAACGAGAGATTTGCAATATCAATGTCAACGAAGACAATTTATAGTAACCGAATATTTTCGAGAGGCACTTAAGGTGGAGCCCTTACCATAAAGTTGAGCGGGCAGTGCCATTTTGGGCATCTCCCTCATGTTAAGTGGTAGTTTCTTCAGCTGCTCACAAGTCACTACACCATCATCGCCCACATCCACAAAGCGTGCGTGTATAATTCCATCGTATATCTTATGGATATTGACTCTGAAAACCAAAAGTAGTACAATATTAGCTTATAATCCAGTTAGTTCAATTAAGCCCACCTATGATAAATTCCATCTGTATCGGGTGCTGCAAAGGCCTGTCCTATGGCCAATTGTGCAGTTGTTATACTCTCCTTGGCTGACTTGCAATACACCTGCAGTTCCTTCATCATGCGCTGAAATTGATTATAGCACTTGTAAGGTTGAACCTGTGTGAAAAAAACTCGTATTAGAATCAGTAACTCTGTAGAAGGGCTACAGCAACCAACATACCGCAAAGTGACCGGGATTGATAGATAGCGGAATGCGCACCTCAAAGTAGGCGCCTAGAGCCGGTATAGCCTCGTAGTCCTTAAGCACCAAGTTATTCTTTTGGGGTGTTACGGGTGGTGTATCTGTGCTGCTGCTGGCACTACTTAGGCTGGACATTAGAGAGCTCAAGCTGCTGCGTCTCAAAAGCTGACCATTAATGTTAAAGTGCACTCCGCCATCGTCGAAGGGATCCAGACGAGTTGAGCTAGAGTGAGTGTGTGGGTGGGGGAAAGGAAAGGGGACGGGCGTGGGGTAGTGGTATTGTGTGTGGGGGGCGTATGAAAAACTCTTTTTCGTAGGCTTAGTGGTTTAACATTCTTATCGATGTTACATGTATTTTTTTGGTTACTTTTTATATACAAAGTGATGTACTATGATTCTTAGACGTTAGCTTACATAATGGTGGTGGTGTGAAGAGTTATCGTACGATATTGCTAGATAGCGATAGTTTTGTTCATGTCAATTCCAGTTTATCGAAAGCACTAATTAAAAACTTGACATTAACCAAATGAGTTTAAAGATGATTTGATTTATTTTCTGTTAGGATGATGTTAGGATGTAGATGGAAGAAGGTGTGCAGGATGGTTGGATGGAGTATGTGGAGAGATTGACCTGAACTAAACTCACCTTTGCATCTCATACTCCATCCGAATAGCGCTGTTGACACACATGTACATAGAGTTGGGATCCTGACCGCGTACATAAATGTTTACCATGGGACATTTATCACCAGCCGCCCCTTCCATCACTTTGAGCTGAAAAAGAAGAGTTGAAAGAATTTTAATAGGGCAGCACATTACACCAGCAAAACGACACTGAATAAACTAGATGGAGCTACTTGAAAAGCAAATATTTAGGGCAGCTTTTAAATAAAATGAACAAATTTATGGAGCGCCTCATCCTCTCCACTAAGTTTTAATTACCTTGACATTATTTAGCACAATCTTCTTTCCATCTCTTGACTGTTGTGCTTCTAATTTTCGCACAAGAGAAAGAGACCTGCAGTTTAACGCCGATTCCGAACGAAAAAGTTTGAGAAGATTTTTCATGGCCGGCCAACAGCTGGTGAAGGTGTGAAAGTTTTTAAAGTAAAAAACTTTTTCATTAATGTCCTGAGGCAGGATCGAGCCCACAACCTCTTGCACAGCAGCAAAGAGGAATAAATACCTAAGAGATGAATTCGCTCTCTTAAATGTAGTCCGAAAAAAGGAAGTTTATGGAGACGAATGCATTGGCTTTTCGGATTCGAATGCTTTGGGCATTGTCTGTGCCCAAGCATTTCTGTTTTTTCTGCTTTTGTTCATTACTCATATAAACCAGAATACGAACGAAATTTTTAGTTGCAAATTTTACAATTGGTTTTAATCTGGGATTAATACCGAAACGATTTTCGGTTCCGGTTCAGGTTCCGGTACGACCCGAAATTAATGTTTCGGTAAAAGGTTCTATTTCGGTTTTTAATTTATTTCGGTTTTCGGTTTCGATACGGTACCCAGTTATTTATTTCGGTATACCGGTACGTACCGGTATAAGTAAAATTTTTTTATTATTATACTCTGTACCAGAGGTACACAGAGTATATTAAGTTTGTGCAAAAGTGTCTGTCAGTCCGTCTGTCCGTATGAACAAACAGATCTCAGAGATGGTAAGAGATAGAGGTTTGACATGTATGCTACATATGTTGCAGTGTTTTGCCAGGCAGCCATTACTATTTTCGTATTTCGTTTTCGTATACTTTTAAATCAGCTGTTTGTCTCTGCGGACTCCGAAAACTGCCAACGCCTCGATAGCCGCATGGTTTTTTTTTGTTAAGTTAACAGTGAGAGCTAATTCCTCTCTGGGTATTTAGTCCTCTTTGACAGCAGGCACACACCCTAACCGCTATACTACATCAGGCCACACCGCATCAAACTTAAGTAATAAAAAATTTAACCATGATCTTGAAGAAAGGAACTAGTTTCACTACACCTTCACAGTTGATCAAGTCGTGCCTAATTCAAGAGAGATTCTTAATATATACTACATGCTCGCTATGTAATCTCAGAGAAAAGGATCCTTTTTAGCACGGCCCAAATGAAGCTCTCCAAAGAGGTTCGGTACTAAATTCAAGACTGAAAACTACAAATTTTCAGAATTTGCACCATCAAGACAGGCCATGATATACTTTTGGGTGAACAATCATGAAATTCTAAACTAAATGTGAATTGCAACCGAATTCCGTATTGAGCACATTTGGTTTTCTATTTTACCCACAAGCTCCATCTAGTGTATGCACTTGGCTATCTTATACATACCAGAACTTCGCTGCGTGGTGGCATCAAGCCACGTAAACGTCCTAGCATCTGCCCATCAAAGGCTGGTACATCATTCAAACGCACACGCAATGCCTGTGGCGGATATGCGCCCAGGGCTAGATTCATAGACTCCAGCTTATAAATGTTCGAAATATGCGTCTTGCGCTTTCGACCATCGTCCACATAATACACCTCAAAGGACTCGTCCTCGGCGCTTTTTGGTTTGGCTGTCAGCATGCCGCGATACCATTGCTTCAGTCCCTCCGGAGACTCGTCGCACACAAACACCAGGTGATCGAGCAGCAAATCCGAATACTGTGCACGATGCTGTTCATCGCCTTGCACCGTATTGGCTATGCTACGCTCCACGAACTTTAGATCCTCATTGTTGATGATTACCATCAAGTCGCCCATATCATTTATATGTGACACAAGGACCGGATTGGATTTCTGATCAGGAGTGAGCAATGGATGTGGAGTATTACTTGTAATTTTGCTCACTATCAAATCGTTGAGATGTATATCTTCAGCTGTGGAGGTGTCATACAACGTGGCTACCAGGCAGGCCTTCCGTTTTCCCTTCTCCAGCAATCCCTGGGTAGGACTGCCTAGTTGATGGAATTGCTCTCGGGTGGTCATAATGCGGGCCACCACACTCTGGCCGGCCAGATCACGCAGTAGCACTTCCAGGGCATGGGGATGATCCTCGAATTTGTCCAATGCATACATGCTCAGGCATACAGCCTGGGCGGGAAGCACAAGAAATTGGGGTGGACACAGATGGAGTTCACTAAAATCAAAGCTTGCCACATCACCAAAGTCTACGAAATGACAAAGGCATGTGTGCTTCTCCTTATTCACTTCCAGCATACGCACACGATTCCATATCTCACTGACCTCCACCAGATAGACCTCCTGTTCGTGCGGTTCTGTGACAGATATGCGATATGGACCCCCACCCATGTAGTTGTTCATATGCTCCGTCAGCTCCTCAAAGTTGGCACTCTGATCGATCAGGCGCACCCACACATGTTGCGTGGAATCACAATGGGTTATGTACACGCTCCAGTCCTCACTCTTGTTGGACTCAGCCTCGCTTAGCCAGGGTAGAGACAACGCGGGCATCATTGTGGTTATGGAAGTGCGTATCACATCTTTCGTACCGGGTGGATTGGCGAACACAATAATTGAGGAGCTGACGCCATACTCCACGCGTATGCGACTAAACTCCACAATCAGATCATACCAATGGGTGGGCAGATGATGCTTAAAGGTCTCCTCATACCATTGCTCCAGCCGATTACCCAAGATGCCATGCGGATACTTAAGCAGCTCATGGTAGAGGCTCTCGAGGAACTCCTCGTCGGTGAGTGTGCAAACCGAGAGAAGTTTGCGCGACTCCAAATACTTGATACGTTCAATGGCGATCTCGGCAGTGCGCTGGCGTGCCGTATCCTCATCCACAAATTCCTGGGGATAACTGCTGTACACATCGCCGCCAACCTTGACGGAGCAATGGAATTTTGGGCGATTGTGGAACATGTTAAAAACGGGTTTCTCAAAGCCCATAGCTTCGCAGTAAAGATTTAACGAGGAGACGGCGTCATAGGCGGGATTGAACTTAAAAGACTGGACTGGGCGCTTGGCTGACAAAGGCGGATTGCTGACGGTAATGTCCTAGAAAAGATGGGGAATTGTTAGAGAAAACACTAAGGTTTGATGTAGGCCTTGCCTTACCTTTGGCTTGTGCGTTTGTGGAAGCACTGCAATCACATCCTCCTCCTTTTCTTTCCCTTGTGGGGCCTCAGTCTTGACATTCTCTGGTGTATCCGGTGGAGTTATGGGAGACACTCCCGAAAGATTTAGCTTCAGTCTATCATTAACAGAGGTACCTGTGAGACGAGCTCCGGAATTCATCACACGCGGATGCAGGTGCCGTTTATATGAGAAGGAAGCGGAGCCGTCTGGTCTAGCAGCTGACCCCGGATGCGCCGGCTTGTTGTTTCCCAGTATGGGACGCAGTGGTGTCTTATTATTTAGGCTTGCCATTGGCTGTTTGGCAGCAGCCTGGCCGTTCATGTCCTTGGTGGAGTTCTCTTTAGCCTCAATCAGTTTCTCCTCCTCCAGATGCTCCTGTTCAACTTGGAGCTCCCGTTCCTTTCGATTCAAAATCTCTTGTTCTTTTTGGCAAGCCTTCAACAAAGCGCGCTCCCTCTCCAGCTTTTGGGTGGCCAAAGCCTGATCTTTGACACCACGCTCCTGCTGCTCTTTTATGAACTTCAGTTGCTGATCAATGCGAGCCTGTTGTCGTTGCAGTTCTTCTTCCTGCTGACGCTGCTGTTGAAGCAAGAGTTCCTGCTTCTGCTTCAGTTCCCGTTCCTCTCGCCTACGATGCTCCTCAAAGTCTCGCTTTTCACGCTCGTTCTGCTCCTGCTGCTGGCGTGAACGTTCAATCTCTACTTGCAACTGCTGTTGCAGTTGATTTAAAACTGCAGCCTGATTTGCTTCCAGTTGCTGTCTCCGATGTTTTTCAAACTGTTCCTGCTGGGCCTCGTGGTTGCAGCTGGGACCCAGACGAGCGAATACGCTTTGGCGGTTCGAGGAAGAGTAATTCGGTTTGCTGTAACTGGAATAGCCTCCCGATGGTATGTTGGGTCTGTTGTTGTAGTTGTTGTAGTTTCGTGCTGGTGGATGTGGTCTTGAAATCGATGGTACTCTTGCCTTGGAGCGTTTCTGCTCACGCACCATAGACGCAATATGTTCTGATTTGGGATTGTATTTGGCAGTTATGATGGTCTGTGGAAGAGTAAGAGGTAGGAAAAGGAAAAGTCAGCATATTTACTTGGTAACTTAATCTGTTCCTCCACTCAACTGTAACAAAGTATACAAAACTGCAGATGTGAGAAACTTGACTTTTTGCTGATGTTTAGAAATTGAAGCATTGTTTGAAGCCCGAGCTGAGTTTTGTTTGTTTACTCGGCGGCGGCGTTATCACAATTTCCACCATCCGATTCAAATGAATCACATTATGCGGGCTTCGTACATATATACAAATATCTCTGTGCGACAACAGTACAGCGTCTTTATAGGGTCAGGCACCAATGAGCGAGCAATGAAGCAATGAAGCTTGAATATGGGTAGAGGAGCAGCACACTCAGCAAGACGTGATAGGGAGGAAGTATGGAAAGTGTGCAGTGAAAGCGGAAATTAAAATGGTATTAAAAGTACAATTAAAACTTATATATTTCTGATAAGATGCCCCCTCCTCTTATGCATTTTGTTTTTAAGAAACTGACAGATATTGATTTGCCTTCCGTTGCAAGAACTTGCAGAAATTATAGAAATTAATTAATTGCCTTTTAATAGTGGAAACTTGATACTTTACCAACGAAAAAAGTGTTCTATTAAATCGAGCATTGGTATTGTTATTTTCCAAAGATACGCCAAACTCATGTCTAGCCAACTAGAGCTACTTTTACAGAATATTTCCGGACGAAAAAGAAGTTCAAATTGGCACGTAAGTTCCTCTGCTCCTACTTTGAGTGTTGTGTAAAGGTTGTTCATTTCACTGAACATGTTCACTTGTTCTTTTTTTTCAAAGTGAGTCAACTCACTCAAGTTGTTCACTTGTTCAGTTGTTCAGCTGTTCAGTATTGGTTTGGATTGTAGGCCGTTTCATTGGATCTGTGCGGTTAGCGATCATTCAAACTAATTTTAATCCTTCGTTGCTGGTCACACTGCGGAATGTTGCCTATTTGTTAGCCATCTCTTAAATTGTTGTCACACCAGCATGTTGATAACATTAAACAATCAGACACGCGGACAAAAACCAGCTGAAGAGTCACCAAAATGAGTGAACAAGTAACTCAACAACTCTCAATAAACAAATCACAGAATAAGAGAGGCTGAACAGCAAATGAACAACTCTGACTGAACAACTCTTCTCATGTTCAATAATATATTTGTTTATTTACTCATTGAATAATAAATTTGTTTATTTACTGATAACTCAATTTGAAGAGTTCGACTGGATTTTTAAAGCTTTAATAGGCCATTTACACTAGAACTGCGTTATGCGTTAACAGTTAACTTTTTCCTATACAAAAAAGCCAAATGATGGCTATTAACGCATAACGCAGTCCTATTGTAAATGTTGTATTTGACTTGAAAACTTTTTTTGTCAAACATTTGTGTTAAATTTTAGAAAGAACTTAATTACAAATCAAATGGTGTTAAAATTTGTGAATATCATTCGTCTTAATTCTAGAAAGTTTTGAGAATCAATCAATAAACTTTGGAATCAAGGGTTTATAATGGATTATAAGGGTACCGAATTCAGCACCAACTCTTTAGCTAGAATTTTGAGTCTCTCTCTTATTACTAGAGAGATAGCTCAGATTTTAAAATGTGTAATTTTTGTTGAACCGAACCGATATATTAGTTTCAGAGTAGTTTTAGGTTCAATTTTTTTTTCACTCTTGACTCGGTTAAATGTTTAGTTCACAGTGAAAACCCGTATCAAATCCGGTTTGTAGCCCTTCTATTAAAGAAAGTATTTCCGGGCATCCACTTCAACAAAAGACGGTGTAGGGGCAATGACCTTTAAGGGATTTTTGCTTGGAAGATAGTGCCATTAATCAGGGAGTCTGAAAGCACGATTGCTGTCGAGATTCGTCTACTAGGATTTTTCAGCTCTTTATTATTAGTGAAATTAATATAGAGTTTGGTGGTGGCAACAGGACTGCACACTTTTCTTTGAAAGACTTGAAATTTGGCTTGAAAAGTGTAATATTTGTATATTAAATTTCTCTAAAGATCTAAAGTTGGTTGTATATACATGATTATTCTATACCGCGCCCTTGCAAGTGTCTACGAATTGAGAATGCATAAGCAGCACTTGATTTCTAGCCAGTGGGCTATGCCCACAAACAGTTGCATTATTGATTTGGCATTGCAACCAAACCATTTGGTAGCCCAGATATAGTGGATGCAACGCCTACAACAAATGCTGCCGACTCAAAAGTTCATTCAAATCAAATTTATAACATTTGTTTAAGAAAATCAAGTGCAAATGCAGAAACAGTCAGCGAGAGCGGGGTAAAGAGCGATGTGGTTGGTTTGCCTTCCGATAGCATTCGGTTCACTTTCACCACACACATACAAAATCAGACACACAGGCGCACACAAATTATAAATTCGCTGACATTTTCGATTTTCATGTAGATGCATTTAAAAAAGCGCTTTATCGGCAGGAAAATAAGCGGAATGCCAAGCTCTCACTACTAAACTAAGTTAAATGCCATTGTTTACACTTTTTATGTTGACACGTTGCCCCTTTGTGGCAAGCCCGTCGTGGAGGGGAGAGAGCGAGCGAGCGCAGCCCAACAACAAGCACACCGCACGCGTTCAGCCAGCGAAACGTACTGAAAGGAGGCGGGTCAAAAGAAGCTACAAAAGCTCGCAAAAATCAAGTCAAAAGCTATGGCAAAGAGAGACGGAGAGAGCGCAAACAAGCTTAAGTGAGAAAGTGTCAGTCAGAGAGACAGAGTGCGGCAGTGGGTGGTGGCGGCTGAGACGCTCTGAAGAACTCTTTTTAAAATTGGTCGCAAAAACCCAAATTCTGGTGGAATAATGAACTGACAAGGCTATTTAGAATCAGGTCGGATGCTTTTCAAAAAGCGCGCAGGTTTTCAAGTCCGGAATATTTTCAACTAGCATCTATGGTGAATAAAAATTTTCTCAAAGCTGTTTCTAAAGCCAGAAAAACAGTTATAAGAGCAAAATGGATAGTTTGAAAAAAAAACTAATCCCAGAGAGGCTTGGTCCTTTATGCGGTCTCTGAAGGGATCGCATGACAGAGAGTACAAATAATAAAAAATACCTGAAATACTTAAAAAGTCAAGTACCTGTACTGGGTGGGACAATACCAGAGTATCCTGGGATTCAAAATGTAATTTTCACTCCATTTAAAGCAGAGGGAGGCAAAAAATACATTTTTGCATTGCAATGCATTGGTGTGTGTGAGAGCAGCTCAAAAATTGCTCTCAATTTCAGTAGCAACGACTGCGTCGCGGCGTAGGAAAGCAAGCAACGCAGCGGCGCTTATACAGATTATACTATGTGTGTTTGAGCAGCGCTGCTTTGAGAATTTTCCTATATACGCGAGATAGCAAGCTGCCGGCCCCTGATTTAAAGAGACAAATTTAGACTCTGTTCTTTAAAACAAAAAGTGAACGGCTGGAGGAGACGACAAATTACATATAATATGCTAAAAGTTTTATCTTGTCAAGCAAAGGAAACCCTATTAACGGACTTAAATAAGGCTCTGAAAGATTGCTATGTTTTTCCGGAATGGAAAGTTATTAAGATAGTTCCGATACCAAAACCTAACACGGATTTGACAAACATATAGAATTTATTTCACTGAAACGCAAAAACTCTGAATCTTATGATAAAAGACAGAATTGTTGAGTTATTTGATAGGAACAATATGTTACCAAATAACACATATGAATATCGAAACAAGTAAGGGAGCTATAGTCGAGTGCCCCGACTACAAAATACCCTGTTCCCTTGACTTCTTGTATTTCCATTGTGGCTGTGACAGTTTTTTGCGCTTAAAGGGGGGAGGGGGAGGAATTTTCCAAATCTGAAACAAACTCGTATTGAATCGGGTATACACCTACCTACATTCCTACATTTTGCACAACTTCATGATCCCCCTTTTCCCATTTTCAATGGGAACAGGGTATAAAAAGAAATCGGCAGCAATGTGTCTATATCATATGTTATTTAACATAAATAATTTTAGGAAGAGAAAATTGAAAACTTTTTTTAATAGACTGCTTCGCTGGAGGTCTAGGGAAGGTGTTCTTGGGGGATCTTCTTTCTTTTTTAAGAACAGGATAATCAAAATGGGCGACCATGAATTGCTTATATCTGATGGGTTACCACAAGGCAATTGTTTGTCACCAATATTGTTTAACATATACACCAAAGGAGTTCATAAGCTGGAAGATGCAAATACGAGTATTTTCCAGTTTGCAGATGATTTCTGTTTTATTACATGTGCCAAAACTTCAAATGAGGCAGTTGAGATATTACAAACAAAGGTAAATGCTTTTAAATACATTTGCCAAAGATTAAATCTCTCCTTTAATTGGAAAAAGTTAATATAATGTCAATCGGCAGAGGGCGGTGTCCACCGATGAAGTTAACAATAGACAATCAGTCAAATACTTAATAAATTTAAGGATATCTTTGATAATGCAAGCATCGGTATATGAGGTGTCAAACAAATTTGTTCTCACAGTCAGCAGAAATAAGATCATTATTCAATGAGCAAATGTCTCAGTTAAGACAGCAGTGGCAGCAGATATGGTTGAGTTAGGCGTTGTCTTCGATGGAAACTTAGAACAGATCATGTTTAAAATCAAAAAAAAATTTTCATCCACTTTTAGCTATATTTTTAACGTGCATACCACTTAAAAGGTTTAGGCATAAATAAGCTGGCAATCTTAACTGACTCAAAAAATGCAGTGAAACTGTTAGAAAAAAATTAACCCACAGACAATTTCCTGATAGCAAAAATTCATAGTCTAGTATATGGTTCTGAGATATCTGAAATGCAGATTTTGTGGATTCCAGGTAATGTAGGTATTGAAATAAATAATAGAGCAGATTCTGCTGCTAGGGAAGCAATCATATCAGGTGAAGAGATTAGTTTCCCATACTCAACTGCTGAGGCATTTCGCTCTATAAAAAGAAAAATTATAAATAAATGGGAGTTATACTATAAAGAAACATCACTGAGATCTTTCCTAGTCTTCCAAGTACTCCATGGCATCATTCTGTTGACATGGAGGCCAGAGATATAAAAATAATAAATAGATTAATGTCTAACTGTACATATTCAAAATCTTTCTTATTTAAAATTAAAGCGATAAATTCGAATTTGTGTGATCTATGTAACATCTGTGATACTTTGCACCACTCGCTGTTCAAATGTCCAAATCATGCCTTAAAAAGACTAAAATATAAGATATTCAATAAACATAAAAGAATAAATGAAATACTTAAGACAAATAATAGTCAAAAGTATGAGGAACTGACAAAATTCATATTAGAATGTAGTATTGAAGTTTAAGTCACATCTTCAGTTTGGTCTATAATTCAACCATGAATCGTCATACAAACGAACAACGCTTGCAAATTATTGAATTTTATTATCAAAATGTGTGCTCTGTTAAGAAAGTTCATCGCGCGCTTCTTCGATTTTATGGTCAGTTTAATCGACCCACTGAAGCGGCTATTGGGGCTATTGTGACTAAATTTCGCACCAAATTTACATTGTTGGACATTAAACCACCAACACGCTTACGTAGAGCGCGAACTGAAGAAAATATCGCTGCTGTATCGGCCAGTGTTAATGATGACCATCATCTGTTACTCTGTTACTCAACAACGTGGAAAATTTTGCGGAAGGATTTAGGTGTGAAGCCTTTCAAAATACAGCTGGTGCAAGAATTGAAGCCAAACGACCAACCGCAACGTAGAATTTTTGGTGAATGGGCTCTTGGAAAGTTGGCCGAAGATCCACTTTTTTACCGAAAAATTGTGTTCAGCGACGAAGCTCATTTTTTCCTCAATGGGTACGTAAATAAGCAGAATTGTAGATTTAGGAGTGAATATCAGCCAGAAGCATTGCAAGAGCTACGAATGCATCCAGAAAAAGTCACAGTTTGGTGCGGTTTACGGTCTGGTGGCATCATTGGACCGTACTTCTTCAAAGATGATGCGAATCGTAACGTAACTGTGAATGGTGAGCGCTACCGTGAGATGATATCCAACTTTGTTTTGCCCAAAATGCAAGAGCTTGACTTGCATGACATGTGGTTTCAACAAGACGGTGCCACATGCCACACAGCACGCGCAACAATGGACTTATTGAGAGGCGAGTTCGGTGAACATTTTATTTCACGTTCGGGACCGGTCAATTGGCCGCCTAGATCGTGCAATTTAACGCCTTTAGACTATTTTTTGTGGGTCATGTCTATATGTCTATACAGCAGCGATGCCCAAAATTTGAAAAGGCAGCAACGCGTGGTTGGCAAGTTTGGTGATTGTGTGTGAGTTTGGACACCACTGCTATACAGACAAGCCCGCTTCAATTGACGCATTGGAAGACAACATAGAAGCATTTATTCGTGAGATACCGGCCAAAATGTTGGAAAGAGCATCCCAAAATTGGACTAAGCGGATATACCAATTGAGGCGCAGTCACGGTCAACATTTGCATGAAATAATCTTTAAACATTAAATTATATGGTCCGTACTATCGATTCAAATAAAGATTTCAGGCATTTTTCTGAATTTTATGTTTTTTTTGAAAAACTTTCCTATAGCTCTTAAAAAATCACCCTTTATAAACTCGTGAGAGTTTTTCGATAACAATAGTTCAATTATCAAGCCCAAAAAAAAAAAAAAAAAATGGGTCGCAATTTCCGTCATAGGGCCAAAAGGTACCGAGTGCTCAGAAATTGGACTTGCTACTTCTTAAACCATCCTCACCTCATTCCCAAAGTGTTGAATGTTAAACGCCTGCGATTGCATCAGCATTGCCTGCGCATTCGCAAAGCCCAGCTTGCGATAGGGCAAGGGTTCACCCTCCACATCGTTATAGTCCCGCAATATACTATGTAGGCCAACCGGTGGCTTACGAGAAGTGATCAGGGCACGGACCACTGAAACGGCATACTTCATGGTCCCGTCCTTATCCGAAGACATTGCGATTTTTCAGTATCTGCAACGGAAAGCAAGAGTAAAGAGGCATTATCAATAGAAAGGCAACAAATTATTAAGTGTGAGTCAAGCACTTTGGAATGAACCCAAATACCCCCCACCACCCAGCAACACTAATAAACGGTTTTTGGCAAACTACATACATACATATATACATATGACAACAATAGGCGGCATGCAAAAAGAAAACAGAATTGAGAACCACGAACGTGCCGATAACAGCTGTGGGAGAAAGAGAAAAAGCGCTTGGCGCCGACGCCAACGAAGACCGCTTGCAGAGCAGCAGCGCAGACGCCTTTTTGCACTAGATTTTTAATTCAAACCGTCCAAAAAAAGGGAAATTGATTGAAAATTTTAGACATTTGGATATAATTTTTTGTTTCTAGACTTTCTGTCCGTGAAAGATGGAGAATCAAATAGAAAAAAAGAAAAAAAAAAATGGAAAAAAGCGCCGTTATTTTTATATTTATTTTTTTAGACACACACACACACACATTCCCACAGAAAATTAAGAAGCCTCGCGTCTAGTTTGACTTACCCAAAAACTAAAAATTGGCAATTTTCAGATGATATGCACTTTTTCTGCATAAATTCCGAGAAAAGTTTGCCGCCTTCAACTTTTTGGTCAGATGTGATTGCAACCAAGCGCTGGTCTTTTTCAACTTGGCTTTTTTGTTTTTACAAATTTATTGCCAGTTTTTTTTTTGTATTTTTTATATTGCGATTAAATTTGTGTATTTTTCTAAGCAAAAGTCAAAACCGAAGGGAAACGTTGAATGAAATGAATACTGGAAGAGTGAGACCTACATAGGGTTACACCAAAAGAGTTGCCAGATCGCCTGCTGCTACGATAAGGTCACACAACACGTTGGGGCGCCAAATTTAAAATAAATCAAGTTGGCTAAGCGAAGCACAGTGGGCGAAATAGCTTATCTAGCGGCGTTTAATTAATTGATCGTAGGGTAAAACTTTTTTTCGTGTAAAATGTTTTTTCATAGTTGCAAATTAATTAAACTACAATGTTAAACAAACCAAAATTTTTTTATATTTATAGTATCAGTTTTTTTGACAAGTTTGGACTTTTTATCATTGGGCATTGGTCTAATCAGGAATGCAGATAAAAGTTTAAATTTAGAGTTTTTCGCTAATATTTATTTAATAGAAAATCAATTTTTTATATTTAAATTTTTTTTACAATTTTTTTTATGATTAAATAGTTTTTCGGCCTTTTTTTTTTATAATATAGAATAACAGATTAAGAAAAATTTTTTTTTAATAAAAAATTAAAAAAAAATATATAAAAAATTTAAAAACGTTCCGAAATTTTTTTAATTTTTAAAAATCTTTTTTTTCTATTTTTTAAATAAAAAAAGTGAATATTCATTATTTGGAGATATTATTAATTTCGAAATTGGTCGTTCGCCCGTGCTAAAAATTAATATGTAAAGTTGGCTGTGGGCAGGATTCATATTAAACATTTCACAAACCCAATACAACATTGTAATTTAATAAAAAATTCTAGCACGAATCCCCACGAATCTCGGAAGTTCTGGTCCAGTGTTACGTTCGCTGTTTTCAAGTGGTTTATGGTATAGTCAACTTTAACTACATTTTTTTTCAACAACTCCTAAGCACAGGTCACAAACAACAAGTTTTTTAGTTAATACATACTTCTAGCTACAAATAATAACACTTTTCTTCCACTTAATTATATCAAAGGCAACTTTAGATCAAATTTGGCAACGCACATAATAAGCGCTGCTGAAACATATGTTGTGTTTGACTGCTCACAGCTGACCAACTACAGCATGTCAATCGAAATAGAACCTATCGATAAGCTCAGTGCGATATTAGTAATGGATAGAGACTCAATTTCGACACAAACACTTCTAAAATTGAATTAAACGACGCTAGATCGACCATTTCGCCCACTGTGTGAAGGCCAGAAACAGAAGTGGTATTCCCGAAAGTAATTTGCTTTCGATTTTAATATCATGAAAGCAAATCAAATGCAGTTGACGGAGCGACCCTGATTTCATTTTGATTTTCTTTCGTCTGCACATTGGGACAAATAGCCCCTTTTTCTGTACAAAAGTGATAAGAATCAAAGTGTCGTTTTACTTTTCTTGTTGTTGTTCTTAGTAGAAAATGCTTTAAAATTAACACAACTGATGTTTGTTTGCTCTAAAAATAGAACACTATTACTCAGCTGTGCTTCAAAGTCAAAGTCGATAAACTTTAAGTGCGTGTTACTCGAGTTGTGTTGCTAATAATTCATTACTTTAAGATGGATATGAAAAGATACGTATGCAAATATATGTTAAATTAAAACTGCTTCATATTTATGTCGCTAGAATTAATTACAAGCCTTGACTTTCTGTTAGCCGTAACAAATTTTGAACCCAAACTACCTCTTTCAAATTTACAAAATAGATGTTAAAATTTACAATGGTTTTTTACAAGTAATTCATCGTTTTATTTAGTTAACCTCAGTATAAAATAAAAATTCTTCAAGACAAAAAAGCCTGATTGATTGTTTGTCCTAAGAATAGAGCACCGATAGATTGCACCAATAACTTATTAGACGTATTTAATAGGGCTGTCAATACTACAGATCCAATTATTTCTACAAAATTTATTAATAGACGCCTCCAAAAACGAAAACTTTTCAAACTACCATCTGAAGCCATTCAACTACTATGTTGCCGCGAACCCATAGAGAAATTTCCCATTAGGGACCAAGACGAGGAAATTTATGAAAGTGAAGAGGACCTTCTTAAATTAAATCTTCCAAGTCACATTTTAGCGATTTATTAATGTTTTAGAATAAAAAAATGATTGAATGAGTACAATGCATTATGTTTGCATTAATGATTGCAAGATGGTTCATTTTAATTTATGGTCTTTAATGGGTTAAACTCCACTTTTTATACTCGTTACTCGTAGAGTACTAAGGGTGTACTAGAGTCGTGCAAATGTATGTAACCGTCAGAAGGAAGCATCTCCGACCCCATAAAGTATATATATACTTGATCAGCATCAACTGCCGAGTCGAGACTAAGACAGTGACCATAACAGTGGTCGAAACAGTGACCAAAAAATGACCGAACAGTGACCAAAACAGTATCTAAAAAGTGACCGAACAGTGACCAAACTAGTGGCCAAAACGACCAAAACAGTGACTAAAATAGTAACCAAAACAGAGACCAAAACAGTGACCAAAACAGTGACCGAAACAGTGGCCAAAAAAGTGACTAAAACGGTGACTAAAATAGTGACCAAAACAGTTACAAGTCAGTGAACAAAACAGTGACTAAAATAGTAACCAAAGCAGCGAACGAAACAGTGACCAAAACTGTTACCAAAACAGTGACTAAGACAGTGACCAAAACAGCGACTTTGTTGTGCCAGAGTTTTTGAACGGTCGAATGGGTAACATGAAAAAGGCCCACGGACATAAGGCCCATATGAAAAATTTCAATCATTACTTTGAAATATAACTCGGAAATTTTCTGGGCCTTATGTCTGGACATTAAGTCCATGGGCGTAAAGTCCGCACTCAAATTTAAATGGCATTAAACACACGGAATTTTATGGCAGGTGCCGGAAAAAAACACAATCCCATTTTGGCATTGGTGTGTGTGAGAGCAGCGCAAAAACTGAGCCTGTGTGTGAGCCAACTGCTTTTGAGAGCTTACCTATGCCCAGTTGGTTGCGACGTGACGGCCTCTAAATTAGGGTAAACATCAGTCTGGTCGTCCGCACAGATTTACCAGAGTTTGTGCACTATATGTCAGCTATCCGCCAGGCGATTTCAGACAGCCATCGGCTTCGGTATATTCGTTATCCCACAGCCTGTAAGGGATAATCGTAAGCGCTGTAAATCCCCACACAGCCGAGCGAGCTCACCTTTCAATCTCTTGGCTTGTGTGCTTCTAATTTTCGCAAAATAGACATTTTAGATGGCCCAATCGGCCAGATTACCAAAGACTGTTCAAGGAATGTCGTGCGTCCGCCAGGCTTGCAGGTTCTCTTTAAAAAAGCCCCATTTCCCATGAAGAAGCTTGGACCTTATAAAGTTGCTTCTCTCCTTTGATTTGCAAAATGCACACAGTTCTTTTTCCATCCAGCAGGACCTCAAATTAAACTGGGCAAAAAGTCCGATGAAATGTAATTAAGATTTTCGAATTTAGTAGAATAAAATTGCATTAAGGCAGCCTGTAGAGTGTGCCTTCCCCATACAAAAAGGTGACAGTAACAAATTTTTTTATTTGTTTTTTTAGATAAATTTTCCAATGTCACAAGACATAAAGCTTAAGCTCCATTTACACGACCTGATCGCTCAGCTGAGTTTTCGCCTGAGTGGTTGTCAGCTCGTGTAAACAGGCGTCTGAGTAGGCACCTAATTTACTCAGGTGAGTGATCAGGCGAAATAGAACCGGTTCTAATTGACCTGACCACACAGCTGAGCGTCATAGGGTTGCCTGATTGAAGTGTGCAAGCGCAGCCACTTCCTTCAGCTGAGCGTCATAGGGTTGCCTGATTGAAGTGTGCAAGCGCTGCCACTTGCTGGCTTTCGATATACAATTGTTATCGATTTTTGGCTATCGGTTTGGTTTATTATTTATGAGCTGCGTCAAAATAGCGTCGAATTGGAACGGTGAAGTGTGGAACAAAATGATTTTTTTATTTTTAAATTTTCTCAGGAACTACTGAACTTTTTGAGACAAATTAAATTGCAAAATGTTAAGAATAGAATAAAGTCCGAAATATTGTATTAAATAAGGTTTGGGTGGATTTCATTATTGCTGGTACTTCAAATATCAAGTCAAAAATTTGTAACCCGACATTTGGATGAATATCAATTTTTCCAGATGTTGTGCCGCAATGTACAAATCCCCCGACGTTATTCTGCAGCCCTATACCTGCAGACGGTTACTTTTAGTGTGACATTAGGGAAAGTAGGGAAACTTTAATATTAATTTGCAGGAAAACTGTGGGGAGAAAATGGTTGTTAAAATTAGAGAAAATAGCTTGAATTTTTCTCTATCAGGGGACATATCGTGCATATGGGCACAACATCAGGGAGAGATAGCAACGAATTGTTTTGGCCTGGTCACACTCAACTCAAACTGTGGGGAGGATTTTCATAATTTGTTTTTTAAAATACTCCTGAACATGTCAGCTTTACACTGATATACCGTGTGAAGATATTGAGCAAAGTACGGCATAGCAATTTTTATGTCAAAATTTATATGAAGAAATAGTTTATTCTATTCCTAAAATTTTGCAATTTAATTTGTCTCAAAAAGTTCAGTAGTTCCTGAGAAAATTTAAAAATAAAAAAATCATTTTTGTTCCACACTCCACCGTTCCAATTCGGCACTAAAAAGTCGACGCTATTTTGACGCAGCTTTATTTATGTCAAATCACGGATTATTGAAGTAAAACATTAAAATTGATGTAACCAGCCTTATTGACTTGTATGTGGCTGAGGCTCCGCTGTATGACTCCTCCAATCCCACCTTGTAGGTGCAGCAGATCGTACGGACTGCCACTTTGGAAAAGTTTGCTGCACAACTTGAGTGCAAATCACTTGTGGATATAAAAACCAAAATAGGCAATCTGCGCGGCCAATTCACAAATGAACTAGATAATTTTCATGAGCAAATGGTTCTGTAACTGACTCAACTGAGCTATTCAGGCATGTGTAAACGCTGAACTGAGTTGCTGACCTGAGTTGCTCAGCTGTCGAAAACTCAGCTGAGCGATCAGGTCGTGTAAATGGAGCTTTATAAATTAAGTCAGTGGTCACAAAAGTTTCAAGTGTATTTAAACTTCGGCACAGACGAAGCTAGCTTTGCTTTCTCGTTAAATATGAATAAGGTATTAATAAGGGATTAATACCGGAACCGTTAACCGAAATAAACCGTTTACCGTTGTTATTAGAGCCGATAGAACCGAAATGAAACCGAATCGTTGGTACCGTAACGGTCAGAGTGCATCGTAATTTTGGTCAGGCGTTTGTAAAGTAAAGAAGGAATCTTAAGCACCCCTCTGTAAAATGAGACTTGCACGAAACTCTCTCAGCTTGTAAACGTACATAAATTGTTTGACATGTTTTACACCGATGATTCATGTTTTACACCGATAGATGATCAGTGATCTACCGACAATTTCTAGCAGTATTTTTGCTCTTATGGGAATTCAAATGGGTGAGAGCGAGACCAAGCTGTCACCAATTTCTTTTAATTTCTGTGTTTGATTACTTTGTTACATTCAGTAACATAATGTAATCATAAGGTCTTACACGCTAACTACGTAAAATATTACGAAATGTGAAAAGCGTCTAAAATTTTACTTAATATCAAACGACTGAAACTATTATGTGATATTGTTTCGTTATATTAAAACAGGAAAAATTCTTTAATTTACAAAACAAAAAGTTAAGCTGATTCTTATAACAAAACTAGCAGAATCTTGACTTGAGTAAAATAAATAAAACTCCAAAAAGATTATATTTGAGTTTTATTTTTTTGCTCAAAAATATTACAAACCGGTACTCATAAGGAATTGTCGCAAGTTTAATGCATAGCCTTAATAACTGAATGAAATCGAACCAATATAACCCATTTTAAAGCTTGCAAGATTAAATTAACTTGCGGTTCATCAAAACCGCACGAAATCCAAAGCAAATCAAAATCGAAAGCAAATCACTTTCAGGAATACCACTAATGAAGTGTGAAAAACGCATTCACAAAAATTTTGCGATTTGAAACCGTTTTCTTTCTCAAGGCAAAACACAGTGGTTAGAGCGAGACGGAAATAGTATGCCAAGAACTCAGAGAGCGAAAAGAACTGCGCACAGCGGTCGACAGCGCAAGCGCTGTTATTTCAACCAGCTTTTTGTAAAATTTTGTACGAAATTTATTACAAAATATACAAAAACAACAAATACAAATTAACTCCTTCAATGTAGCCTTGCTTTTTGGTTATATTGCCGTTTTCTCGCTCTGTTAATTTGGGCTTGTTTGAGATGCTGCCAAAGCACTCGTTGCCTCTCCTCCGGGTCCAAACTCTCTTGGCTTAGTATGACCGTGGTCAAAATTTCATGTTTTTTCTTTTTCCTCTTGTTTTTTTTCCTTTTCACGTCGGGTTGCGCTTCCTCCAGCTTATTTGCCATTAAACGATGTTCCCTTGTTGGTTCCAGGATATCAGCCCTTGCGGGATCACTAGAGATTTCCAAAGGTAAGACATTTAGTGGTTTGAGATTTATATTGGTCTCTCTATTATCGCCAGTTTTGGGATAGACCGGTTCGAGACGAGCAGCGGCGGGCGGGGCAGCCTCATAGCGGAATCGCTTGGACTGTTTCTTCGTCGGCCAATCGGCATTTTTGTCTTTTAACTGCTGGAGCTGCTGATGATATTCTGTCATTACTTTTTGGGCCAATTTAAGTTCTTCCTTGCGGGCAGCGTCTAGAACTGTTTGGGTATCTTGATTCCCCGCCGGACGTATGCCAAAGCAGAAGCCTTCACGGTTATGATGTTTGGGCGAGGGTGGAGGAGAGGGAGTAGAAGTAGGCGCATCTAGTCGTTCCTTGTTCTTTTCCACACCTGATTCCTCTCGCTCTTCTTGCGCTGGAGGTTTTTTCTGTGCGCCCTCGTGTCTTAGACAGTTGCTTGGCGATCGATTTAGTATTTCCAATTCCAAATAGTTGAGATTCTTAAGAACCAACAACGCATGCTTTTTCATGGCTTGAATGGTCTTAAGCAAATCTGAGGAAACCGAAGGATCATAAAGCTGATGCTGCTTCTTCTTCTCGATGCCGTTTTTATTCTTGTCCTTAGAGGGTGACTCGGCTGGTGCACAGGGGGTAGGTTCGGGCAAACAAACCAGCGTGGATTCTGTGCGAGATTCTGTTGTACGGCAGGTGGTGATCTCGGGCTTAGGTTTTTGGCTACAGCTCACTGCTTTGGCCAGTAGCTTCGTTTTGGGCCTCTCTTTTAACGGACGTAGCACTGTCTTGGCACCTTCATTTCGTTCCCTTTGCAGATTTATCATACGTTCAAATTCCCGATCCGATGCTGCATTTTGAAAACGTTCCATCTGCCTCTCACGTTGTCTGGCTTTCTCTTGCACATCATCGCCTGCCTCTATTTCCGCTATAGGTTTAGCATCTTTGCCACTTGAACCGTACAACCAATAGTGTACATTTTCCTTTGCCTTCTTGGCCTGCAGCAGATCGGCTGTATTCTGTTTTAAAGTATTCTTAAACTTCAATGTGTTGGTGTAGTCCGATCGGGGAACCAAGTTAGATGCCTTGTCCTCACTTTCCGCATATTTCGCTTTCTTATTGAGTCTGCTCTCCTGATTTAGCTCATCGAAAAGATTAGTTGGATCATGATTATCCTTGGACTTGTGATCCCATCGACTGAGATCACGACGTTCGCTCTTGTAGAGTCGCATCATGGGAAATCTTGGAGCACCATCATCCAGTTCGACTTGATCGGTAATGCGGCTGAGCACTTGTCTCAGGTTAATCACAAACACAATAACCATTAAAAGTTTTCGTCTACGTATTGACATTGTTTTCGACAGCACATCATCATGCTGGAAGTGGGGTTATTTGCTTGGGTGAGTGGAACGTAGAGTGGGGTAACAGGAATGGAGTAAGAATGGAGTTGCAAAAATCCACTTCAAAGGGAGATCAGCCAATAAATTTTATTGCCATTGGAAATGGTTTTACTTTACCAATATATGAAAACCCAGAGTTCAAATATAAAAAAGAGTTTGTCCAATTCTGAACTAAAAGAGCCTGACATATAATTTCCATTTTTTAAAATATCACCTCCAAGCATAGCTCGCAAAAAAGTGTTAACACTTTTTTCAATGCGACCAGCCTCAGTGAAAAACAGAAACAAACGCAGCACAAGCGGTCTCTCACTGAGCGGAACACTTTCTCGCACCTCATGTGTTTTCTGTTACATGTTTTCGGTTGAGCAAAACAAATGAGTCGGTCATCCGACAGCAACTGTTTTGAGCGAGCGCTCACTGAACAACTGTCTGCATATGAGCAGCACAATAAGTGTCTATGAAAAGTGTTTTTTTTTTGTATTGTGCGTTTGGTAGGCTGTTTGAATGTGTGACGCTCGTTACACAAAGCCACACACGAGCGCAACACACAACCACATATACATACGCAAAGAACATTTCGAAAGTATGCTCTCAGCAAAAGTGTCAGTGAAAGACAGCAGAGAAACAGGAACGAAAAATGCGGTCTTTGCTCTGAGCACAACAGAACTGAGCAAAAACCGAACTGAAACTGTCTTTCGCTCCCTGTTTTCGTTGTGTCCGTAACCAAACTGTTTTTTGACGACATGGTGAAAGTGTTGAGAGTTTTTTTGCGAGCTCTGCCTCCATGGGGTTTCCCGGAAAAGTTGACATTAAAAACTTTTGATTTCCCCCCATCCGAGCGACTTCAAAACTAGGTTTGTCCGCAATTTACGCAAAATAAATTCGGGACAATTTGGAAAGATCCTTTCGAAGGAAACTTAAGGAAGAATTTTCGTATGGCAATATTTATATTTCTTTCTGATCGACTTAAAAATCGGTTGGAAAGCTTTGTATGCAAAATAATTAGATGTGTGCTTCCCGATTTCGAAAAATCCGCCCGCAAGGTCGGAAGGTATTGGCGAATAAAAGGAAAATTCTTTTTTTTCCAAATCACACAGGTCCCAAAGTCGTTTTTTTTGGCATAAACTCATTAAGAAAAATGCCCCAAATTTGGTTTGTATGCAAATTTTGAGCAACCAAGACGTCTTACCAAGACTCGCTCGTTTTAGACCACTATTTTATATATAGCTGCCAAATAACCAATCCGGCCGACTTGCACCACAAAAATTTGGGTTGTATACGTATTTTTAGCTCCATAGACTTCTTACCAAACTTGTAATACTTGAGCACAGCTAGCTTGACCTTCGTCCTCTTGTTATTGATCTTTTTGGGTGTCGAGAAATTCTTCTTCTTGCGTTTCTTGGCACTTGGCACAATTACCCGTTTTTCGTTGTCCAAAAATAACTGTTATTTACATTCAAAAAAATGTTGTTTCCTAAATTTTAGGAAATGGTGATCCTAAAATGCATTTATGGACTATAATTGAAATATTTAGGTAATTTTTTACCTAAACAGCTCAAATGTAGACTAAAATGAAAAAATTTAGGCAAAAAATTTTATACACTCTAAGGCCTAAGGTGTGGGACCATTTTCCTAAAATCTTTGTATATGACATCCAATTATTTTAGCAATTTTTTATTATTTCTTGACTTAAATTGGTTATAATACTTGCTCTGGACCGTTGCATTTTCGGATATGGCAGTTCTAAAATGGTTATTAATGTGACCAGTTTTTTTAATACCACGTACGTGCGATTTTAATACGGGAGCGTTAAAAACAGGAAAAGCCGCGAGTTCTTTATTCCATCAAAATTGGCTCAAGTTCACATCTCAGAACTTATTTAAGCAGTTAATTTGGTCGGTAGGATTGTCATGTAAGTGTTAGACATATTACTAGTGATTTAAGCTTTGTATGAACTGGAAATTTGATTAGAAATATGAAGTTTGATTCTTCCCCAATTCAAAACTAGTTCCGACTTAGCTTGAGTTCAAACGCAATTATCCATTTGCAGCAAGTTGAAATTTTAAAACAGCCGCTCCCATAGGGAAAAACATGGGCTTCTTCTGGAATTTAGCTAAACGGAAAAAAAACAGATCCGTTTCTACTGGATATCAGTTAATATCCTTTCAATATAGTTTTTTATAATATACTTTTTTCGGTAATTGTCTAGAACAGGGACCTGTACTCAAAAAAAAAAAAAAAAAAAAGCCTTCGATGGACCGCGAATTATGCAGAATTATTATGCAAAAAATTCGCGGCGGTCATTCATGGTTTCTTTTTAAATGAGTTTTGAAACTCACTTTTTTTGCACCAAATTTATGCATTTGCTTTTCGTCAAATGTCAAAAATTTAATTAAAAATAGTAATTTGTAAGCGTTTTAACTTAATTCTGGTTGAACATGGACTGCAACGGCTGTAAACTAACTGTGTCTCAGTTTTTACAATTTGGTGCGACCCCATAAACTATATATATTCTTGATCAGGGCGACGAACTGAGTTGATTTAACCATGTCCGTCTGTCTGTCTGTCAGTTTCTAAGCAAACTAGTCTCTCAGTTGTAAAGCTATCGAGCTGAAATTTTGCACAGAGTCTTCTTTTTACTGCACGCTGATAATATGTCGGAACCGACCGGATCGGATGACTATATCTTTTTTTACAGGGTGGGTTAAAAGAAGTCATCCGATGTTGTTTGGCTTTCATTTTTTTTCTAAATTAAAAACGTATATTCAGTTTTTTGATTATATTTATTTGAACCTTTATTGGTCATTTCGAGAAGATGATATCGGCCAAATGGGCGCCGTTACAATTGGTTGCCATACGGGCTCGTTTTATGGCATTTTTCATCACTTCGGCAAGAACTTCGGGCTGCAGATTCTCGCACTCGTGTCGAATGTTGTCCTTGAGGGCTTCCAAGGTCTCTGGCTTGGTTACGTAAACACGAGATTTCAAAAAACCCCACAAAAAAAAGTCTGGAACGGTTAAATCGGGCGATCTTGCAGGCCAGAGCAAATCGCCAAAACGAGAGATGAGGCGACCCGGGAACGCCGCCTTCAGAATGTCGGTGGTGGCTCGCGCAGTGTGGTCGTTGCGTCCTGTTAGAACCACATGTCCTCCAGTCCTAATTCGTCCAATTGTTGCAGAAAAAACCTGGTTAACATGACCCTATAACGCGCACCGCCCACTGTTGTCGTTTGACCAGCGGCGTTCTCGAAAAAAATGGCCCGATGACTCCTCCAGCGTGAACAGCGCACCATGCAGTCACTTTGAGCGGGTGTAACGGCTCCTGGTGCATCACTCGTGGATTTTTGGGCGCCCCAAAAGCGATAGTTTGCTTGTTCACGAACCCGCTGAGGTGGGAATGAGCCTCATCGCTCATTATGATTTTGGTCGAAAAATCGAAAATTATTCACGATTATTCCGCGTTCTTGGGGGAGTATATCGATCCAGGTCTTGTTCACTTGTATTCTACATCTGTCTAGTCCACAAATGTCAAAACAGATCTGACTTTGGCGGCTGTTTGTAAAAATAAGAGCATCTTCCAATAGGGTGACTTCTTTTGACCCACCCTGTAGTTTTAGTAAAAAAAGTTTATGGTTTTCAATGGAAACGTCTCCGAACTTCGTATTTATTGGTTTTCTATGCATTTTCATAACTCTGCTAAGATGGGGAAAATCGGACAACTAAATATATGGTATCACTGCCATACCAAAATTAGTCTGAAAAATGGTCATTAGTGAAAAAAACCTTTTTTGTTTTTAATGGTACCGTCTTAAGATTTGATATTTGTTTGTTTTATATGCTTTCATATAATTTTATAAAGTTTTGTCAAATAGCTCAAAGCTCCCATACGATTGATCGTAAAAAAAAAGAGCAGGAGGGTGAAAATTTGGCAAAACTCCCACTATTTTGTTTGGGAAACTTGAGAAAACGATTGTCGGAAACGATTAAGAATACTTATAGCTATTTTATGCCAAAATTTGGAACATTTTCACTTCTTGGTTTTTTGAATGGCTGCAATTCAAAGTTGATTTTTCATGAAATTGCTCCAAAAAATGGAAAATTAATAGTCGAAACTAGGAAAGAAACAGCTTCTAGAGATTAATTATATATTTTCGACTACGGACTAGATTTAAATAAAAATTATGAAGAAGTTTCCAATTGTATTCGTTTTCATAAAAAATGGAAAAAATCAGTAATTTTTTGGGTTTTTTTACATTTGGCAACTTTGATTTGAGAGTGCCCACGGGTGCCACTGGCTAATCACTCGTAACATGTCAAATAATTTTCTTTGAATATTGTACTATAACTGAGGTATGCGCTTTTGCGCGGTTTTGCTTTGGATTTTATTAAATCGCTTTTAAAAATTTATCCCCATTTGGCATCGAGCCAGTTTCAATTTTCAAGTCAGCCGAAAAGTACGCTTTTCTTTTTTTTAAAACTTCGGAATTTGGACCATGAAGCCAAACTGTGAGAGCTAAGCTATTTTTATTCCCATGGATTAAAATGTGTAACATACTTTTAGAAGCACGGAATTACGGTTTAAAATACATACAAAAATTATTTTTTTAATAATTAATTTTTTATATTTTATTTTTTTTTTTAAGAAGTGTATGTAAGGAACAGGTTAAATAAATAAAAATAAGGGTGAAAGTAGTCAGATTGACTGAAAATCCTTGACAGGGTGAACATTCAAAGTCAGTACTATTTTGAGTTAATAACTCATAAACGACTTATCCGATCATGATAATAATTTTTCTTAGAAACAATCTACACTTTTGTATCCTCTCTGCAAAATTTGGCTTAAGTCTAACCACAAAGTTTTTTTTTAAAAACTAAAAATCCAAAAATTTGAAAAATTTTCCAACTTTGACTTGGATTATCAATATGTTTTAAAATTGCTTTTTTTTTTAAATATTATGTGCTTTAAGTTCAATCTTTTAAGAACATTTCGTAAAAAACTTTAGCTTCCTAGCTAGTCTGGTGTAGAAATGCCAGAGTTTTGGCCAAAAAATGAGATTTCTGGCCCACAGTGCAATGGGTCAAAGTAAGAAAAAACTGTTTGTAAAAATTTGTTTCAATGTTACAGTTCTTTCATTTGGACATCAATAATAATATATGCAT